>PRKT01000164.1:449327-510361 GCA_003671525.1 Saccostrea glomerata | reverse complement strand
ATTTTCTTTCTTTTTTTTTTTTTTGCTTGTTTTTTTTTTCTTTTTGGCACAAAACTAAATGCCAATGAGATAAAAATAATTTCAAATTTACAATTCAAAATTCAATAGACAATTCACATTTTCACATCAACAATTTACAATTACATTAAACAATCACAATTTAACATTTTAAATCATTGATTTAACATTAACAAATCACAAATTAACATTTACAAATCACTGGCAATTTAACATTTTTTAGACACAAATCACTATTTTAATTAAGTTTTCAAATGCAATTTTACAATTTTATATTCAATTCTTTCACTGCATGCATATTGAGTCACATCAATACATGTATATATAAGGCATTCAATTTCACAATACGCTAATAACAAAAAGGTGACAATACAAATTATTCTTTCTACAACAGCTGACAGAATTTACACATTCTATGAATACTTATGTCCTATTTAACAATCATTACATCTGCTGAAACATATTTAACTTCATCAAAACAATTACAATAATGAACAATCATCTCATTGGCATAACAATAAAAAGATAATTAAAGACAAAGTAGCCTCCAACTAGTCCCTTTCAGCTTCTCCTCCCCGAGCCAGCCTGGCAACCGTGGCAGCGAAGGAACTTAAGTTCCAACCAGTAATGCCCCAGGGTATGGATAAAGCCTACTTTCAACTAACTTTTAACTACCGGTACTTCATTTTAACAATATGAATATATAGCTAAGGAAGAAGAAAGAGAAAAGTGGGGGTCAGTGTGGGAGGAAGACGGAGTACCCGTAGAGAACCCACGTGTCCGAATGAGCGACCCCATACTCTGACATAATTCGGACACCCTTTACAAAAATTTATATTTTTAAAATAGTCTTTGAAAAAAACATTGTTACTAAAATGGATTTACATCAGTGCTTTGAAGGTGTGGATTAATCATTAATTCCTGCTTCTTCATCCACACATATGACCTCAAGGAATTTCCTTCTAAAAGTTCCTTTGATTTTCTGTAAATGAACAATAGGCAAGAGGTAATTCTCAGGTTTGAATAAAAAAAAATTAAGAAGAGACCTATATGCTACATTGCTCACCTGAGCTTAAGGCTAGGAAAAAGCAGAAATCAATACAGTACTGTAGATCACCATATTTTCACAACACCTTAGTTTAGTGACCGAGCTATTTGGTATTAATTAGCGAAACAACAATTTCGCTAGCTGTTGTTTCTGTTGTATATAAACATTAATAATGCAAATATATACAAGAATAAAATTTTGTGAGCAGACAGCCCCTCTTGAGAAATTTTCACTCGTATAGCAATGCAACATTTTTCAGGGGAGGGCTACAAATGTAGACCTATACTTGGTATTAAGGCCTTAGAGCAGTGAGGGATTTTTTTTGCACCTACTGCAACATGCATGGCACCACAGTTTATATGATCTCAGTAAAAGACTGGTCTTCTTGTCCCACAGTGGGATTCGAACCCACAACGGTAGGATCAACTCCTTTATACTATGCTACTCTATAGCAGATTCTCTTAAATACCACTGTACCATGCAACAACAACACAAAATGTGAAAGAAGATGGGGGAACAAGGCGGGCAGAATGCCCATAGCATTGGATATTAAAAATCATATTCAATATGTGAATTGAGTATTTACATTAACTTCTCATTATTGAAATTATGTAATTTTGAGGAAAAAAACTTTTCTGCGAGAAAAAAAAATCTGTTATTTTTTTTTATCTTTTGTTTTATAAATATATTAGATGGTGTTCGTGGAATTCGAACCCTAGCAATAAAAATCCAAAGTATCATACTATAATCACTTTGAGACCAATGCACTAACCACTATGCTACATGCCTCATGATGATTTCGGGCATTTAAATCAGGTTTGTGATATGACCCTTGACTTAATGGACTTAAAGTATTTCCCGGAAAGATGCGAATGTTTTGACACAAAAGTGTACTATTAAGGTATAGTGTTTCTTCGCTCCATTTTATTGTAAACCAAAAAATGTATATTTTATTTGAAACTTTAAGGATTATCTTTCAAAAAAAGGAGCGAAGACCCACTCATATTAAAAAATTTGTCAAAGTATGAGAAACTGATCGTTTTTGTTCTTTTTAGTGTGTGTATGCTTTTTCATTGACAAATATTTTCAGTCTTTGTGAAATTTTTGTAAATTGTAGAGATTTTACATTAAGTGTACTTTAATATTAGATGAAATATCAAAAAAAAATTTGATATAATTGAGTTTAAATTTTTCACTTCTTATTTGTTGCACTATAGGCACTTTGTCCACCTTATCCCCCCATCTTCTTTAATTAGAATTTCACAGCATAAATTATATCAGATGTATCATTCTCATGTAATATTGTGATGAATTAAGAGTCGGCATATGTGGCTGAACATCATTACAAAATCCAGCTTTATTTATATTGCCGATTACAAGAAAAGAGTCCAGGACTAAAAATTTGGTCTACAAGTTAACTAGTCTACTAGTTAACTAGACCTTGCTTAATATATAAAATAAGATGATTTGGAATATGATAATGTCATATACCTGATCATTATCAGCTATCCACTGTGGTATGTCTTGGTGGAAAAGTCAACATCCATCAGGCATAAATTTTGTCCTACGGGTGTTTCCACCAAGTCTTGTTGGGGGCATCTGCTGTTTCCACATTTTGAAGATCATTGTCCATCAAGCTTGTCTGTGTTACATGTAATTGTTTCCACCAATTCCTTTTGGGTGTAGCTGGTGTTTTCACATATTGGATTATCATTGTCCATCAAGTTTGCCTCAAGATTCATAATGGCCTTGCCTCCACAAGAATTATTTCACCAAGTCTTTTTAGAAGTATTTGCTGTTTTCTCATCTTTCCACCAATTCCTTTTGGGTGTAGCTGGTGTTTTCACATATTGGATAATCATTGTTCATCAAGTTTGCCTCAAGATTCATAATGGCCTTGCCTCCTCAAGATTTATTTCACTAAGTCCTTTTAGAAGCATTTGTTGTTTTCTCATCTTTCCACCAATTTCTTTTGGGTGTAGATGGTGTTTTCACATATTGGAAAATCATTGTCCATCAAGTTTGCCTCAAGATTCATAAGGGCCTTGCCTCCTCAAGATTTATTTCACTAAGTCCTTTTTGAAGTATTTGCTGTTTTCCCATCTTAAAAGAGGTTCATCAAGCTTGTCTATTCCAGTTGTTTCCATAAAGTTCTGTTGGCTGCAGCTGAAGTAAGAGTCAGAAAATAAATGGAGAAAATACATCACTGAAGTTTTTAAGGAAAATACTCATTTAACTTTTTAAATAATTGTTATGTTGTCTCAATAGTGGTTAAACACGTTTTGTATTATTAAGCAAAAATTCAATATTGGTGTAAAGAGTTGGTTTATCTAGCTAAACACCATAACAAAAGTCAGCTATTGCTGACTTTATATTGCATGCTGACTTTAAGAAATAAGACCAGCTAAAATTTTAGCCAGCTAGTTAACTTGACTTTGTTAATAAAATGATCTTAGAATATAATGTCACATACCTGATAAATGTCAGATCAGCATCCTTTGACTATTCATCCTCCAATTGTTTTTATCAGGTCCTTTTGGGTTCATCTACTGTTTTCATCATGTACTGTTGGGTGCATTTGCTGTTTCCACATCTTGGAAGATCAGCATGTACTGGCTGTGCATCATCCAGTTGTTTCTATCAGTGTCCAGTTGGGTGCATCTGCTGTTACACATGTCTTGTTGAGGAATCTGCTGTTTCCACATCTTGGAAGATTAGCATCCATTGGCCCTGCCTCCTCCAGCTGTTTCCACCATGCCATATCCTTGTTCACAATCACAAGCTTTCTTGTCTCTGACCAGTAGAGCTAAAAATAAGTCAGGCTAAAAATAAAAAGTCAGCTAGTAAATTTGACATGGTTAATTAAATGATCTTTAATATATAAATATTGCATTTAGTTGAGTGTATATTATACTAAATGTTTTATACAAATACATATGTATTTGTGAACTGTGTTCACAAATACCACAGTTCACAGTGAACCGTGCACGCATAAATTCTGTGCAGTCGCTATTTTTGGGAATAGCACACGTCGTCAAGCAATGTTGACGGTTGCTATGCTTGAGGGTATGGCTTCATTATTCAGCGTGTAATAGTGTTTTTAACAGATGTTTCTCCACCAATCAGATTCAATTAATTTACATGAAAGTATTATTTTCTTGATTATCTCATACACATGTACCTGATCAGTGTCGATCATTATATCCTTTGATATGTCTTGTTTGGAAGGTCAACATCATCAGGCAAGTCTCCTCCAGTGGTATCTACCATGAGGGGGGGGGGGGGGGGTCGTACTCAAAACAAAACTTGACTCAGACATTTTTTATGATAAATCTGTATATCAAATTTCATTTCAGCATGTGCAACTGCTGCGAAGAAAGCTTAAGTGAACCGGTATGCTACTTGGTGGACCGACAGACTGATCGACAGAACAACAGGCAGCAGCAAAGCAATATGCCCTCCCTTTTTTGAAGGGTGTATAATTATCATATGGTAATGTATATTATGAATACATCATTGTTCAATCTATAGTGTATGCATTACAAAAGTATAGATACAATATAAAATCAAAAAATTTTTGTGAAGCTTGATATGACATCCTTCAGTTCAGCAACATTAAATTGTATCTGGAAATCTGTTCTTAAGTACCTTATACTAGTAGATTGTGAGAGCGGATCATGATAGTCCTTGTGCTGGTCCTCAGATATCACTTGATAACTCGGCAGCTTGTCAATGACAATCTTACAGACAAACAATTAAATGCACATCCTCCTTCTGTAACAAAGTAGTTTTGTCAATTTGATAGGCATAACACATTGTATGAAAAATCAATTTTCTCAAGAACACCAAAGAAAAGATAGATTTTATTATTCCTGTATGGTGCAGATTCATATTTTTCAAATCAAAGCTTGAAGTACGTAGGTTGGCCAAACATAGAGGGGTATGAATGCTTAACATGGAATTCAGATACTGTAGAAATACATTTTTCCACATGGTATTAATCTACACAATCACAAATTTGTCCAAGTGTACTTATATAAAAGTAAGGCATATAGTAGCAGCCTAAGAAATATGTGTAATTTTTAACTCACGGATGAAACAGAAATCAAGATTCCACGGAATTATGACCCCGTGGAAAAAAGTTACTCTACAGTATCTATACTGGGAAAATCTAAAATTACATGTAGAGATAGACATGGATGTCCAGTCTTATGTTCATTTACTATAAGCAAAATGAAACAAGAAGTGTTTGTCAAACACTCAGATGCTCCTACCCTGAATTTTTTGGATTATTTTATAGTTTTAATATTTTTTTTTCTTAAATAAACAACAAAATTTCTACTTTTCTTCAGTATTAGGTATAAAGTGTATGGCACTTTCTGAAAGTGCAAGGATGTGTGAATCAAATGAGTCCCAAAATTGGTAATTTAAAAAATATATTTTATTGGAAATGCTATGCCATAGTTACATGTGAGTTATGAAACATGTATTATGTTCAGAAAATATGAACTCCAAATCTATGTCCCTTTTTCAAAATAACTGGAAAAGAATTTCAACTAAAACTAGTTTGAATATGAGCTATAAGAGTTTTTTTTTCAACTTGTAGGCATCAACTCAAAAGTATTAATATACATTCAAAGAGAGCAACAAATTAAGTTGCATATGAAAATAATGATTTTGCATTCATTTCAGCAAAACACTGCTAGATTATTGAAGGCACTATTAGCTAGAAATTGTTTGATAAGATAATTAATGCACTGTAAATACCAGATGAACTGATATTTTACAATGATTTTTTAAAAGTTTGATCATGGTTGAGTGTTCATTAAAATAGCACTCCATAGTACATATACATGTGTATTCAGTAATGTACTTATTAAAACACCAAAACTTCTCCTCTGCTTTTAAGGGCTTGGAACCTTCTGCTTGAAACAACATGTTAATTCAAGCAGGCAGCATTAAAAGTTTTGTGCCTTTTTTTTCATTTTTTTTTCTTTCTCACTTTTTTTTTTCACAATTTTTTTTTCATTTGTGTGTTTTTTGTGTGTTTTTGTTTGTGTTTTTTTTCTATCTGCGCAGTGTTGAAATGGTAGACTTGTTACCCTGTTCTTTATGAAACGAACAAAAATCCCGAAGGATAACAGTAATGTTTCATCTATTTAAATAGATTAAGAAATTCCAAATTAATACATTTTGTGTTTATTATCCGCCCGAATAGAAAGATCCGAGGTGTATATTGTTTTCACAATATTTATACCCCCCGCTTGAAAGGGTGTATAGTAATCGGGATTTCCGTCCGTCTGTCTGTCAGTCTGTCCGTCACAAAAACTTTAACCTTGCCCATAACTTTGTATTTAGTGAAGCTATGACTTTCATATTTCACATGTGTAACAGTTACCTCTAAGTATTTTTTTCATTGAACAACTACTTGGGACATGTGAAAACATCCAGAGGAAGCAAACACATATCTTTGACTGATGAGAAAATTTCTTTATTTACATGAGAATTACTTCACCTTATCTTAATAAGAATTGTTCTTTATTGCAATGGATATGAATGCAATGTCAGTCAAAATAATTTAGTCCGATTTTGTTTTAAATGATTTTATTGAAAATAAGTTTGAAACTGACCATTTATCTAATTCACTTTCTTTAAAAAGGATTTAAAAAAAACAGACGGAATGGAATATATTTTAATTCTCATTTTCGGGTATGCTTGTTGTCCATGATTTAAATCCACAAAATGGATTACAAATGTTATACGTAATTTTTGTATTTTTTTTAAATCCTGATGTTAAATTCATAGGCAGAGTATTTTTCTTACATTTTCCTGAATAAAGCAATTATGTCAGAGATTTTCTGTTAATGGCTTTCAATATTTAAAAAAAAAATTACCTATAATTTTTTTTCAGTAAAAGAAAAACAATATGAATACATTTGACGATACAGTATGTCAGAAAAGTCGGATCTTCAAACAAGTCAGAAGTGAGATAGAATTTTTATGCCAGTAGCTATTGTAAATCCTGAAGATGTTTTGAATTTCTTTCTTTGAAAAATGCTTACAAGTGAAATTTCAAGTTGTCTTTAAGATATTCACTAATTTTTTTCCCGTCTCAATCTGATACATGAAAATGATTTTTGAAGATTAATTCCAAACAAACTAGAGCTAGATGATGGATTCCCTTTTCAATTTCATACTTGCAATGTACCCTACGATAACTAATATCCTCCTTTATATATATAAGAGAATATTTCAATTTCTAATTTATTTTCTCTGTGATAACTCTTTGAAGGTAAGGGGAGTTGATTTCTTGATAATTCTACCGGAATGTAAATTAGGCAGGTCGATATGTCTGGAGCTAAGGAGGCCTAATATGCATGCAAATCTTGTGCACATCTGTCTCTGTGCCTGACGCTAAGGAGGCCAAATATGCATGTAAATCTTGAGCAGCAGCCTTTGTGTTTGACATCAGTGGGCGAGAACTATTGAAATTGGCATGGGAGTCCTTGTGTAATTTAAATCTATGTTTACATTTTTAAAGTCTAAATCTACAATTTTATTTCACAATGCAATTGAAATATAAGGAATCACTGTCTAATTAGTATAACTACAAAAAATGTGTTGAGAGTGGGGGAGGGGAGGGAAATGTTAGTACTAATTAGTAAGAGTGCACAAATTGATAATGAAACCAACTCACCTCTGCTTTTCCTTAACAACTAAGCAATACCTCCATTCCAGCGTTGTTGGCATGCTGTTCCAATGCAATATGCCCAGCCTTCTCCAAGTCCTCCAACGATGAAAAGCCAGCAGCCTCCAAGTGCACCATCTCCAATGATGACATCCCAGCAAAGAGAGAACAGAGAAATCCATTCAAGTGTTGTTTGCATGCTGTTCCTCTTCATATTGCCCTTCCTTCTCCAAGTCCTCATTACTTCAACTTCATAATGAAGTGCTGGGAAATTGAGAAGAAGGAATAAGGGGGGAAAAAGGCAAACAAACAAATTAACAAAGAAAAGACTTTGTTAGAGAATTGGGAAGGAGATGAAAACATACTATTAGGTAATCAGAGATCAAAGTTCACCTCAACGAAAGTTGTCTTTAAGTAAGGCAAAGTCCCGCAATTAACGTTCTAGAAGTTACATCCCAAAATGCAAAATTTATGCAATTTTGATCAGATAGGGCTTGCATTTGCTTAGAAATAGACCTTTCCAAATCTTAAAACTAGGCAATCATCAAGAAAATGTAATTCAAATCAAGCATCTGAAGCAAGTTTGAGATTGTTCATATTTTGATGTATCATTTATGCAAATTTGGTTAATATAGGCCTTATAGTTTCCTGGTGTTAAACTTGCACCCATAACTTAATTAATTTTGCCTGGTCCATTATCTGGAAAATGTATGTGGGATCTAGTATCCAAAGCAATTCAAGTCTATCAGTGTGCAAAGTTTGAGATTGTTCATCCTTTGATGTATCATTTATGCAAATTTGGTTAATATAGGCCTTATAGTTTCCTGGAGTTAAACTTGCACCCATAACTTAATTAATTTTGCCTGTTCCATTATCTGGAAAATGTATGTGGGATCTAGTATCCAAAATAATTCAAGTCTATCAGTGTGCAACCTTAGTGCAATAAAGTTTGGTCATCATAGGACTCAGAGTTACTTGGAAATGGGACATGAACGAAAACATTAACCTGCTCACTCATCTTGAAAATGTAGGTCAGATCCAGCATCTAAAGTGTGCATCCTAAGATGTATCATCCTTGCAAGTTTGGTCATCATAGGGCTCAATTAGTTACTTAGAAATGAGAACTGTACCAAAACATTGACCTGTTCATTCATCTGAAAAATGTAGGTCAGATCCAGCTTCCGAAGCTAGTCCGGTAGGCAAAGCTTGTAAAAATTTCTATGAACCAATAGCATTTAAGAAAACGTCAGTCCAGATGACCATTTGAAAAAAATTGAGCATAATTCAAATCTAATAAAGGTCGGGATAGCATTTAAGAAAATGTCGGTCCAGATGACTGTTTGAAAAAAATTGAGCATAATTCAAATTTTAAAAAAAAGGTTGGGATTGGGATGCATATCTATTTTTAAGCCCCACTTAAAGGTCACAACACAAAAAAATGGCCGCTTATGCAATATGTTAACGATAGAAAATTAAATTTGTTATGGCAAAGTCAAAGTTCATGTCATTATGTCTAATGTTAAAGGTGCATGGACAGAGATTTGAAGTTAATATTTTCTGTATAATATTACGAATTATATATTTTAATAGCATTTCACACAAAAATAAATTTAAAATCTTAAGGAAGGCCCACACTTTTACGGATCCGGTTCTAATTTTCACATCAATATAAAATTCTGATTTTCACTTTTCTACTGATATAAATCTTTTTGGGTGATTGAAAATGATTTAGCAAGTATATATTTGTTTATTATAGTGTTATTGTGCATATGAAGCATTTAATATACATTATTTATGGAAATTAACACTTTGCATTCTGTCCATCAGATTTATATGTCATTTAGTACATACACAGACACAAAATTCTTAATTGCTCTTATGGACAGAAAACATTAACCTGCTCACTCATCTTGAAAATGTAGGTCAGATCCAGCATCTAAAGTGTGCATCCTAAGATGTATCATCCTTGCAAGTTTGGTCATCATAGGGCTCAATTAGTTACTTAGAAATGAGAACTGTACCAAAACATTGACCTGTTCATTCATCTGAAAAATTTAGGTCAGATCCAGCTTCCAAAGCTAGTCCGGTAGGCAAAGCTTGTAAAAATTTCTATGAACCAATAGCATTTAAGAAAATGTCAGTCCAGATGACCGTTTGAAAAAAATTGAGCATAATTCAAATCTTATAAAGGTCGGGATAGCATTTAAGAAAATGTCGGTCCAGATGACTGTTTGAAAAAAATTGAGCATAATTCGAATTTTAAAAAAAGGTCGGGATTGGGATGCATATCTATTTTTAAGCCCCACTTAAAGGTCACAACACAAAAAAATGGCCGCTTATGCAAAATGTTAACGATAGACAATTATATTTGTTATGGCAAAGTCAAAGTTCATGTCATTATGTCTAATGTTAAAGGTGCATGGACAGAGATTTGAAGTTAATATTTTCTGTATAATATTACGAATTATATATTTTAATAGCATTTCACACAAAAATAAATTTAAAATCTTATTTCATTTAAAAGTTATTAAAACTTCAAATTTTTTGGCGGATTTGATTGATACATCTTTGCACTACCTTTCACAAATTTTTAAATTTATTCTTAATACTTAGGAGAAGTGGCAATCTTGATGCCAAAATTGAAGATGAAGAGTTAGACTCTTTATCTTCAATTTTGCTCTGGGAATATGATTTTTCTTGGCTGAATAAGTCTTCATATTTCCCTCACTATCATGCAATAAATGTATAATATTAGATATTATACATTTATTGCATGATAGTGAGGGAAATATGAAGACTTATTCAGCCAAGAAAAATCATATTCCCAGAGCATTTCCCGAATATTCATGCAATGAATTGTTTATTATACCGAAACAAGCAAAACTTTTGAAATAAACATAAACTTTCAAATTCGGCACCGCTCTCAATTTCACTTTCATTTTGTACGTAAAGTTACTATAAAACCCTTTGGTCAACACATTATCATCAATTTTGTGACGTAAACCAGGCTATTGTGACGTCTACTACTCTCGGAAGTTTTCGTTCAACGAACGAAAACTATATTGCGGGAAAATACACTAGGTGTTCCAAAGAGGTGGAATATGAAGAAAAGCGTGCGGTTGGCCGGGAAATATGAAGTTTTACGGCCCGATCACGTGATAACTTAGAACCAATCAGATAATGCGTTGTTTAGAATATTTATAATGAGGTATAATAACATATTTTATTTCCCTAGGCACCAAATCACATCAAACTCATCTTAAAACTTGTGAAAATCAAAAAAAATAGTTTTTCCAGGAGAATATTTGAAAATTTCTTTTTTTATAAATCTAAAAATCTAAATTGTTTATGTTCCATTTTTTCTTTAAACCTATAAAGAATTATATCTAAGGTTAACAAAAACACATATTTTATTATTGTTGACCAGAAAAAAGTAACAAAGCAGCCTTTTGAACACACATACCCCCTATTCGAAATATCAAATTTTCATTCTTTGCAAAATTTTAAAAAAGTAAAATTTCAAAAGGAGAGACATGCTTAAAATCAACAAAAATAGATCTCTAGTTTGTTTGTTTAAAAACATTAAAAAGCTTTATATCCATAAAGGCAATTAAGAATTATGTGTCTTTGTTTGTACTAAGTGACATATAGATCCTATGAACAGAGAACAAAGTGTTAATTTCCATAACGTCAAATGTATAACAAATGTAAATCAAATGTTTGTATGACACTATAATAAACAAATATATACCTGCTACATGATTATCAATCATCAAAAATTAAGATATTATTTCTATAAAGAAGTGATAATTAATTTTTTTATTGGTGTGTTAAATTAAAACCAGATCCGTAAAAGTATGGACTTTCCTTAAAGCAATATGAGCTGCATTTTTGAAAATTTTATTTAGCTGTTAAAATGGTTTATTATAAATATGATAGATATTTTTATAATTTAAACCTTTATGATCAATTAGACTAGAACAAAGTATAATAAACAGGTCCAATACAATCTCTTGATTTAGCTATATAGCTTTAAATAGTTAAATAGCTTTATTTAGCTATTTATATACAGTTTTTCACAAAAATGTCTTTTGCTGAAAATAAACAAAAAGTCGCGTGTATTTGACTCTTCATACATGTACTATGGACTATTAAAACAACAACCAAAATCAAAGATAGTTCTAACTTTGTAGCTTTTGAATACTTTTAAGCAAAAAGAGAATTTCTATTGTTAGACTAACTGTCCACTACCTTGGGTGCCTTGAGGCAAGGATAAGTATGATTGCTTCTCATTGTGCTGAACTCTTACCAATCAATTATCTTGTTGAACATAATTGGTCGGACTCCATTATAATATCATTGCAGAAGTAACTGTATCAATTGCTATATATAGCCCCAAAACTTGTAGAACTTTGAGTACAAAGTCTCTCAAGGAGACGTAATTTGATGAGTAATTTTTACATGCATTATTTTAAGAAGAGTTCAAAGTTGTATATCATCACTGTACATACTGAGAAAATTACACCTTTAAGAAAAAGGTGTAGTAAAATAGCTAAATTAAGCTATATTGAATAGCTTAATAAAGCTATATAGCTATTTAAAGCTATATAGCTAAAGCAAGAGATTGTACTGGACCTGGTAAACTGTCTCAGAAGGAAGACTTTTGTACAATCTAGTATATAAGATTATTTAAGAAATCAATATTGTATAGGACGGCAATAATGTAATATTGCTTCTATCACAGCTTATAAAAAGTGCTTCAGACTGCAAATACATTGTATGAGTATAACAGAAGTTTATGAATATTCTTTTTCTTTGTCCTTGAAATAATTAATTACAATTTTGCAACAAAAATGTTAGACATCAGAGTTGCAGCTCATATTGCTTTAAATTGATGTTGCCTGATACAATGTTTTTTTCATGTACACTAGAGCAAATATATATAGCTAAATCAATCTATTTTGGATAAACCAGAGAAAGAAAAATAGCTATATTTTAATGTATGTGTCCAAATCTAGTGGTTGTAAAAGACCTCTGTAATTGATTCTTTTGCTGACCATAGTGTACTCTTTGTTATCTTCATGGCCATAGCAAAGGCCCCACCCCCATAATTTTGCTGATATACAGGGTGTTTATTAATATATGTTACATTTTTATATCTAATTATTTTTCTTACCTATCATACTTCTATTACAAACTATATGATATATGATATTATCAATTTTAACATCAAATCCTGTATTTTTGTTCCATGTGAAAAAGTCAAGGAAAGCTTAATTGGTCTTACAATGATTAATTGTGCTATAACCCCAGTTGTCATTATATTTCAATATTTTTCTAAATGGACTTATCCAATCAGTGCTGAATTGTAAAGCTGTTTTGTTTTGTTTTTTTCAATTCATGTTGCCAATATTCATTCAGAAGTTGCTGAAATGAATTTTCCAAAAGAATAGAAGCTTTCTAGGATGCTTTTCAGAAGGCTAGTAACAATTAAGGTTAAAGGACAGGGACAGGCAATGTGTGATAAATGACACGGTATTCCAGAAAGCCTAAAGTCTTTTAAAGAAACAGAGATTTATTTGGTGAAATGGAGACTCTTAGTGTAGCAAACTTCCAAGAAAAGTGTTTGATAGATATTTTAAGAAATTGATGCTGGCAATATCAGTATTTTCAGCATACATTAAACTTTGAAATATGATTTGAAGTTATAATCAGTACCAGGGGTATTTAAATTTCCAATAATAAAAGGAAAGAGTTTGACCTTTGCATTTGACAATCTCAATCTTTGGGCTCTTTTCTGTAGGGGTTCTTAATGAACAGGGTCTAAAATCCTAGACCACAGATACTGAATGAGCTCAAAAAGAACACAGACCTTCAAATGAGGTGTGTCTAAGCAAAAATATGTGACAAGGTTTATACACATTTCCAAAAGCAACTTTCATTTGTTGTGAAATAGTGGAGATCGTTTAGAACATGTAATGTGAGCTTTTGACATTGTGAAATTCAACGTAGCATGCAAAAATTGACGCAACTTGGAAATTTTGCTAATTTTCATTAATGTTTAAAATTTTGTTCAGTGTTTAAATATTTTAGTTGGTAATTTAAGATAATGAATCTTATGTATACATGCATCAATTTGATAAAAAGACTTATCTGTATCTTTTTCTTGTGTTTGTCAAATTGAAGATTCAAAATGTAACATATATTATACTATAGAAAACATACAGTATACTATATATAGAAAATATGTAGTAATACATGTACTATTGAAAAGATTGCTACATGTAAGTTATATGTTCTGCCCCCTCAATGACCTTTTTTGCATGCTTGTGAAAGATTTTTTGGTGGTTGATAGTGCACCCAACTGAAAATATCAAATATGCCCCCAGGATTCCCGATGAGCCTGATCTTCATATTCCAAGTAACTTCTAAGAACTACTAAAACAGTGTCACTTTGTAACTGTCACGTGATCTTACCCGCCGATGACTGCAGAAAGACCGCTGCTCGAATAAGGAGATACCGTCAACTGGGCATTTCCCATTTCACCACATCGTCCAGGACGTACATCTGATAAACAAGGAAAAATCTTTGAACATTTGCCCGACTGTCCTTTGTTCACAGTCCTGATAAACTCAGTTTTACAATTTTGGAACAAAAAAAAAAATCAAACTTGCGCTACAAAATGGAACAAAATGCATTCATCATGTTCATTTCAAGACAACTCACCCGGTGTAAGAATTTAAAAATCCATGACAACTTTAACACAAGACAAATGATTCAACGGAAACATATCACATGCACTCACCTCCAAGTATGGCGACTTAATTGTGAACAAAAGATCAACAGAAAAATCCCACCAAAATGAACACGTGACTTAAGACCGAGAGATCAAAGTGCATCCAATGAAAAGCAAGTCTCGTTAACCGATATACTCTATTTATAGCATCAACTGACCCCCAACAGTGAATAATGCTCTATAGATATCTCGTTCACCAGAGGCCTGTTATTCCTGCAATAGAAATGTTCGTCAGTGCTCGCTCTGTTGAACAAGCCTCATGAATCATTCGAAACAAGACTAACCTTACTTAAAGTACATCCGAATCACGACAACAACAACCCCCCCCCCCCCAACAAAGTGAAATACTTTCACAAACCTGTTAAAAGGTATCGGGGTCCCCACAATTTTTACCTCTCTTCTTGTATTTATTGTATAAAAAAACAGTTATATTGATTTCATTATTCGAATTCATTTTTATATCAGCGTATTTGATGGCTACAATTAATTTTCACTCTATTACCCATTCTTTCCGGATATGCTACAAACCTACAACAAATTAATTCTTTTTTTTTCTTGCAACTACGCTTTATTATTCATATTTTGAAATTTTTTTTTGAATCATTTAAGCACGCGCATAGGATTCGAAATTTTTCCAACACAGAGAGGTTAAAATTTTATAATTTTTTTTTTTAACGTATTAATTTTATTTATTCAGTTTACATTGGCGTTATTACAAACTGTCTTAATTAAAATAATTGAAATTCTGTTTCAATATGCCTGCTCTGTCTTCTGCGCAGTGTTGAAATGGTAGACTTGTTACCCTGTTCTTTATGAAACGAACAAAAATCCCGAAGGATAACAGTAATGTTTCATCTATTTAAATAGATTAAGAAATTCCAAATTAATACATTTTGTGTTTATTATCCGCCCGAATAGAAAGATCCGAGGTGTATATTGTTTTCACAATATTTATACCCCCCGCTTGAAAGGGTGTATAGTAATCGGGATTTCCGTCCGTCTGTCTGTCAGTCTGTCCGTCACAAAAACTTTAACCTTGCCCATAACTTTGTATTTAGTGAAGCTATGACTTTCATATTTCACATGTGTAACAGTTACCTCTAAGTATTTTTTTCATTGAACAACTACTTGGGACATGTGAAAGCATCCAGAGGAAGCAAACACATATCTTTGACTGATGAGAAAATTTCTCTATTTAGATGAGAATTACTTCACCTTATCTTAATAAGAATTGTTCTTTATTGCAATGGATATGAATGCAATGTCAGTCAAAATAATTTAGTCCGATTTTGTTTTACATGATTTTATTGAAAATAAGTTTGAAACTGACCATTTATCTAATTCACTTTCTTTAAAAAGGATTTAAAAAAACAGACGGAATGGAATATATTTTAATTCTCATTTTCGGGTATGCTTGTTGTCCATGATTTAAATCCACAAAATGGATTACAAATGTTATACGTAATTTTTGTATTTTTTAAAATCCTGATGTTAAATTCATAGGCAGAGAATTTTTCTTACATTTTCCTGAATAAAGCAATTATGTCAGAGATTTTCTGTTAATGGCTTTCAATATTAAAAAAAAAATTACCAATAATTTTTTTTAGTAAAAGAAAAACAATATGAATACATTTGACGATACAGTATGTCAGAAAAGTCGGATCTTCAAACAAGTCAGAAGTGAGATAGAATTTTTATGCCAGTAGCTATTGTAAATCCTGAAGATGTTTTGATTTCTTTCTTTGAAAAATGCTTACAAGTGAAATTTCAAGTTGTCTTTAAGATATTCACTAATTTCTTTTTCCCCTCTGAATCTGATACATGAAAATGATTTTTGAAGATTAATTCCAAACAAACTAGAGCTAGATGATGGATTCCCTTTTCAATTTCATACTGGCAATGTACCCTAGGATAACTAATATCCTCCTTTATATATATAAGAGAATATTTCAATTTCTAATTTATTTTCTCTGTGATAACTCTTTGAAGGTAAGGGGAGTTGATTTCTTGATAATTCTACCGGAATGTAAATTAGGCAGGTCGATATGTCTGGAGCTAAGGAGGCCTAATATGCATGCAAATCTTGTGCGCATCTGTCTCTGTGCCTGACGCTAAGAAGGCCAAATATGCATGTAAATCTTGAGCATGCAGCCTTTGTGTTTGACATCAATGGGCGAGAACTATTGAAATTGGCATGGGAGTCCTTGTGTAATTTAAATCTATGTTTACATTTTTAAAGTCTAAATCTACAATTTTATTTCACAATGCAATTGAAATATAAGGAATCACTGTCTAATTAGTATAATATGCCAGGGACATCAACGATAGTGGGAAACATGGTATGATTTATGCATAACAGGCTTCACCCTTTATGCAAATTTTTCCATGTTTCCCACTATCATAGACTTAATAATTCATTAAAATCAAAAAACACAATACTAAACCTAGTTAGTGATTTCATTACCTACATATGATTACTTTCAGTTTATTGAATAGAGACTTCTTTTCATTTTATTTATGATAACCCATTCCAAAATACTGGTAAATAAATATAAAAGTTTCACATCATTTAAAAAGAGTACAAAACAAAGGTGTCTGAAAAAGGATTTATCAAACTTAACAGGAGTTACTTATAAAAGATAATATAATAGTTTTGGTACTAAAACACATTAGGAAAAGTTATGAAATATTGAACACATATTTTGTTATATAAAAAGGAGTTCTACAATAGAAATATTAAAATCATAAAAAATACAATAATTAAGTTTAAAGTCTATGCATGATTATCATGATGATAGGTTGAAAGATGCCACCAACCCAAAATACAGTTATATTACGTATATCTAACAGATAGAGTGACATGAAAATTAGACTAATATGCAGTCTCACTGACATGCTGTCATAGATTCCTCATGAATAAGTTCCATTACTTTTTACAGAAGCACATTAAGTAAAGTACAATACAGAAGAATATAAGTATTTTTACTATAAAAACAAGATAGTTTCATATAAAAACTTACACCTGATTCAACAGTATACCTGATACTAAACATGTTAAAAAAGAAAATAATAAAGTCCAAGAAGATCAAGTCCTTTGTACGCTGATTGTTTTCAATTTTTACCAACAAGAGCTAGTAGGACTTTACGGTAATCACCGCTCGTGTCATCATGAATCCATTTCCAGAGGGTCTGGTCAGTCATTGCCAGGAACTCTTTCTTTATCTGGACCATATCAATCTGAAACAACCCAAGAATTCAGATAAAACAAATAAATCAACATCTGCTCATTATTTAATTCTGTGATAAAATTTTTTGATTTGCATAAGATTGTGATCACTTGAAGCTACAGCTACAGTCACATAAAAATTTAAACAGTGCAGTAGATAGTTTTTGGGAATACAGTAAAATTAAACAAACAAGGACACTGCAAAGCGCTGCAGCATCCCCTCTCAAAAGAGCATACCCGGTATCTATAAATAAAGGCAGCCGTTGACATCAATCCTGTACACAATAGATATGCCAAATTTTTCCTCAAATTCAATTTTTCTGAAACTTTGATATTTTGTTCTAGGATACAAAATCTCTCTTTACATATATGAAAGAATTCAACCACACATTTTATGCCCACAGTTTGAAATATGGTCTATCAGACCCCCATAAGAAGATTGTGAAATCAGACACTTGACATGAGAATGAGCCTTATTTTAAATTATCAATTGATATAATTGATATAATTCTTACCTCTGCTCTTGAAACAATGATACGAATCAAGGTCTTATCATCAGTTCCTAATCCTTTAATGGCTTTCTTCAGACGCTGGGCAAAATATTTTGGTCTGCACTTGATATTTTGTGCTGTAAAAGGTAAAATTTTACTTTGAAAAAATTAAATCAGGTATGTAATTGTGTCATTCAAGATAAGAAAGTGAAGTATACACAGATATCAAAGTAATATTTGTACCACTATTTAAACAGATCAAAGTCAATATTAAGAAACTATCCAAAGAAAACAAAAGCATAGGTTATTACAAAAAAGAGGAAAGTCAAGATGATATTTGAATGTTGCAATCACAACACAAGAATTTTAGGGCCATGCACTGTAGAAAGCTTCAGAGAAAGTTTTTTTGTTTCAAAATTCATTTTCAGCTCATTGATTACAAAGAGGAATATTTTTTTATATAAAATATGGATAAATCCTTTAGCTTATGTCTTTTACAACTGTTACCTATGGCTTTAAGTCCAGATCTGAAGTCGCCCGAGGTTTCTCTATCAACAGAGTTTGTGATGTCTCTTTGAGTAAGCTGAAAATACAAAAAATTAAACGCATATTTAACTTAAACCTGGATGGTAGGAAAACACATTATGTGTTTAATAGTGTTTGATTTGAAATATCTTTAAAAAAAAAAAAAGTCAGGATCATTGCAATATTAATGAGAAATAGAGAGAGACCCATAAGGTATCATCCCAATGGATAGACATTTTACAAACAATAAGGTGTTGGCATGAATAAATGATTTTCCAGACAGCAGTAGTCCTATAATCTACCTTGACATACTCATCCCAGGTGGCTCGTAGCTGGTAGTAATCTCTGGTGGAGAAGATGCGGATAAATTCCTCCTCATCTGTACCCCATTTGTCTTCTCCTGCTTTATACAGTTTCTCTGCGTCTCTCTTGGCTTTCTTCATGTCAGCTAATTTTGAGTAGTTCACTTGAAACATTCCCGTTCCTTGTCCATCAACTTCAATCTCCTCCACTGCTCCCTCCAACTGTTCTCTGGTGATTTCATTACGATTGCCCTATCATATAAGGGGAATAACTCAGTACAGTTTGTATTAAGTTTACCTCATTCACTTTCAATGAATCAAAGAAATGAAATCAACTTGAATGACAAAAAGACAATTATTATGTTAAAGACAAAGTTGATTGTTTTCATGGCCATAGAACTTGATCAAGTCATCTGCTCTAACATGTATTCACTTATAGTGATAATATACATGCATCCTCAGATGGAATTCTTTCTTTATTCTAAACTCAGGTGAGGGCTTTGAGACTAGAACATTTTTAATCATCCTTAAAGTACATTGTATCTACTAGACAATCAATTTTAACAATGAATTTAATACCAAGTCCAGACAATTGCTTATTTGATAAAAAGAAGGACATTTCCATAGCTTTTTTTTTTACAAAAAAAAAAACTTTGTCAGACATCATTTTGTTTCTATACACACATGCACTGAGGTTGATATTAGGAGATGCTGTATTTCCTTAATACTGACAATAGTTATTATGTAGTCCTTGGAGACAAGATGTCCTGACAAGCTGCTGGAATATCAATGGGCACAAATTGTGCTCCCTTATTAGCTAAACTGTTTTTGTATTATTATGTCAAGCAGAATCTTCCTGAGAAGAGGACAACTCATATGATGTTGCCTTCAATCTAACAGTCAGTGCTTGTAAATTTTCTTGATCTTATTGTATTGTTCATAGAATTTCAGAGATTGATTACTGTCCATTATCTAACAAATTAATATTATATGTAATTCCCAGTCACCTGTGCTGCTGCTACAAGCAGTTGTTTGAAGTCTCCACTGGTGTCTCCCTCAATATCCTTCTCTATCAGTGTCCCTGACACTTTTCTGTGAGGACTTGCCACTAAAGTTAAAATAATGCTCAATATCATGGGAAAGGACATGATTTAGTGTATGCTTGAATACTCCTGAAATTTTGATCATGCTTACATTTTTCTACTATGGATTACAATAGTAATTTCTCTACATTGAGTTATAGAAAACAATAAAAACTAACCATCTCCGTACACTGCTCTAAGTTCCTGTATTTGTGGGTTTGTTCTCGTCATAAAAATTTCAATAAGACTGGCTTCATCTGTTCCTGGTCCCTATCATATAATATTAAAACATAAGGCTCTTGGGTAATAATGCTCACCTGATCTGCATTGCTTTTATTTTGAAAGTATTAATGTTACCACTGGTATAAATAGGTAAATAACACAATCACTTTATAATCAATAACAAGAAGCCCATGATACGGCTGCTGATGAATAGCTATCAAAAATTGTACTTATAGTGATCGCTTTAATTACATGCCAATTGATGTGCAAAACAGTACTTACATAAATTGCTTCTTTAATGCAGTAGGCATCATACACAGCGGGGGGAACAAAGAGTGCCATTACTGCAGATCTGTAATCCCCACTCAGCTCCGATTCTACATCCTCAATCAAGTCCTGTTAATTAAACAGCTAATAATAATTTTTTAACACCTTTTCAAATTAATACACTTTCCATTATAGAATACATTTTTAAAAAATAGCATACTGTAAAATCACATATTTTCGAGGGGTCGAATTTTTGTTGTTTGAGGAAAAAACGTGGGTTCATGGGGTTAAAATAAATTTCATGGATGAAGAATTGTTGAGTAGTAATAGATCTGAAAATTAACATTTCATGGTGGACATAAATTTGTGGGTCTCTTCATACCTTGAATACAAGTTAAATCCCTTAATCAAATTTAAGGACAAAACTTATAATAATACTGACACGCAAAAGAAATGCAACATCCTACTTTAGGGAAAAATAATTATGTAAAGTAAAGAATTTTGTATATCAAAATTATGGATATCTTCAATTTGGTAAACATCGGTAATTTAACGGTTGAATGATTTTCATACCATAACCAGAAGTCAAGTTTGAGTCTGCTTAACAGAAATTAAAACATTTGGCAAGATTATGGAGTTTTAAGGGTTTGCACTGTTCATCTTAAGTAAAGCAATATTTCAAAAAATAAAATCTCCTTTCGTTTCCTGTAACGATACTAAGGCTTCTTGAAAATGGCTTAAGTACGCATTTCCATTGCTCTAGCTTGAAAATCTTCAAAGTAAAGGTGGAGAGTTAATGGTGCAAAATAACACTGCATAATACGCATTGACAGGGTCTTACGTATCATATGCATCAATGATACTCTTTGGACCGGAAGTCCAAGGGTTACTACAATGCACTAAGTTAGAGAAAATTCGACCTAATCATCTGAAAAACAGGCATTCAAAAATGGCAAAGAATAATTCCTTCACTCAGATCTTGATATTGATTAACCTATTGTATCTCAGAAATGAAGCTGCAATTGTTGTTTAGGGCAGTCTTGCACGTTGTAATTGAATGGCTGAGAGGGGGTGTTTTAACAGTACGTCCTAATTATGTCTCCCCTTCCGAAGGGGAGACATATTGTTTTTGTCGATTTTCTTATTCTTCTTCTTCTTCTTCTTCTTATTATTCTTCTTCTTCATCCAAATTTTGTCCAGGCCGTTACTTGAATACCCTTTGACCTGAAGACTTCATACTTGGAACTTAGATAGATGACCTTGAGGCGGAGTGTCCGCCACCAAAATTTTTGACCTTGATCTATATATAAGGTCAAGGTCAAACTTTTACATTAAAATAGAGTTTTGGCAATAGCTTGAGTACCCTTTAATATTAGGACTTCAAACTTGAAATATAGAAAGAAGACATTAAATACAAGATGTAGTGCACCTAAACTTTGACCTTGACCCCTTTCTATGTTCAAGGTCAAATAGAGAAAAAACATGATTTTAACATAACTTTAGATACCTTAGACATTTAGACTTCAAACTTGGAATATGCAGAAGACACATAGGAGAAGGGTGTATGTGATCAAAATTTTTGACCTTGATCCAATGTTTATAGGGTCAAGGTCAAACTTTCACAACAAAATAGAGTTTAGGCCATAGCTTGAATACCATTTGATATTAGGACTTCAAACTTAAAACATAGAAGGGAGACATTAAATACATGATGCAGTGCACAAGAACTTTGACCTTGACCCTTTTTTTGTTCAAGGTCAAATATAGAAAAACATGATTTGACCACTACTTGAGATATCTTTGAGATTTAGACTTCAAACTGGGAACATGCAGAGGACACATTGGAGAAAGTTTATGTGATCATATTATATGACCTTGATCCAATATTATTAGGTCAAGGTCAAATTTTCACATCTAAATAGAGTTTATGTCATATCTTGAGTACCTTTTGATATTAGGACTTCAAACATGTAACATAGAAAGAAGACATTAAATACAAGGACTTTGACCTTGACCCAAGGTCAAATAGAGAAAAAAAAAACATGTTTTGAACATAACTTGAGAATCTTTTGACATTTAGACTTCAAACTTGTAACATGCAGAGGACACTTAGATGGAGAGATTATGTGATGAAATTTTTTGATCTTGATCCAATTATTATTAGGTCAAGGTCAAACGTTCATATGAAATATATTTGAATTGATAACTTGATACCTTTCTTGACATTAGGATTGTTATTTGGAACAAGTAAAGACAACTTTAAGCCTAAATACACTACATCATTTTTTTTTTACCTTGACCATTTTCTTCTTTAAGATTAAATTAAGAAAAAAGCAAGACCAGACAATAACTTTAGATCCTATAAAAGACTTGAAAGATTCACTGCATTATTCTTTTTCACCTTCATGGTAAAACTGCATTTGTTAATGTTGTTAAAGAAGGGGAGACATGTGTTTTTTGTTAAAAAAACAATACCCACTAGTTGTTTCTGAGTCAAAAGTTAAAAGATAAACATTTAATAATTTTATCAAAACTCTGATGCTCTGAAAAGTGAGTTTAGCCTTACTGTATTCTTTTTTGAAAATAATCAGATAAAAAAATCAAACATTTGTAGATTGTTGCATTTCTTTTGCGTTTCAGTATACAGTTTTTAATCTACATTGGTACATGTACCTACCAATAACAAATTACAGTCCAGGAAAATGCTTCTCTAGTTAATTCTATTTCTAAGTTTCATTTCCCAGTGATTCAATAATATAAATGATATTGGTCTGTGTTTTTGTCAGGTAAGTCTTATATATCTATTTATATCTGAATAATTTCCAGTCCATGCTATGCATTGTTCATTAAGATTCATTTTGTGTTTGCAATACATATAATGAATATCAGCTAGCTTCTGATCCATGAAATAAGGGTACTCTGATCTTTAAGTGAATATTGTTTCTCCAATACTTATAATTAATTCTTAAAAGTTTTAAAGAATTTTGCATGATAGCTATAGGCAAAAAGATAGAAAGGTATACGAAATAAAAAAATGTCCTACCCTTCCATAGGCTGTTTTAAACATCTTTTTCAGCTGTTGTCTTTGGGCATTGTTTCTGGTGGTCAGCACATGAGTGATCGCATCTTCATTTGTACCTAATTTAGGATTAATGTATAAATAACCATAAGCAAGAAGCACACCTTAAAGTTTACTGAAGTTAAACAGAGACATGTATTCATGTAATTGAAAGTTGATAATAAGCTAATAATTAAATTGATATTTTAATTGTGGTTGAGATTTTTGGACTCATCATCATTACATATCTGCTCACTGAAATGAATGTCACCAGGTAATGGATTTGTTCCTTTTAATAAGAAAAATAAATTTACAATGGTGGGGTGGGGTATCTTCTAAGACCATTGAAGTTAGGCATTCTTTTTGTTTTGGTGTGTTGAACACCTTGACTTTTCTTTTCAAACAAAAAATATGAAACATCTGCTTATTTCAAAAAGAAACTTTTCAGCCTAACGATCTACTTATAAAATACAATGTATTTGTTACAATAGTTTTTCAATCAGATGTATTTATAATCTTACCCAAGCCTTTCATTGCATCTCTTAGATACTGCACATCATATTCAGGATCCCATTTTGGATTTTCTGACAAATCATCACCCTTTTCAGCCATGAATTTGAAGACAGGGTCCTCAGGCTCATACCTAGCGTAGGCACCAATGGTACCCTGTGTGATGTCCAGAGTTCCCGAGACCTTTAAACGGCGCATCAACTCATCAATATAGGTAGTACGCAGTCTCTCCTTCAGCCTAGCCTCCAGATTGGGCTGTAAACAAAATACATTATTTCCTATGTAGCTTGTAACACAAGCTTTGATTGGTTACAAAGTCGGTTGTAAATTTCCGTACACCCGACTTGAACCGGGAATAAATAAAACATGACGTCAAAATGCATAGTTTTTCTATAATACAAAGCAAATGACATGACATCACAATGCACTGTAGTACGTAATAAATCTTATCGATAGGTTGAGACACAGTAGACTGGATTTATGTTTACAAAGAATTTTTATGGATACATAGGAAATAAATTCATGATCCAGGTTCAATCAAGGGTGTACAGGGATTTACCCTGGGTTGTATCCCATACACCCTTCGGCCTTTGGCCTCAGGGTGTATGGAATAAACCAGGGGTAAATCCCCGTACACCCTTGATTGAACCTGGATAACTAATATGATTCCATATTCTGGACAAAGACTATACTGTTGATCTATCAATTTTTTTTTGGGGGGGGGCGATGTTCATGGATCTCCTGTGTCTACCTTACCCATGATTTTTCCCCCCATGAACATCAAATGTCAATGCATTTGATCATTGAAGATCGTTATTATTATTTTACTTAAAATTGAATATACCAAGTAAAACTTTCATCCCCTAATGTAGACATAATGCCCCCCACTGCTCCCCCCCTCTCCCCCCATTCACACACACAAGGTCAAAATGTTATTATTAATAAATATATTTACAAATGGACAGAGGGATCAACAGAAATGCTAGCTTAAGGCATTTGCTCAGGTGAGCTAAAATGGACCTTTTTAAAATTCTCATTTTCCTACATAACTAGATACAATGTGAATGACTTACATCAATAGCCTCTTCCTCTTCTTCTTCCTCCTCCTCCTCTTCATCATCTTCCTCGGCCCTCCTCCTCTGTTTCTGACAACAAAAAGTAAATGTATATATAGTTACTATTTACCCAGTGAGCACAAATTTTATTGAGAATTCATTTGTTTTACTTTTTGAGAGAGGGCGTCGAGATCACTAAAATTAAATGTCACTAACAATTTATTCCACATTAGAGATAAGCATATTATTCTATGCAACATTAAATCACTAATTTCTATGCAACATTAAACCACTAAAATTAGTTCTCATTAAAATTGATACTGATTTTCAAGGACAAATCACTCCCTTTCGTCATGCTAAAATTCAACTTGCACAGTATTGGTCTCTTAGTTAAATATGTAATGCAATGTACATGTACACAATATATGCTGACCACCATTAAATTCAGTTATTGAACAATTAACTTCAAATTAAATATACTAGTGTAAAATTCTGAATGTAATCAAAACTAGTAAATGTCTACAAATAGCAGCTTAGAAGTACTGAACTAAAATATCTGATTGGTAAATAAAGTACATACCCTTCCCTTCTTCTTCTTTTTCTTTATGCCCATTTGCTGCTGAAGTTGCTACAAGCAAAAGACAGATTGAATTTCACAGGCAAAAAAAAAGTTCATTATAAATGAGAAGGGAGTTCATACAAACAATTTTTTCTAAAAGTCAATAAAAAAACTTGGATATTATCACCTACAGTACCAAAAATTATTATGTGACAGCCCTCATATTCACTGATACTCTGAATATATAATTACATATACAATTTATATTGCAAAAGAAATGTTTATCTCTTTCAAGGTTGGCAGTTTGTGAATAAGAAATGTCTTACTTCTTTCATTTGCTGTTGAGCATACCACTGGTTCTGGTACATCTGTTGATTGTACTGGTCTACCATTCCCTGTGGTGCTGGCGGCGGTGGGGGTGGTTGCCAGTGCTAAACAATGGTAATAAATGGTAATAACAACACATATAGTTGTCTATATACTACCACGGTAAATAGTTATTACAACACATACAGTAATCTGTTATGTAACAGGTATTACAACACATATCTTACATGTAATTGACTCAATGAGATCTTAACCTCATCTTGATTTTTGCTTGAACCTAATTTTCTGTGGTATATGTGTTGATGTGAAAATAACAAGCAATGCACAAACCTGCTGCTGATACTGGGGATTGCTTTGATACTGCTGATAACACCCCTGAATTGCCTGGAATGGATTTGATCCATATCCTAGAGGATAAAGAAAATATTAAAATACTGAAATTCAACATTTCAACCTTGACAACGTCATGAATTTCATTGACAGGCCATCTTTGTACAAAACTTGACATTCAAAAGTTCAGGGTTAATTATATCCACTGCATCCAGATCCATCAGTAAAATTAGGACTCTATCCCAATATATTGAAATACACATAGTTTCAAATGATATCACTATAACATTATTTTTTTTTTAACATTCATTGTATCTTATTGAAGAAATAAAATTCCTTTAACTTTTTGCTAAGGAGCTTAAAGTATACATTCAAATACTATAAAGAAATAATAGGCAGACATACAGACACTACATGAACACCCTTGTACTGTTTTGGGAGATGCTGTAACTTATGAAACCAACTGGCTGTAAGGAATTATATATATATCTTCGTATTTTCTATCATTCTATACTTACCTCCTCCTCCTCCATAACCTCCATATCCCCCAGTGGGAGGGGGAGGGGCAGTTCCCATCTGGTACTGGTTGTAGGCCGACTGGTTGACGTTGTAGGCACTGTATCCTCCGTAACCCCCGTATCCCTGTGGTGGGGGAGGGGGACCAGAACTAGTGTATCCTCCTCCATATGCACCATACCCCCCACCTCCACCATAGGAGGGGTAGTTACTCTATAAAAAAAAAATGACTCAATGCTAAGGCACTCCCAATTTAGAAATATGCTGGAGTCAAAATTATCAGGTCATGCCTACATTTATCTAAAATATATTTCTTTATCATTCTATTTTTTTTTTTCCCTTCTCATGCAATTGAATTTTTTTATTCATTATGTTTCTATCTGTGTCATGCCATACGAGCGATCGATATATGATATGTCATCCCAAAAACAAACAATTAATAATTATCCCCTAAAAATTCAGAATAATTGTGAATATGTTTCTTTCTTTGAAATTGAACTTGTGTCAGATATAAATATTATGAATATGCAAACCTGATAGTATGACATTGACACTTTATTTCTGCCTGAAAAACAAATGAAACAAAAGTCAATACAATGCACATTCATTAAAGGATTAATTTTGCATTCTTCATTATAATGTTGATGAAACATAAAATGTAAAAAAAAAAAAAGTCGTCATCAGATACAGGTCTAACAAATTCCTAGCTTGCAAACTTATAAGCATAGAAATTCTGGATCGATCAATTTCCAACATTGATAGAGGTTCACGGCGAGATATATATACTTGTGAATTGGCCTCATGTAAGGAGCATAGGGACGTTAACCAAGGTTCTTACTTGTAGGAGTAAGGAAAAATATGATAAAAGATGATAGAAGAGCCGTGGTAGAAATGCCTATAATTTGATGGAATACAATTAACAACCAGCATCAATTTGAGGATTAATTGTTATGAATACTTCTAATACTTCTAAAGTTTAGCTGCACATTTAAAACATCCCCATAAAGTTACCAAAATTTCCTCTAAACAAAGTGTTAATTTCCATAACGTCAAATGTATAACAAATGTAAATCAAATGTTTGTATGACACTATAATAAACAAATATATACCTGCTACATGATTATCAATCATCAAAAATTAAGATATTATTTCTATAAAGAAGTGATAATTAATTTTTTTATTGGTGTGTTAAATTAAAACCAGATCCGTAAAAGTATGGACTTTCCTTAAAGCAATATGAGCTGCATTTTTGAAAATTTTATTTAGCTGTTAAAATGGTTTATTATAAATATGATAGATATTTTTATAATTTAAACCTTTATGATCAATTAGACTAGAACAAAGTATAATAAACAGGTCCAATACAATCTCTTGATTTAGCTATATAGCTTTAAATAGTTATACAGCTTTATTTAGCTATTTATATACAGTTTTTCACAAAAATGTCTTTTGCTGAAAATAAACAAAAAGTCGCGTGTATTTGACTCTTCATACATGTACTATGGACTATTAAAACAACAACCAAAATCAAAGATAGTTCTAACTTTGTAGCTTTTGAATACTTTTAAGCAAAAAGAGAATTTCTATTGTTAGACTAACTGTCCACTACCTTGGGTGCCTTGAGGCAAGGATAAGTATGATTGCTTCTCATTGTGCTGAACTCTTACCAATCAATTATCTTGTTGAACATAATTGGTCGGACTCCATTATAATATCATTGCAGAAGTAACTGTATCAATTGCTATATATAGCCCCAAAACTTGTAGAACTTTGAGTACAAAGTCTCTCAAGGAGACGTAATTTGATGAGTAATTTTTACATGCATTATTTTAAGAAGAGTTCAAAGTTGTATATCATCACTGTACATACTGAGAAAATTACACCTTTAAGAAAAAGGTGTAGTAAAATAGCTAAATTAAGCTATATTGAATAGCTTAATAAAGCTATATAGCTATTTAAAGCTATATAGCTAAAGCAAGAGATTGTACTGGACCTGGTAAACTGTCTCAGAAGGAAGACTTTTGTACAATCTAGTATATAAGATTATTTAAGAAATCAATATTGTATAGGACGGCAATAATGTAATATTGCTTCTATCACAGCTTATAAAAAGTGCTTCAGACTGCAAATACATTGTATGAGTATAACAGAAGTTTATGAATATTCTTTTTCTTTGTCCTTGAAATATTTAATTACAATTTTGCAACAAAAATGTTAGACATCAGAGTTGCAGCTCATATTGCTTTAAATTGATGTTGCCTGATACAATGTTTTTTTCATGTACACTAGAGCAAATATATATAGCTAAATCAATCTATTTTGGATAAACCAGAGAAAGAAAAATAGCTATATTTTAATGTATGTGTCCAAATCTAGTGGTTGTAAAAGACCTCTGTAATTGATTCTTTTGCTGACCAAAAAAAAAAAAAAAGTCGTCATCAGATACAGGTCTAACAAATTCCTAGCTTGCAAACTTATAAGCATAGAAATTCTGGATCGATCAATTTCCAACATTGATAGAGGTTCACGGCGAGATATATATACTTGTGAATTGGCCTCATGTAAGGAGCATAGGGACGTTATCCAAGGTTCTTACTTGTAGGAGTAAGGAAAAATATGATAAAAGATGATAGAAGAGCTGTGCTAGAAATGCCTATAATTTGATGGAATACAATTAACAACCAGAATCAATTTGAGGATTAATTGTTATGAATACTTCTAATACTTCTAAAGTTTAGCTGCACATTTAAAACATCCCCATAAAGTTACCAAAATTTCCTCTAAATATTTATTTTTTATGTCTTTTATGAGAACAATTATGTTTTTTTTCCATAATGGACATCAAATCCTTGTTTTACAATAAAAATATTATTTTGTAAGAAGACATTCAGCGGCAAAATTGTCAGAAAAAACAACAACGTTATTACAGTGTCTCATGTCAGTTGAACAAGTCCCTTTATTTCTTATTCATGCAGTTTAAATATTTTTGTGATCTTTTTCTTCTTGCACAAACAAATATATTTGCAAAGAACTAATTCTTGAAGTTTCTAAAGAGAGCTAGTCCAGTATTTAACTACATATTTTGTACATAGCTGTGCCATCTAATATATCCCTTCTACATCCAACAACAAACAACTAAAAAGATAACTATAGGCTTAATATTCCGTAGTCTTCATTAATTATAGCCCTCAAAGTCAAACACTTCATTACTTTGAAAAAAAATCCTCCACAATCAAGAGCCTGGAGAGGATATGTGGTTGAAAAAAAATACATGTACCAGAAATGATTTTTAGCTCACCTCAACGAAGTTGGGGGAGCTTATGTAATACCCTCAGCTTTGGCGTCCCAGGTTAAGGTGAAGTTTTTTAGAGCAGTTTTCTTTTTAAGTACTTCTATGTCCTATATTGATTAGACATGCATGGAAGATGGTTCTGGTGTGTTTCATTGTACCAGTCAAAGTATCAGATGCTGCAATTTCAGCAAAGGAATGACCAGGTTAATGTTTTTGGAGCAGGTTAACATTTTTGGTACAGTTTTTGGTGTAGGTTTCATTTCCAAGTAACTATAAGCCCTATGTTGACCAAACTTGCATGGATGATACATCTAAGGATGCATACTACCTGGCTTGCTTCGGATGCTGAATCTGACCTACATTTTCCGGTTGAATGAACAGGTTAAAGTTTTTGGTGCAGCTTTTGGTGTAGGTCTCATTTCCAAGTAACTTTAAGCTCTGTATTGACCAAACTTGCATGGATTATACATCTAAGGATGCATACTACTGGGCTTGCTTCGGATGCTGAATCTGACCTACATTTTCCGGTTGAGTGAACAGGTTAAAGTTTTTGGTGCAGCTTTTGGTGTAGGTCTTATTTCCGAGTAACTATAAGCCCTATGTTTACCAAACTTGCATGGATGATGCATCTAAGGATGCATACTACTGAGCTTGAATCTGACCTACATTTTCCGGTTGAGTGAACAGGTTAAAGTTTTTGGAGCAGGTTTCATTTCCAAGTAGTTTTAAGCCCTATGTTGACCAAACTTGCATGGATGATACATCTAAGGATGCACAGTTGAACACTACCGGGCTTGCTTCGGATGCTGAATCTGACCTACATTTTCTGATTGAGTGAACAGGTAAAAGTTTTTGGTGCAGGTTTCATATCCAAGTAACTATAAGCCCTATACTGACCAAACTGGCATGGATGATACATATAAGGATGCATACTACCAGGCTTGTTTCAGATGCTGAATCTGATCTACTGTTTGTGGATTAGTGAAAATATTAGTTTTTGATGCATGTTTCATTTCCAATTAACTATGAGCCCTATAATGAGGAAACGTGCATGGACGATACATCTTAGGATGCACACTAATGGGCTAAATGCTTCGGATGCTTAATTCAACATTCATTTTTCAGATAATAGACCAGGTAAAAGTAAGGGGTGCAGGTCTATTACCAAAAAGCTAATATGTTTTACGGTGTGACCGTTGGGGTGAGAGCAGTTATGTAATATCATAAACCTACACATGCATGTTCTGCCTATCATTCAAGAAAAAGACAGAAAAAAGAAGAGAACAAAACAATAAAAAGAAATCACTTCCCAAGCATCGGGATCGAGATTCCAAACTTCTCGGAAGTTTCCGACAAAATCGGAAATACCCGAACTGTTAAAGTGACGAAAGTATGACGTCAGATAAAAGGTCCTTTTGACTTAGGACGCAAACGATAGGTTTGTGGCATGGAGATTGCATTAATGCTGAATCTGACCTACATTTTCTGATTGAGTGAACAGGTAAAAGTTTTTGGTGCAGGTTTCATATCCAAGTAACTATAAGCCCTATACTGACCAAACTGGCATGGATGATACATATAAGGATGCATACTACCAGGCTTGTTTCGGATGCTGAATCTGATCTTCTTTTTGTGGATGAGTGAAAATATTAGTTTTTGATGCATGTTTCATTTCCAATTAACTATGAGCCCTATAATGAGGAAACGTGCATGGACGATACATCTTAGGATACACACTAATGGGCTTGCTTCGGATGCTGAATTCAACATTTATTTTTCAGATAATAGACTAGGTAAAAGTTATGGGTGCAGGTCTATTACCAAAAAGCTAATATGTTTTACGGTGTGACCGTTGGGGCGAGCGCAGTTATGTACTATCATAAACCTACACATGCATGTACTGCCTATCATTCAAGAAAAAGACAGAAAAAAGAAGAGAACAAAACAATAAAAAGAAATCACTTCCCAAGCATCGGGATCGAGATTCCAAACTTCTCAGAAGTTTCCGACAAAATCGGAAATACCCGAACTGTTAAAGTGACGAAAGTATGACGTCAGATAAAAGGTCCTCTTGACTTAGGATGCAAACGATAGGTTTGTGGCATGGAGATTGTATTAAATCGTTGTTTGTAATTTTTTTCAAGTAAGTTGTTGCTATGTTTTAGCCACCATGTTGCTATGCACCGCAAAGGATTATTGGGAGATTGGAATTTTTTCACGCGGTGAGATAAACATTTCTTGAAACAATGTGCAGATTTCAATTTGAATTTCCTCCTTTCGTAAACGTTAGTCTATTGAGCTCGCTATGCGAGCGGCGCTTTGCGCCGCCTGGCTGCGCTCGCTATAAGGCTTATATAACATTGTATGAACCAAACTTGCACAAATGTTGCATCAAGAGATGAAAATTTAACTCTCAAATTTGCTTCAGATGCTGGATTTTGATTATGTTTTCATGAAAAAGAACTAGTTTAAATTTGTTATGTAGGTCTATTTCAAAGTATCAGATCAAAATTGCTTAAATATTTTCATTTTTGGAATGTACACTTTTTGTTGGTTAATTGTGTGACTGCCTTACTTATTGACAACATTCGTTGAGGTGAGATCTGTAACCTTTGATTACCTATGTTTTTAATAAGTCTATGACTAAGAGTTCTGTTAGAAAGGGCTTTATTTTTCTAATGTGAGGCAGACAAAATGCCAAGTTTGATAACCATAATAATTCGTCTGCAGGTGCCCTTTGAAGTGGCCATGCAAAAGAATATGGCATCCATTTCTTTCACCAAATTTATCATATAACGACTTTAATTCAAAATATTGAAACATATGCCACCTTACCTCAAGTTGGCACTTCCCTGAAAAGTCTGAAAGTAACAATTTCTTTGCAAGTCTTTCAAAATCCCATCCTTGACAACGTCAAAACATCAATATGATTGAAATCCAAAGCCCGATCCCGATGAAAAGTAATATATATTCAGTCTAGCTTGTATAGTTTCAATTGAGAAATTGATTTATTAAATAAATAAAAAATAATTTGTAAAAAATTTTACAACAAAAAATCTATTTTTCTGACGAAAATGTTAAATTATATCCATATTTTAAAATTTCGTCGGAATCAGTTTGATTTCAATCGGGTTAGGAAATCTTTTGATTTACATTTTTATCTCACCTGAGCCATAGGTTCTGATAGAAAATAGTCCGTTGTCAGTCGATGGCGTTGTCGTTGTTGGCGTTCTTAACTTCTAACATTTTCATCTTCTTCTACTGAACAAATTTCAACCAAACTTGTCACAAAGTATTGTTGGGGAAGGGGGTTCAAGTTTGTTCAAAGAAGGACAACGTACGTCCTTTTCCAAGGGGTCTCAACAGAAGTTAAAATTTGTAGAGAAAGTCAGAGTTATTTATGCATCTTTAGTTAGAGTAGTTTCAATTTTGTTCAAATCAATACCTCTCTCTCTTTTAAGGGTAGGTCGGGACTACTTATGCATTTAAGCCTTTAATTCTAAACTGATTTTGTATTTTTCCTAGCCAAAATGCTCAGGTGAGCGGTGTGACCCCTGAATCTTTTTTTTTTTTAATTAATTTATTTTCTTTAAAAGATCCAATTTTCTACTTTTTAAAGGTTGAAGACTTTGTTCACGTTTTTTAAGAAGTATTAACAAATTTTCTTAAATAAATATTTTCACTGAAAGTAGGTCTACCTATGGATTTTACTTTCTTTTCTTAATAAATATATAAAATATATGTAATTATATGTGTATAATTTAATCTCTGGAATGTCTTTATTTTCCACCAAATCCAATTCCATTTTCTCAGGGGAAAACAAAAAAAATCATTTACACGTTAAAACTCGATATAGTCTGTCAAAGATGAACAAAAAAAATTCAACATAATTAGTTTAATATATATCATGTAAATTTCTATTTTTTGATAAATTTCATCAGAATTCCAACATTTAAATGCCTATGATTTTTTTTAGATCGGGCTCGATATGTAAATAAATTATCCTTGACGTCATCTGTAAAAGTACAACATTGATGTTATGTTATAATCTACGAAAATAATGACGGATTTCTTCAAATCCGCCTTTGGTGTGTTAACTGGGAATATATCTGGACCAGAGAATGATTTTGTTGGACAAGTTGTAGAACTGGGACAGCAAAAACTTCGAGTACGAAGAGTTATAGCGGAAGGTACGTGCAAGCTCATGATGATATCCTCCCACCGGGGATTATAATGACAATTTATCTCATTAAAAGGGTATATTATATCAATGAAAATTATCTGCCTGTTTTAGTTTTGTCATTCTGAGAAAAGTCTTTCTCTTGATATATAGAAACCATTTATACGTCGTTTATACATGTAAGAATTGTTAACCAGTATAAGAAATACTGACAAAGACTATTGTTTGCTGATATGATAAATGTACATCTGTAGTCACTCCTGCAAGACCTTATTCTTTGAGTTCTTGGGTTCATTTCACAAATACAAGTATGTTCTGTTTTCACAGATTTTGTGGACAGTTGTCTGTTGAATTCAGATTTTATTTCTTCAGATTTTTCTTCATACCCCCTCTTCCTACATTCCCTATTGAGGGAACTAAAAAAGTTAAGATTGTACACAGAAGGTTTTAAGTTAGACAACTAATATTTTGGGGATGGGATATATATACATCAGGGCTGTGTTCAAGATTGTAGCATCTAAGTTAGCAGCTAGCTTTATGTAGTTTATGTAGTTCGCTATTTTGCTTATATGTAGCAGCTATGCTGTTGAATGCGGCACCTCAGGTTCACTTTTTGTTGTTTAATATACTTTTGTCGCAGACTTTTGCATGAACATAAGTGGTCATAGTAATTTCATAAATGAAGTGTTGTCAATCCCCATTTTTAGTGCAACCTGCCGCTAAAAGCAAAACAAAAATGCTGATGACGATAGCCCATACAAGATAAATAAAAAGGATAACAATTCCTTAATTGTTATATGGAACAGAAAAGGCTTTTCTATCCTTTAATTTCCATGAAATTGTAACATGGTGAATGATGAATATGCATCTGAACAGAATAACATGATGTATGACACAGTCACACTGCAATCTGAAGCAATTCTAAAAATAATGTAATATATAATATATAATGTAATTAGCAGATAATCACCATGATAAATGCAAGTTCAGGATCATTATACTAAGTTTCTTACCAAACTGCAAAATACAAGCATGAGGCCCATAGGAAATTCAGTTGGGGGGAGGGGGGGGTGTGCTCAACCATACATTTTCATTTGGAGGGGCACCATCAACTACCAGAAGGTTGAAAAGCAAAAGAAGGTTATAAAACATTTTTATTTAGGAGATTAAAGCATATAGAAGCTATTTTTTCTATACATGTAGTATTATTCTATATACATGTATAAGCAAAATTATTGGGGGGATTGCCTCCCCTCCCCCACCCTCCCCAAATTTCTATGGCCATGTGTTATGTAATAATGGTTTCTGGAATAAACAACTCATTTTTGAAAACAGTAAATATGGATTTTTTAAAAAATATATTGAACCTGCTGAAACAAGAAAGACAGTGGCATGATAAACATGTTCTGTAGTTTTGTGCATGGTCTACACAAGAAAGTAATTTGCTTTCTCCAACTAATCTACAAATAAAATAACATTTAATTGTTATGATTGACCATATGCCTTCTCCTTTCAGGTGGCTATGCTTTTGTGTATGTTGCACAAGATGTTGCCACAGGAAAAGATTATGCCCTTAAGGTAAGAACATTCCAACTGATTATGATATAGCAATTATGACATCAGCATTAATTTAAAATATATTTCATTCCCAAATTTTAAGAATAGATAATAAAAAAAAATTGCTGTCATTAGAAAAAAAAAGAAGATTTAATTCTGAAGATATTCATATTATTACATGTACTGCATTAACAAATTATTAATTGGGACAAACTATTCAAGCAATTTGTCAGTTTGCATGAAATCCATCAATTACTATTAATTCACATATAATTTATTCATAGTGTTGGTATGTTATTAAATGAAACTTTTTTTCCTTCCAGAGGTTACTTGCCCATGACAAGGAAAAGAACCAAATGGTTATAGATGAAATCAAATATCTTGTATCCTTTTCATGATGTCTGTGTTTGTAACATCACAATTTGACATGAGACTATAGGTTTTTTTGTTTCCCTCACACAAGGCATATATCACAGTAATGGATTTATTTCATATATTTTTTTTTTTATATTTTGTCATTATGGATAAATGATGATTGTTTGAGTCAGCAATGTCTTTGGCATACCCTTTTTACCATGTTTACAACAGTTTTTGCCTTAACCTTGCTGACAGAAAAAGCTGACAGGTCATCCCAACATTGTACAGTTTATAGCTGCTGCCTCAGACTCCGACAAGGGACAGGCAGAGTATCTACTGCTAACAGAGCTCTGTACAGGTGTGTCTCATAATCATAGCTACAGATGTATCTAATATACATGAAAAGGTTGTTCACTTCGTAGATTTGTTAGGTGTATCTCATAGGTACAGGTGGGCGTACTGTAAACCAACTTTTATTCTCGACTACTTTATTTCGCGATTTACCAGGGGTACAATCGTTCGCGATGATTAAATTTCGCGATTAAGCATTTTTTGAGTCTGCATGTTGTAAATACATCAGAGACTTTCAAGACCAGTTCGCGACGAGAAATATTTGCGATGACGAGGCTCTCGTGAACCTCGCGAAAATTTCTCGCACGAGGATAAAAATTGGTTTACAGTATCTCATAAGTATAGGTTAGTGTATCTCATAAGTACAGTTGAGTATATCTCATAGAAACAGGTAGATGAGCATAGGTACAAGTCCATAAATCTCCTAAAACAGGTGAGGTGAGTGTATCATACATGTGTATTGATGTATTGAATTGGTATTGTTGGGTGTACTTTATCTAAAAAGTAAAGATGGTTGTATCTCATAGGTGCAGATAAGCATATCTCATACATGTGGGAGTATTTCATAGGTAATAGGAAAAAGTGATTGTATCTCATTAATACAGGTAATGTATTTGCTGTTACTTTTGTCTTTTTTACTCAGACATATATTTAAAATGGTAGAAATCATAAAAAAATTCATTAGTAACCAGATTTTGAACTTTAAATCATGAAAAACCATCTCATGGTGGAAAAAATATGTTTTGATATACTGTTGCCTTTTGACATCATGGAGTCCACCACTTAGATTTTTTATTCCAGGTCAGTTGGTTGATGTGCTGAACAGTGCTGGCTCACCGTTACCCTGCAATGATGTCATTCAAATTTTTTACCAAACATGCCGTGCAGTGCAGCACATGCACAGACAAAATCCCCCAATTATTCACCGAGATTTAAAAGTAAGTAGAGTCGTTGTTTTACTCAAGGTAGTCTATATATCTGAGTTATGTTTTGTAACTTTCTGAGTTCTTTATACTTTTGATATGCCTGGATTATGATGGGGTATCATGCTATGGTGGGAAACTTTATTATTCAGAATGACTTGGCCATTTCTAATGATTTGCCTCTAATCATTCCCAGAGGAATCAATATTTTTCTTGTAAATGAAACAATATTAATATCAGAGGAAAGATAACATGCAAAAATTTTACATTAAAAAGTTGTGGAAAACTTCAAATTTTTATTCAAGTTGACAATTACTCATAATTTTTTACTGATTGTAGGCCGAGAATCTGTTGATAAGTTCTAAACACATGATCAAGCTGTGTGACTTTGGTAGTGCCACAACCACAGCACATTTCCCTGATGGCTCCTGGTCAGCAATTCAGCGAAGTCTGGTGGAAGATGAGGTAGATTACTAGATTATCATCCTATAAATATTAGGCAGTGTGGAGATAAGACATAATAAATACTGGAAAACTTCTTAACTTCTATTTTGTTATTTTTTTCAGATTGCCAAAAACACCACACCTATGTATCGTGCTCCTGAGATGCTAGACCTGTATCAAAACTTCCCAATCTGTGAAGCTAGTGATGTTTGGGTAAGTAAGAGCCATGAAAAGAATATTCCTTATCAGATTTGGTTCTTTTTAAGATATAAGTTAATGAGATTTTAGTTTAAGTTTAAAATAAGTTATATATATAATATTAGTTTAAAATTTAATTTGAAAAAAATCATTGTTAAAAGTGACAAATGTGCAGGGATTGAATATTCAATTTCATGGAATTTTTTATGTGTCTTGATCATTGAACAATAACACATTTGTACTCAACTTCATTTATGAGTTACCATGAAGATTCCACAAATAATGCAGAGACATCTGGGTAAATGTGAAAACTTTCCTATTAATGACACTAAAATCAATTCTTGGTAAACAGTATTTGACCTGCTAACTTGGAATGCTTCAATGGCCACTAATACACATGTAGGTAAACCTACAACCTGAGGCAGGAAGAAATCATACATGCTACTTCACTCAGGTAAATGACCCATAACAACAGTAAATTAAACATGTGTGATTTCATTCATTCTTTTTAAAACCTTTCAGGCTTTGGGGTGTTTACTATACATGCTTTGTTTTGGTAATCACCCGTTTGAGGATTCAGCCAAACTGAGAATCATCAATGCCAACTACAGCATTCCTAGTACAGACACCCAGTATACAGTTCTACATGATCTCATTAGTGAGTGAAATTATAAGACATTCAGTCTAAAAATGTCTTTATACATGTACAATCTAGACAGCTTTTTATACCCTTGGCACCAGAATTCATCCATCTAGCTGTTTTCCTCTATATATTAATATTTTTTCACCTAGGAAAATATTTTTTTGACTTCATTTTGTCAAGTTTTTGCATCAAATGTGAAAGTCAGAAAAAAATCTCTTACAGTTCAATGAAAAACAGATCAACATGTTCCACATGAGATGAAATTACATTAGATCATAGCATGCTTTTAAGAACAAAATTTATTGTATCTATTTTCTTCCAGAGAGTATGTTACAAGTGGATCCAAATGACCGACCAACTGTTCATGATTTAGTGGACAGACTTCAGGAAATAGCAATAGCTAAAAATATCAACCTAAAAGGACCTCTACATATAGCAGAGAATATTCCAGCAAATATAGGTAATGTAAACAAACAACCCCAATCCTCAGAATCCTGATCTACATTTATGCATAAACATCACCAAAGAAGAAATGGTTTAGATAAGATGGGGGAGGGGTATATGAGGGAATATTCATGTATTTTACGTTTGTTAAGGTTGGTCCGTACTTTCAGAATTTTCTGTCAAACTGTTTATTTTTTGATTTGAATGTCTTGAATAAGTCATAATCTAACTAAAACACCCATAAAAACCATATCTTTGCAGGTTAATTTTCATGCAACATGTCTCGGATTACATACCTCTAAAAATACAACAGCCAAAATTCAACATAAAGAAGTGTGACATCATATTTTATTTAGCTATGTACCAAATCACATCAAATTAATGTTAAAACTTAAGAAAATCAAAAATATTCATTTGCCAAGAGAATATTTGAAATTTTTATTGGAAAACGCTAACAAATTGATGTTGATTCTGTCAAAATCTTTCAGATAAAAACCTTAAAATATCTTTATTTTTAATATTTCTCAAAATCTTATATGTTTATATGCCAGTTTTTGTTTACCATTATTTATAATTATATCTTAGGTTAGCAAAAACACATACTTTATGATGGTTGACCAGAAAATTTTTACAAAACAGCCTTTTGAACATCTATACCCCCATTTTTGGAATATCTATTTTTTCAATCGTTCTTCGCAAAATTTATAAAAATGTAAATCTAAAAAGATGATATAGGCTTAGAATTAAAAATAAAATTTATCTCAAGTTAGTTTGATTTTAAAAATTAATTTAAAAGCTTTAGGTCCATGAAGGCAATTAAGGATTCTCTTTCTGTGTATGTACTAAATTACATATAGATCCTATGGAAAGAGTGAAAAGTGGTTATTCCTAAAAATAATGTACATTAAATGCTTGGTGTGCACAATGACACTATAATAAACAAATATATACTTGCTAAATTATTTTCAATCATCCAATAAATTTTATTTCTATAGACAAACAATAATAGAAATTTTATATTGGTGTATAAAATTAAAACCGGATCCGTAAAAGTGTGGACCTGCCTTAATACAGTGTATCATCAAATATTGTTATTGAAATGTTTTATGACCAGTTTATTATTTTGTCATTGTAACATGTAAAGTATGTCATTTAGCCACCTTTATTTCAGTGATAGACAGTGCAGAGACACACCGGCGACCTAATTCTGTGTTTTATGACGAGGGAGAGAGAGCTGAGAACTATCCCCCTCCCCCCACACAGAATGCTAATGCTACCTCAATCTTCAACTCTTTGAGAGGTGGAGCTGGAAATTTGATGAAAAATATTAAAGATGCATCAGCTAAAGTTATAGAAACTGTTTCAGCGTAAGTCTTTACAAGTTACTGTATTATTCTGTCCTGTGTTACTGTCAGCTACAAATTTAGAACTGTAAATATTGCATTTCTTGTAATATAATTTTTAGAAATTATTTTTAGAACAATGGGAAAGACAGATTTAGACATAAACTACATTACATCAAGAATTGCAGGTATGAATGAGATTATTGAAATGGCTGAAATAAGTGGAGTATTCTATGATTAGTATGATAACACCTTACTTAATAATTGATCTATTCAAACTGTATATACTTACCGGTATATCAATTGATAGGATGATTTTAATATGTTTAAATTAAAGAACAAAATTGATGGGGTAATGGGCAGTTTGTAACTATCATCATTTACATAATTTAAGCTACAGTTTCTTTACAGTCTTATCATCAGAATAGGATTACATCATACATTGTCCTTTTTGAATAATTTTTATACTCAGAAGATCAAATACAGCCTAATTTTTTTTTAGTGATGTCATTTCCTGCCGAGGGAGTAGAGGCAGCCTTTAAGAACAACATTGATGAGGTCCGCAGTTATTTAGAGAGCAGGCACAAGGACTGTTACGCCGTGTACAATCTGTCGCAAAGGACATACAGAGCCATCAAGTTTGAGAATAGAGTGAGAAAATTATTTACATTGATCTGACATCCTGAAATCTTTTTTATGGTTGTTAAATGGATAAAAATTCATTGGAGGAAAGGAAAGTTAGCCAGTAAAAATGATAGAGTTAGGTCTTCATGAAGAATAAACTGAATATCAACATACTATTCCACAGAGTAAATAGTCAGTTTTTAAAAAAAAGTACAATTCTCTGTTAACCTTGGACTTTCAGTAAGGCGTGGTATTCTCAATGTTACATAATTAGCATCTGTACACAGCCTATCATTGACTGTTGAAATATACATTCCAGCGAATGTCAACGAGTGTGTCAATCCAATGATAGTGGATAGCGTTTCTTACAGCAGAGAGGTGGGGTTTAAGTCGTGTCATCGTTGTCAACAACAATTTTAAAGTTGCTGATGTTATTAATTTCTTAACCAGTGATAATCTATTAGCCATTTGAGAGACGTTAAATACATAGTATTGAGAAAGTCACGCCCTACTGAAGGACCAAGATTAACTGAGAATAGTACTAAGCACATTTGCAGATGTACATTATTTATAAATGTAAATGAGTTTAATTCTATTAATTGATGCAAGTATCAACTTACAGTGTGGTGTCCACCCAGTGCACCATTAAAAAATTGTTAACTTTATGGGTTGCAAAAAACTTACTAAACTATATATATAATTTCCTTTTAAATTGTATACTTTAAGGCTGTAGTTCATGTCTTATATAGATATGAAAGATGTTTTCTTTTAAATTTTAGGTATCTGAGTGTGGCTGGCCTTCTAAGAAAGCTCCCCTACTGACCAGTCTATTTGAAGTCTGTAAGAACATGCTTCTGTGGCTGCGACAGAATCCCAAAAACATCTGTGTCATCCACTGCATTGTAATTTGTCTTATCTTTCTTGTCACAAAATATTTAAATGCTGCAATTTTTTTTAAAAAGTAACTTCGTATAAATCGTGAAAAATTTTTGTAGAAAGCACATGAAATTAAATAGCACTTGAAACAAACTATAATTTATTTGTGAGTTCCAAATGTCATCAAAATAATTGCTTGGATATGCAATATGTACCAATAAGCAAATTAAGCCATACCAGAAGGATGCTAAAACAGTTTTATTTTACGTTCTGAGGAACGTTGTTTGTTTGTGAGAATTCCATTACATGTTTAAATAAGATTTTATTACGTTGTTTTTCAGGATGGCAAGGCCTCGTCTGCCACTGTAGTGGGAGCATTCCTGTCTTTTGTCCACCTGTTTGAGTCACCAGAACAAAGTATTCACATGTTCTCCATGAAACGAGGTCCACCAGGGGTCACTCCTTCACAGAAAAGGTTGTTTTATAGCATTATTACATTTGCAGTACGAATTCTTCCAAGATATTTTATCAGTTTTAGTCAAATATTTATTTATAATTATGACATCTGGACTTGTTTTGTAGATACATTGGATACATATCTGACATGGTTGCAGATACTCCGTATGTTCCACACAACTGTGCTGTTCTACTGAAGTCTATGACTTTATCACCTGTACCACTTTTTAACAAAATGAGGTAATAAAGTGTCAAGTATTGAGGCATTTTTAATCGAAAATATTTTATCTGGGGAAAGTGAAAGGGATTTGGCAGGTGGCATTCCTACTGTAGGCTTGAAGCCTGGTTATGTATTATTTACCAGTATATGATTGTTGCGCTTTGGGGCCAATGCTGTATAATCACATCCTTTCTGCTGTTAATTTTTAGGAATGGATGCAGGCCATTTGTTGAAGTATATATTGATGAAGAAAGGATCCTCACAACTTCTCAGGAATATGAAAAAATGAAGTAAGAAAGCTGTCTAAAAATATTGTTTTTAATTTTCAAAATGTCTTACATTTGACAGGATTTTACTTTTGATGATCTAACATCTAGAGTTTCACAACTAGAATTGAAAGATTGTAATTCTAGGCAACAAGATATATATACAGATAAAAGAAGTTACCTTTAATTTGGTTTCATGATTGAAATAAGTGGATTGAAATTAGCATTCAAATTTGTTTCCAGGAATTTCTGGGCTCAAATATCATTTATTCTTTACATTTAATCCTTGTGGATTATTTTATTCCAATAGAGGTTATCAGACAGAAGATGGATCAGCCATACTCCCTGTTAACACCACAGCTTTAGGAGATGTTACTGTTGTTGTGTACCATGCCAGGTCTACTTTTGGGGGCAAAGTTCAAGGAAAGGTCAGGAATAATCTAATTGTGGTTCTTTACATCATACTTTGACACCACAAAACCATTAATTTTGTGTATTTTGATCTGTTGATATACATATGTAGAGCATGAGTATGTAGTAATAATTTTAAGAATTAACTTTTTCAAAGCCTGTATTTGTTGTAACACTTGTTATTTATTATAAATGTATGATGGCAGTGGAGTTTAATTCTCAATTCCTTATTATTTGCTCACTCCTTACCCTAGTGTAAATGTTGAAAGCCGATATGGCTGCAGATTATAAAATAATAAATATATTTCTGTTTCTTTGATACCGCTTTTTCAGTAGGTCATACAGTAGAATTAATATAAATTTTACATTTTTTTTACACAGATAACATCTATGAAGATGTTTCAAGTTCAATTTAACACCGGAATGGTTAGACCAGGGACAACATCAATGAAGTTTACACAGTGAGTAGATGCTGAAATCATATAGTAAAAAAACCTAATACTTCCTGGGTTTTGTGTTTCAGACTATGGAAATAAAAGGCCAATTAAATTATCTGGTACAATAAAAAAAAAATATGTATTGTATTATCATGATTAAAGGCAAAACTAAAATACCAAAAGATCTGAAATGACATTGCAAGTGACATGACTTGTATGTGAAGTTTTTGTGCAATAAGATTGACAGGCATTCAGTACACTAAGAACATTGTACAGTAGCTATTGCTCATGGAAAAGGAAAATGTTTGTCGAGCAGTTGAATTCATTATCTCTATAGAAATGATGATCAGGCATTACAGTTTTGATTTTTAAATTACCCTGGTACTATATATGTACAAATTAGAAAATTTGCTAATCACATGAATTTATACGTGTACTACTTAATTTTGATTCCCCTCTGGTTTTCAGATTTGATTTAGACCAGTTAGATACTGCTGAGAAATATCCAGAACACTTTTGTGTGATGCTGGATTTAGCTGTATCTAAGAATGAGAGGCCTACAACTAAAGTTCAGCCCTGGAAATCCCTGGATGGCTCTAAGTTATCCCCCAAGATTCTGTTCTCCAACAAAGAGGAAATGCAGGAAACATTTAGAGATTATGGTGAGATTTTGACCAGGGACTGAAATTCTATTACTTGTCATTATTTGCAAAAGCAAGGAATAAAATGCTACTGTGTAAAAAAAAGTATGGTCTTCTTATGCATTCTTTTTCATCAATTTCATGTATGCATTTTGCATTTATCATGTTTAATAGTAAATATAACATTCAAACCTCAATATTTTGAAGTCAATTTGACCAAGATTAAATCATTAAGATATGACTGTTTTCTAATCCTAAATGTTGCCAAAGTTTTACTGCACTTGTTCTTTTTATAAATGAGTCTCTTATTCACGATACTTCTCTTAAAATTCTTATTTGATTTTACAGGAGTGACAAAGAGAGCCAAGTCTCCGTTGTCAAGATCCTCTAGTCAGAGTTCTAGTGGACAGACCAGTCCAGAACATGTTCCTAACAAGCAGCCCTCGACAGAAAATCAAGACCAAAGAAAAGAAAGGATTACAAAATACAATGAAGAGAAATCAAAAACAAATGTGGCCTCCAGCGCGGCCAGTTTTCTATCCTCCCTGTCATGGCAGAATTCACACCAGGAGGAGAACCCAGAGGAGGAGAAACAGACTGGATTTGTGGCCCGGGAGGAGGGGGAGGGGTTATTGTCCGGGAGTGATGACGAGGACGCATTTGCAGCACTATCGGAACAAAGGAGCAAACCTTTCAATGCCGAAACTTTGTTAGATTTCAGTGAGGACAAAAGTGATATAAGGAATACTGAGAAAGAGATTAATTCAAGCGATTTAGGAGAAAAAAGCAACACTGAACCTCTAGATCAACAACAAACATTTGATCCTTTTGCAGACTTTAGTTCTCTTAATGTAAACAATGATGTTCAGCCAAACAAAGACTCTAGTTCTACAAATGAAAATGGTTTCTTGTTTGATGCATTCCAAGACAATAGTTCAGCAAACTTAAAACCTAGTGGAAGTGTAACCAATGCTGATAACTTACTAGATTCATTTTCATCAAGTACAGAACAACTGCCAACAGCCAGTACAAAGAAAGACGACATGTTTGACTTTTTAAATGATGCTTCTAGTGGTTCTAAGGATGATGTTAATCTCTTAGGTTCTTGGGACATCCACAATGTAAAAGATTCTATTCCCACTCTTAACATTCCTAGAAACCCCTCCAGCTCAAGCATGCATCAAAGTAGCTCTGCTTCTAATTTCCAACAGTTTTCAGGAATGGGCAATGCAAACATTCCCAGGAATAGTAGTGGGACATTTACCACCGGCCAAAAACAGCCAATGTTTGGTCAGAGTCGCTCAGGAAACAATTCCCCTCTCACGATAGGTCAGAATGTCAAAGGTCAATCTACAAATTCAGCATATGACCCTTTTGCTGAATTCGGTAATTTGATTTAATGATTTTTTCCCAAAAATTAAATTAATGTGTATTTTTATCAGTCTTGTTTTGCTACTGATATTTCATTTTCACGAAACTGAAGTACTGGTGTTAAGAGTAATTTCAGTGGTAGTTTTGATACCTGTACATGTATTTCATTTCCAGGTAACCTAGGTGCAGGTGGTAAGAGTAATTTTAGTGGTAGTTCTCCAAACTTGAACAAACCTTCCCAACAGCCACCTCCTAAACCATCGGCAACCCCTGGGGCAAACACACAAGGGTCACCTAAAGTTACCAGACCTCAGAATCCTCCAAAACAACAACAGACTTACAGTAAACCTAACTACAATGTGGGAGGATTTGTTACGGGGGGAAGAGATGAAAGGGGCGCCAGAAAACCATTTGGTGAATAATTTTTCTATGGTCTAGTGAGAAATAACAAAAATGGATCCTAGATGCAACATTGTTTTGTATTCTAAGGTCATGCCAAGTTGTTTAAATATGGGCTTAAATATATATAACAGATCAATCAAAATAAAGATCTTGATTGTTTTACATGCAAATTCATTGTAAATGAAAAATCATATAAAAATTATTTTCAAAACAATGCAAATTCTTTTGTCATCATCTCTATATTTCCACATTGAATTCTAGGTCCAAAGCCTCCGGTCAGTGAGAGTGCGTTTGAAGACCTCCTTGGTAACCACCAGTTTACCAGCTCTAAACAGAACAGTACACCCAAAACACTGGGAGCCATGAAAAAGAAACAAAGAGCCGAAGAAATGGACCCAGACAAACTAAAAGTAGGATCGGATTTATAAATACATGTACATGCATCAGGAATGGTGTCCACTAATGCATGTGGTTTCTTCATATAACAATTTTTTTAACATTTATACGATTGTATTGATATATTGAGTAAATAACAGCTACTGTTGTAGATTCATAACTGCATGTGTAAATGACAGTAGAACATGACATGGAACAGGCTTACTAATCAATGTCCATGGGTGTTATAATTACATGTACACTTTGTGTGCATGTATAAACAGTTCTTGAAAGTCTAAGCTTTTAACTATTTTAATGCTGCTTATTGACGACTTCATTTTCAAATGATATACCAATGACAAACCAATAATTGTTATGTTTTGTAGGATCAGTTTTTTTCAAATTTATTACAAATGATTTGTTAATGACAGGTTTTGGACTGGATAGAAGGGAAAGAGCGTAATGTGAGAGCTCTGCTGTGTTCATTAGACAAAGTTTTATGGGACGGTGAAAAAAGGTGGCATCAAGTGGGCATGCATGACTTAGTGACAGCAGACCAGGTGAAGAAAGTGTATCGAAAGGCTGTGCTGTCTGTCCATCCTGATAAGGTAAATGAAAACAATGGAAGGTGGAAAATAAAGCTAGACAAAAAATTCTACTGTATGCGGGAAAATTTTCACCCTGTTTTATTTTCGCCCCTTTCGATCTTACCTCGGTTATGGGAATTTTAAACAGGGCAAATTCAAAGAATACAGTATAATTTTCTAAACAAAAATGTGAATGGGGGAAATTTAAGATGAGTCAAAGTTGTATGCAAGATTGAAAGGGCAAAAATAAAGTAGGATGAAAATACAGGAAATATCAGTATTTCAAAATGGGATATCTCGAATACCCCGCCTATGTCGAAGTCGATCGCAGGTCCCGGCCGTATTCTCTAAATATATGATTTAAAAAAAACACCTGATATCTCAAACACAGTAATCTTGAACACCCTGCTTATATCAAAGTATATTCAAAGTCCCAAGCCCTATTTTACCTGGCTTATCTTGGAGAGCATTGAATTTTTTGGTCTACTTAACACACCTGGCATCGTGATTTCACACATTCTTGCCAGAGGCTTTTGATTAACACCGCCAAATCTGGGAAATCTAAAATAATCCCAAAATCATGTTTGTTATCTTTGACAGGGTAATTGATATCAGAGCTTGCGTATTTGGTGTTGTCTACCACCGTTAAAACAAACCACTTCGCAGCAACTCGGAATTTAAATACAGACAATACTACCGGTACCGATTTTGCATTTAATAATATGATCTGTATTATTAAAATCGTAAATTTATAAAACTCAATGATTTTTCACAGTAAACTTAAATTAAACAATTATGAATTAAGTTGCAGTGAGTAATGCACAGTGATTGATTACATTCTGGTTTATCTGCCTATAAATAGATAACAATGACAGCCATTTGCGCTTTTTGTTGTTAGTTTTGTAAACTATGTGTTCCTTAGTAGTACTTCGTTATGTAATACATGTTCACAGTTTGAATACTGATTATTTTTTATATTTTAGTGCTATAAATAACACTTTCAATAAATGCCATCAAATATTTTGTCTTTTTCTTTTCTTACGGAGAAGGTTCTTCAACCATAACGCTAATGATACATCTCCTTTAATCACGTAAGCATGGTCTGGATAATGTAAAGTCGCTGTATATGCAGTAAGGCATGTACATTAAACTTGTTTACAATTAAACACGATAAAGAAATCAACCACATTGTTTTTTTTATATTTATTGTGAATATGCTTGAGTCTTAACAATAAAGACTATATGATTGGTAATACAGGATAGTGTTATGCATGAACATATACTGGTATACCTCGTACGAAAAAACAGAAATTATTGATTCGACATTGGAAGACAACCCCTCAAATTCGAGATACTGATATTTCACTGTAACCCTGTATACAGTATTAAAATACATGTACACATGCAGGTGCATAACATTTTGTCAATAAGGAGATGAAAATGCAAAACATTCTCACTCTCAGATTTACTGTTTTCCAATTCTCACATGCATTAGTTGTGATATTCATGGATAATTTTGGAGTATATATACATGCTTTCAAATTGATTTTTGACTGGAAAAAAAAATAAAATTGAGTACAATTTAATGTTATCATTACTGGTGCTCAAAGCTGCTCTTGGCCAGATTATATCTGTGTTGTTCCAAGCAGCTTTAGTGGAGGCATATCTCCTTCTTTGATACATTCTTCATATGCATAGTTTAAATGAAAATAAGCTTGGCTTTAAAATATGTCTAACTTTATACATTTCTTTTTAAGCTTGGTGGAACCCCACATGAGGCTTTAGCAAAGTTGATATTTATAGAACTGAATGACGCCTGGGCACAGTTTGAGGAGGAGGGCATGAAATCACTGTACTGAGATTCCTCATCATGTTTGTACATTACATCAGTCTTTCTGAAAGGACTCGGAATGGAAAATATGTCACTTCAGAGACCTCATGATTGGATATGTGTATTTATATAAACTATTGACATCTCAAATTATAGTGAAAGAATTCATTGTATTTATACACATTTAAGGAATATTTATTATGGATTATGCACTGGAATTTGCATTTTGTACATTTAATTTTAGATAACAGTTTTTAATTTTTTTTTTTTTTTGGTTTACAGTTTTATTTTGTTACAACCCCCCTAAAAAAAGGAAAAAACAACAACAAACAAGTACATACATACATAGGCATAAACTATAGAATGTTATTGTACAAAAGGGTGACTGCTGTTTTTACATGTGCTTTTGTTTATTTTTTATATCTAACCCCCTTCCTGCCTAGGTTATGCCTTTGTACTGATGTATTAAACTGAAAGTGTTGTCATGACCATTAAGTCCATAACCAAAGTCATATTGTCAGTCTGATTTTTACTTAGATTATAATTATTTTATTGGAATTTTAGAATTGTCACATTCGCACTAGAAGTGCAAGTACATCTAGGGGTACACTTGGATATCTGGTGTCAGTATAGGAATACTTAATGCAGAAATTGGTAAAAACAAATCATGCACAAGATTAAAGTTTAAAAAAAATACCCTTTAAATATTTCTGTATAATCTAATGCAACTTTCACAGTTCATGAGTATTGCAAATACAATGTAACCAGATGTTTTTATCACATGAGCACTATTTTTCATGAACATTTTCATGTAAATTAGAAAAACATATCCAATCATCAATAACTGTAAAAGGAAAACTATTTCAAGGTGACAAAATTGTGTTTTTATATTTTCTTTTTGTTCTTGGTCTATATTTGACTATTGTATGTGGAGCATTTTGAGGTGTTTTTTTTTCACTTGACATTGAGAAAAGAATTCTAAGAAAAGCAGTCTTTCTTTGTTAAATAATATTAACACTCTGATTTACTTCAGAAACGAACATTATTCAGTGAACATGGTATTATGAGCAGCAAATGCTCTGCTGACATATTCCATGCGTGCTATCATGCGACATTTGATTTGTCTGCACTGACAGGTGCTGTTGTAGGACCGACGGCATCCAAAATTCATAATTCAATGCTTAAAATTATGACCCATTAGCAGTTTTCTTCATTCATACCCCTATGTGGTATTTAGTTTGAATTTCTAGACAAGGATATTTTTTTTGTATGTAATAGGTTCTTTTGTCAACAAAGCAAGGAGTGATAGAATTGTAACTTAACTGTAGTTAACAAAGCAAGAAGTGATAGAAATGTAACTTATATGCTGTGGTTATTGTGTTGGAAAAGTTCCTACATGAAACTTTGGTTACAATTTTTCTTTCTGTGAAACTGCATATAATAACATTTTCAAATAGAATAGAATACTTACTCCCTATGTTATTCACTTGAGAAAAAAAATGCCATAGGGAAAAAATCATTTTTCTTTAAAACATAATTCATGCAACCCAGTAAATGATAGTACTATACTGTGAAATCCCAAATTTTCATGTGGGTTTAATTTTCGTGGTTTTCAAGGTATGAAGAGACCCACAATCTTATGTCCATCACAAAATGAAATTTTTTCACATATTTTACTACTGAACAATTCTTTAATCACAAATTTAAATTCCAATGAACCAATATATTTTCCTCAAACCATGAAAATTTTACCCCTTGAAAATATGTGATTTTACAGTATACAGGGTTATTTTCAAGCTCATCTCATTAGACAAAACTCTGTTTAATAGATAATGCCCTTTTCTTTGAATTCTTTCAAATTGCGACAAGAGCTAAGGGGGTGAAAATTTTCCTGTGTACAGTATTCTGGGTCAAATGTATTTTTTCTACTATGACCAACCTATAGATAAAAGTGCTGATGTGCAAGAGAAGTCAAACAAAAAATGACAGGTCTAAGTAATGTGCATGCAGGAGCTTTTATTTTTACAAAGATTTGTTTTGTGTGAAGTAGCAAATGTTATGCAATAGAATTGTTAATTGTATTAGAGCAGACCTTAATATTAAATTTATTAATGTGATAAAATGTTCAAATTAAAATGTAATTGAATTCGAGAATTAGCCTGCAGGATAGTCGACTTGCATGTGTTGTAATGGTAGGTCCTATGAACTGGTCTGAGCAATCATATTGTATTGGAAGAATTAAGTAATGTTATTACAGTTATACATTTAATTAATTACAATAGATGCCCCCCCCCCCCCTTGGGACCTGAGGGGTGGGGCCAAAACCACTAATATTAATGAAATCTTTAAAAATCTTCTTCTTTACTCCTGGACATCAAGCAGCCAAATTGTTGGCATGAATGTAATGAGCATTGAGTCCTCTACCAAAATTTTGAAATTCATGGCCCCAGGGCTAGGGGTTCTAGTGGTAGGGGACAGCTATATAGATTATACATGTATAGTGAAAATGCATTTTTTTCTTTGAAAATCTTCTTCTCTGCTCCTGGGTATTAAATAAACTAACTTAGTACATAGTTATGATGAGCAAGAGTGCCTCTTCCAAAATTGTGAATTTTATGGCCCCAGGGTCAGGGGTTCTGGTGTTAGGGCTGGGCTCTATTGATTATACATGTATAAAGAAAATACATGAAATCTTTGGAAATTTTCTTCTCCGCTCCTTGGCTTTAAGCGCATAAACTGCCTATATAGTTATGATGAGCAAATCTCCTTCCAGAATTGTGAATTTCAAGGCCCCAGGGTCAGGGGTACCATAGATGGGGGGGGGGGGGCGTCTCTACTTGTATGCTCCTTGGTTTTAATCATACATTTTTGATAAGCAAGGGTGTCTTTTAAAAAATTGTGAAATGTGTAGACCTATAGGGTCAGGGGTTCATGTGTTGTAGGAACACTACTGATTATTAGTAGTTGAAATGCATTTTTGTTCCACTACCCTACTACTTTTGAACTTATGATGGAGATCTTGGGATATAATTATACACATGTATAGGGATATGCTACTAGTATTTATAGGGATGATAAAAACTGTCTCTATATATATTCCGAATTAATTTAAAATATCTCTGATTACTTGAAAATTGTTTGTTGATAGTTAAGCATGCTTTTTCTCCTAAATAGGTAAGTTCTTGTTAGTAACGAAATCGTACTGATTTAAATAAAACTTGATGGTATCCGAAGAAAGATCTAGTCCCAAGGAATACATCCGTGAAATATGAAAACTATAGCCCCACCTACCCAAAATTATGGGCAATGTTAAAGTGTCTACGGTCAAACAAACAGATGAATGGACAGGGAAAAAACATACTCCCAAATTTTCGACTACGGGGCCATAAAAACAGCAATAACTAGAGGTACTGTGAGGAATGAGCTCACTAAATGATACCCCCGTCTCCCTTTATGAATATAATGACAGTGTCCATGTGTTGCTATTGGAAACCCAAAATATGTGTTGACACATGCAGCTATTTTAAAGATCGCGGGAATCTTAATCAAATTAAATTTCGCATTTTACATATCATATATAAGATATATAAAAATAAGTAGAATATTTTCTACCATTCTTTCATTTAAAAAAGTAATAGTGAAGGTGAATGGTGGAAACTGAATGTATGAGAATATATCTATTCAATAGATCCTTTTCCTATGACATATTTTGCCTTAGCCACCATATTGTAGGGGGACATTCCCAGATCACTTCATTATTTAACTAAGTTCAATTTCTGAGGTAACGATAACACTATTTTTTTTATGAATACTCATTTGTTATAGCCTCTATTTTTTCATGATTATAAGACTGTAAATATTTCCCCCCATATATTTCTTGAATGCATGTTCAAAATTGGTTGCTCAAAGAGGTAAATTCACTACTTTGCCCTTCAAGATGGCGGCTAAGGGGAATAACTCCTGAGTAAAATGTGTCATACATGTAGGAAAATTAAGGGTCTATACATAAGTTAGACGTATAAATATTTATTTTCTGAAAATGTTTATCCTCTCTCTCTCAACTTGGCAAAAAATAAAGGGGGGGTTCCAACCCCCGGAACCCCCCCTCTGGATCCGCCAATGTGTAGCTACCCCCTCTCCCCATCACCCATTTATAATAAGCAAAGTTGACTTTTGGAAAATTGTGAAATATGTGGCCCCAGGGTCTGGGTTCCTGTATGGTTGAGCACTACTGATCATATAGTGGAAATTCATTTTTTTCTGTTTTCCTCTGATCTGCCTCTGGATATTAAGTAATCAATGTATGCATGCTAGGTGTATAGTTATGATGAGCAATGGTTCCTCTTTCAACATTGTGAATTTCATGGCCTCTGGTTTAAAACAGGAACCAAATTTTATTGTTGGAAAGTTGTTGCATGATACTCAGGTGACCTAGAAGGCTTGTGGGCCTCTTGTTAAAGATTGTATTAATTTTGGTGTTAATGGCCCCACCCCTCAGACCCCAGGGGGAGGCGGACCATGAAATTCACAATTTGTGTTCTCCTTCATCTATAGATTGATGCCAAATTTCAATGGTTAACATTTCATTTAGCACCATGTACTTCCAGAGAAGAAGCTGAAAATGTTCAAATGTTATTTTTTTTTGCTTGTCAACTTTTTTTAGGTAAAGAAAATTTTTTTTTCTCAGGTTGGCCCCCCCACTTTCAAAAACGATGCTACGTGCCTGTGTTATGTATATATTTGCCAAAAAGTTGGGGGCTAAGCACGCCTTCGATAAATTTCATAAATTGTTAAATTTAATAAAAAAAAAATTCTGTTAGAATGTAGAATATCCTAATGAATGTAATAGATAGCAGCAAATTACAAATACCAGTAAATTTTGGCATGCTACCGGAAAAGTGTTTTTATTTGGCTCGATCAAAAAAAAAAAACTGAAACAAAAATAAATTTTAATAACAATTAATTCATTTTATTTTATTTTGAATTGATGAATTTTTTCCAGACCAGAAATATTCATAAAGTCATTGGAACACACTTCCGGTGTTCCGAGCTTGTGCAAAATCGTGAACAGTGTTCAGGTAAAGGCGGGCAGTCCAATTTCAGGTAGTGACTATGCAAATGAAAAGATACATATATTAATCATAAATGTAGGCTTTTTTGTGAGCACTTTTGTTATGAATCGTTTGTTTGTGTAAAATGTAAAATTAAAGGCAACTATAATGGAGTTAAACAGTAAAGTTAAACGAAAAATCATTCATGACCAAATAGATCATGACCATTTTTAAAAAGAACTCATTCCTATAAATAGATTTTCTCTCGAACAAAATGCTGTTGGATCTTTACCTGCTGTATCAAACACGTTCGAATTCTCTCTTACTTTGTCTTTAAAAAAAATTCCTTTCAATATCTGTTGTGTTAACTTGTAGGATAATTAAGACAATAGATCCAGAAATTTTCTTAATAGACAGGCAAGGGGGTATTTGAATAATTCATCTTCATGAGTTTTTGTGTGGTGTCATTTATTAGTTAACTTTTTGTTTAAATATATTGACTGTTTTTTTTGGGGGGGACTATGGTGTTTAGTTTCTGACCATATACATCCTTACTAGTACATATATGTATATACAGCTACACTCAGATAAAATACCATAGATGACTGCATAATGATGTGTTACATTAAGGGGCTTTAATTTGCACTTAATATTGGTTATTAAGAAACTATTCACAAGAATTTAACCAAAATTCATATTTAAATATTTATTTAAATTAATGAAGGTATTTAATCTGACATTTTGAGTTTTCATGTGACCTCGACCTTACTCTTTATTTTGTGTTGAGCCCTGGTGAGTTTTAAATATAAGTACTGTATATACTCGCCTATAAGTCGATCCGCCCATAAGTCGGTTGTATTTATTAAGCTTATATATCAGAGGGACTGACCTCATATAATACCATTAATTTCAAAGCTCGCCTATAAGTCGGATATAGAGTTTTGGACCAGAGATTTACTCCCAAAAGTCCGACTTATAGGCATTAAGTATATACAGATTCAAGATTTTTGTTATCAGAATTTTGTTTGTTTGTTTATTTACTCTCAGACCATACAATGGTATATGAGGTACAGGAACATTTCTAATTTACATATATACAAAATACAAAGTCAAGTAAGGTTCAAGAGTTATAAGTGTAAAATTAGAAAATAGTTACTGAAAGCAGGCCAATAATGAATATCTTTTTAGCAAACAAAGACAGTTTTAACAGCGAGTCAACATTTGTGAGGGACATAATTTTCTCAAACTTACAAGTATTTGCATAAGAACAATATACTTCTCGTCAATAAGTTTTACATACTTCTCGTCAATAAGGCAAAAAATATGGACATTCCATTACATACTGAAATTCATCACCCAAAGTATTTTTGTTACATAATTTAAGTTACATAATCTTAAAGATCTATCAGTATTAGTCCATCTACCAGCTTCAACTGGAAGTTTGTGGTTACAAGTTCTCAATTTTGTCAATACAATTCTTAAGCCTCATGGGAGTTTACTTGAGTACATTTCTCGTCCAAAATTGTTTTTGAAAATCCTATAATTTAAACAAATGATTTAGATGAATTTGCTATGCTGATATGTCAGTCTTGTAAAAAACTGATTTAACAACTTTTCTTTCACTATAGATTTTAACCATGTAAGACTAATGAAATTTTGATTCATCCACACATAAGACAGACCACTGGAATTCAAGATATCTCATACATTTCAACCACGGGTGCATAAATGATCCTTCAGAAAAGTGTTTATAAAGAAAGTAACAAATTATGTATGTCAGCTTAGTCTCTCATGTGACATCAAAAGTTCAGCAAAGTAAGTATAATCATTCATACGTATTATTAAAGGAAATCCCCCAGTTTCCCAATACAATTGTCAGAGTATGGAATCATTCAATGTTATGAAGAAAAAAAAACCACGCTTATCAACTAAATAATTGAACATCTGCAGAAACTAGCACTCGTAAGAACTAGCATGATGAACAATCATTGTAATTGCCCTCACATACATGTGCCACAAACTAATCTATTAATATTACCATTTCCATATTTCCTGAAAATTAATGTGACGTGTTCTTTGTATTAATATCCTCATATATATGCAAGTGTCCAAAACAAAACTTTGATCAATTAGTAATTACTTGTAGTTATATTAATTGTGGCTTATTTACCTACAGCAATGAATATATAAAATACATGGTTACTGTCTTGAAATATAAGCGATATTTGGGCGAGGGTAAGAAAACGTGATAGAGGGCGAGGCTTGCCGAGCCCTCTTACGTTTTCGACCCGAGCCCAAATATCGCTTATATTTCAAGACAGTTATCATGTATTTTGTTTATCCTGCAACAAAATTTTACATTTGAGCGTCCAAAACAAGCTAATTCCGACAGATTTAGGCACATCTCTGCAGTTGAAACTATGACGCCATGGCGTAAACATTGCAGTATACGTGACGTCACAATGCTTTTGGAACGTCGGAATACATGCACGAGGCTTTATTAGGGCAGTGACCGGATAAAGCTTTGGTTTATTAGGTTACCTTTATTAGGTCAATGCAAGGGGTAGTTGCAGGATAAAAGTGTGATCAAGGTGATGATAGGTTTTCCTTTAGTTCAAGAGGGAGGCAGTGTGTTACAAAATGCATAACATTCATGATGAAAACCTTGCTAAAGAATATTGATGATTTAAGTACACATGACATGAATACAATATTGATGAGAGTGACACACTGTACAGAAAAGTGCACACAGAAGATCAAGTTAATGGTCTATTGCATGAAGAATTGCCTGATTTTATTATTTATGAGGGTAATTGTTTTTCATTCAGGAAAATGAAACCAAGTTTTGGATGCATGTCAATTGAAGGTGGCATAGATGGACAAGGAATCCCACTTGAATCCAGTTTTTGCAATGTCCAGGTGTAAAAATGCATGCATCATTATTTTCCATTCTGCAGCAATTACTACATTCTCAATCTGGTTGTTACTTTGTTTTTGATTCACATAGTAGAGAAGATGGATTTTGTACTCCTGTTGGAACAGCAATAATTTCAATCTTTCAATCACTGCAGAATCTTTGTTCATTTCTTAGGGGTCATTGTGCAAACAGGGAATTAATTTCAAAGAATTTATCAAATTCATATTGCACTAAAATTTGACATCAAGTAATCTTCAATTCTTCATCATTGAAATTTATCCACACCTGCACATTTTCTGCCTATTATTTCCTCATCCCAATTTCAAAGCAAGCATGCTAACCGCTTCCCAGTACTTTCAGTACTTTGATATTAAACTGTCCGATTCTGACATTCTCCATAAAGTTGATCCAACCATTCACCATTTTGAATTTAACTTGTTTACAAAGAAACTGTTTCACTTAAATTTAAAAAAAAAATTTAAAAACCTATTTTAAAATCTGTATATATAAATTATCTGATCTTGACCTCACTATTTTTAGCTCTACTGGTCAGAAGCCAGAAGAGCTAATGCCATAGTAATGTGTCCGACGTCCGTCTGTCTGTCTGTAAACAATTTTCAAAATGCTACTCCTCCTACAGTTTTGGTTTTATTTCAATATAACCTGGCACTCAAGTAGACTACTCTAAGATACATTATTCTGTTTATCAGTTTTTGATTTCGATAAAGTGTTGCCGTGGTTACTAAAAATAGACATTTCAGTGAAATACTTAAAAAATGCTATTCCTCTTAAGTTTTGGTCTGATTTGAATATAACTTGACAAACAAGGGAGATAAATATCTTGAATTAATGAAAAATTAATGGTATCTTTTAAAAATCTTCTTCTCAATAACCACTGGGTCAGGAAAGACGAAACACAAGTAGAATCATCCTCAGGTAGTGTAGATTCAAGTATCTTTAAATCTTTAAATCATGACCCCAGGGGGTTGGGTGGGCCACAATGGCCGATCAAAGTTTAATATAGGAATATATAGGAAAAATCTTTTAAAATCTTTAATTCTCCTTAAGAACAGCAAAGAGCAATATATGGTAAGTGTCTCAATTGGCCTCTTAAAATGAATATCTTAATTTTACTTTGTATACAGCTTTCATTTGTACAGCTATATATGCGACCTTTATTGGTCATTTTCAAAATGCCGTTATTTTAGAAAATATGACATCATAAAAATTATGTTTTCCCACTATTTTAGCATATTTTGTATAAAACTGCTTATTTTCAAGCAGTTTTTCTTCCAGAAAATATAGAGCGCAGCCTAGAACAAGCTTTATATTTTTACCAAAGATGTATCCATCCAAAACTGATTAGTGACAGAAAAATTATGTAATATGTTCTACACTGCACTCTAATGTTTCCCATAAGAAAAAAACATCAAAAAAGGCATATTTTTGGCTTTTTTGTTAACAAAGATAGCAAAAATAGCATAATTTCTCATGTCATTTACAGCCTACATTAATTGATTGATTAAATGTTGTTTAACGTCCCTCTCAAGAATTTTTTCACTTGCTGGTAGAGAGCAACAAATTTTGACCTATGTTCGGTACTCAGGGCCATTGAGCAGGGAGGGATCTTCTCCTACCAGCACCTACTGCAACACGGAACCTCGATTTATATGGTCTCGTCCTAAGGACCATTTTCCATGTCCAACAGTGGGATTCCTACTTGGATGTAAGGACAGTGTTTTCAATAAGAGCCAGCAACCCGCAAAATTAACCCCCTGTACAAGAAAATTTGCCGGCTATGAAATTTCCATCATTAGGATTTTGCCGGGGCTGATAAATGAAATCCATAGATTTTATCGCAACTATTTCTATGATCTAGAGTAGCTTCCCTTGAGTGCACTCCTTTTTTCAAGGAAGTTTGATTAGATTGATACAGCAAAACTCGATTGTTTAGTACGAACATGGATATTGCGAATTCCTGGATATAGCGAAGTTATCTTGGATCCCCAGCTATACAAATTCATTGAAATCCTTATATGGATATAAAGAATTACGGATATAGCGAAGTCATTTCATAGGTCCCAGTGACTTCGTTATAACCAAGTATTACTGTAGTGTTATGTAATGGCGTTGCGGACAACAAATATAATTTGAGTGATGTCGTGGAGAAACGTGCTGCTGCTGTAACACATGCGTTTGAGATCACATACATTTAGAGGCATAAATAATGGTCCCTTCCAAAAAGATTTGTTTGTGTTTTTTTAATTTTCGATTGAAAATTGATTGTGCGACAGTCTCAATATTAAGTGAGGTTTCCCCGGTGAAACAACAGCAAATATCTATATCTAAACCAATATAATTTTAAGACCTTATGAAAAAATGTATGAATTCTTACAGAATTTCCTCAAACTGAAAATCTCAAATGTTAAGCTAAGACGTAATAATTACGAATAAAAGTCTTAATATTTTAATTGTGACTCAGACGTAGAAATTCTTACAGAATTTCCTCAAACTAAAAATGTAAAATTTTATTCTCATTTATTTGTGTACTCTTGAAATACAAGAACAGTATCGTTTTCACATTTGGGAAGGTTTTAATGTACTAGTATTTTGTATCAAATTCCATTTCCATAATTATTTTGTTATGGACAATATGTACAAAATGTTAAAAAGTAAATAAGTCTAAAGATTAATGTATGAAAAGTCTAAGATTGCAGAATATTTCAATTTTTGGGGGGTACTGGACATCACCAAGTGTTTAAAAAATCTTAAATTTTTAACTAAATAATTTTTTTTGAATTTTGAATAAAAGTCCTGACCAATTTATGTGAAAGGGACTAAATATGTAGAATTTTCAGTATAATATTCTACCACAGACAATTGTCTGTACTTGAATTTCATAAAAGTTGTCGATATGTTATTATAGACACTCAGTTTTCAGAAGGAAAAAACTCAGTCTGTCAAAAATCTACCAAAAAAATCTGTGAAAAGGTAAAATTGTTTTTTAATTGGCTTCTTGGGGTAAAATTTGATAATTGATAGTGACAGAAATGTGAAAAAATGTTACTTTTTCAATGGCCTGAGAGGTAAGAAAAATGAGTCTAAAATGCTAATTTTCATTTTCATTTTCGTTTTCGAACCAGACACCTCACGGAGACTCATTTCCTGCTATTCCATCTATTTTTCCTTCTATTAAAAATCTTATTGAAAACACTGTGTAAGGATTGACTTTAAAGCAGATGCTCTAACCACTGTGCCACATGGCAATCATATTTACATGGAATCATCTGCAGGTAGTGTAGATTCATGTTTGTACAAAATTTGTACTACAAATCATGACCCAGGGGTTAGGGTGGTTCCAGAATGAATGATCAAAGTTTAATAAAGGGAATTTATGAGGGAAAATCTTTAAAAATCTTCTTATTAGGCCATGAAAAAACCACCTAGATTCTCATCCAAATTTTTCTAAAATTTGAGGCAGGTGGCATTTATTTTTTATTTTTCCATTTTTACAGATTTTTTAGGTCACCTGAGTAAACTCAGGTGACCTATTGCTATCCGTTTTCGTCCGTCGTCGTCCGTCGTGTGTCGTGTGTCGTGTGTTAACATTTGAACATTTTCAGCTTCTTCTCTGCAACCACTGAACCAATTTCAACCAAATTTGGCACAAAGCATCTATGGGTGAAGGGGAACAAAAATTGTGAATTTCGTGATCCCTGCCCCCCTGGGGCCTGAGGGGTGGGGCCAAAACCACTAAAATTAATGCAATCTTTAAAAATCTTCTTCTTTACTCCTGGACATCAAGCAGTCAAACT
>PRKT01000164.1:436682-448365 GCA_003671525.1 Saccostrea glomerata | reverse complement strand
GTCAGGGGTTTATGTCAGAGTGTTAGGGGCACTACTGATTATTGATGAATATTACTGATTAGTTGGAGTGCATTTTTGTTCCCCTACCCTGCATATGGGTATTCAGTAACCAAGCTAAGCGACTGCTAAGTTTATTGTTATGATGATCAATGGTGCTCTTTCAAAATTGTGAATGCCATATAGCATCTGGCTTAAAACATGTTATTGAATCAAATTCAATACACTGTAACTGCAAAGTTGTTGCATAATGCTCAGGTGACCTATAAGGCCCGTGGGCCTCTTGTTTGTTAACCTGGTCAATCGGTGTAGATTTTTTTTTATTTATACAAAATTTCATTCACACAAAGAGAATGGGATTAGGCAGCAGGCAAAGTCTATTTTAGCCCTCTCCCTAAATCAGTGTAGATTTATCTATAAAACAGTAATAATATTAGTCATAGAATTTAAGGTCCCTTTATCTCTTACTTCACATCATCACCAACATTTCACATCCAATGACCTTGTTTAATATATATATATAACAGCAATTACCATTTTTTCAGTTGTCAAAATAATTCCAACATTTGCCAGATTCTACGAAAGTAAAATGATAATTAAATACTGATTGCAATCAAAATAAATACAAAGAAAAACAGAAATAAAAAAAATTGAGGTGGGTAAAAAAACACTTGGACGGGCAGGGATGAGAATATAGGGATATTTCTATTATAACCTGTGGACATCTGTGTTAACAGGTACGGGGCTGGACTGGCCTTGTTGCCTGGAAGACAACAGACCGCCACCAGTAGGCAGCAGTTCTGTGATGCACTGCGGTCAATCCCTGACGTGCAGGTAAGACGAAGCACATCTTGCAGTGTGTCTACTTACCTTACTCTGTGTTTGTGTTAAAAGGTATCATAACTTTGCTCTTTGCACTCACTGAAATTTTGTTAACTGTAGGAAGTTGTTTTGATGTCTTGATTTTGCTTTGTTAGCAGAAGAGGAGGTGTATGCTGACCCGGGAGTCAAGAAGAGAAGAGGTAAGATTCACACTGTACATCTTGCAGCCTTTTGTGATCTTGACCTAGCCAAATGATGTTGACTGTATCAGCATTTGACCTCTTGACTTCCAATTGACAGGATATGCAGCAGAGCCCAGCTCAGCCCAGCAAAGGATCCAGCGCAGCCCACACCAGCCAGCCCATCCCACCAGAGGATCCAATGTTGCTACCAGGCAGCCTAACAGAGAAGCATTTTGAATTTATTTCTTTCCTTCTACCTCTTCTGTCTTCTGAGCACTTCCCTAATCTAAGAGCCCCCCCCCCCCCAAAAGGGCTACATCATTGTAGCTATAGTAGTTGTGTAGTGATGTTATATATGTATGTTGAGTATTTGTTTGATTTAAAATACATGTATATTACAGTATATGCATTGTAATTTGAGTGGAGTGATTTAAATCCAGTATGTCTCCTGTGTGTAAGATTTGTATTTTATTTGTTACAGGTAGGACAGAGGTACCAGACAGGGAAGTCAAAAGAAAACTTCCTGTAAAAATCTGGGATTGTGATGTCTGCCTGGTTCCCAATAAAATGGAGAATGCCAAGTGTTTGGCCTGTGAGTCTCCTAGATCTGGATCACAACCGTCAACTTCAGGTAAATATAACAAGATATGACTGAATGCTAGTTTTTATAATCATAAAAAGTAAGGGTAGCCTATAGGAAGTCAGAGTTTGCTTCTGCAATCACTGAAACATCACCCAAATGCCAGTTTGAATGCCCTGGATGTTTAATTTTTGGATTGATTAATAATTTTGTGATTTTATATCTCTTGCAATATTAGTTCATTCCTGAGAGATGTCATTAGATGCTGATTAAGGGCTTCAGATTAAGACCTTTACATGGCACACTGGGCCATTGATCAGTGAGGGTTATTTTGCTAGGGTACCAACTCCTGTTTTGACCTGGCCGGTACTTGCATTTTTAAGGTCTCATTTCAATATGTTCAAAGATTTGCTGGGAGAAGGAATAGTTGCTAATATTTTTTTTTTTCAACAATGGTGTGAACAATCTACCAACTCGGCAACTTTGTCAGTAAAAATGGGACATAATTTAAATTTGCTACCTTGGGAATGAACTTAGCTGGGTGTTATTGTTCTTAACATAAATATGAATTATAAAGTATATTTTATGTCATCAAATAATGTGCCTATCATTATTTTAGAGAATTAAAAAAAAAAGGAATTGATACATCTACCATGTCAAAGAGCATATAGTTTTCATACATCTAATTCAGAAGTTTATATTTTTTACAGGTTTTATGGTGAAACCAAAAGCATTTTCTTTACAAACAGGATTTGTGGGTGATTCTAATAAGCCTGCAAATCAAGGAGTAAATGAATCCAGTTTGAACGGAGATGGTAGCAAAAAGCCTGCCACTGTAGAAAAACCTTTGGGAAAATTGGAAAAAGATGCATCCCCATTTGGACAAAACTTGAATTTAGATAGAAAAAGTAAATCTAGTTTAGAGGAAAACAGTGGATTTAAAATTGGGAAAACAAGTGAAAGTACAATTTTGAAAAGTTCTGGGATCATTGTAAAAGAAAATGAAAGTCCAAGAAAGAGGGCAACTTTACCAGAAAAAACAGAAACAGAACAGAAAGCTGTGAACTTTACCATACCAGCAAGTATAACAACAATCCCCAAAGTTCCTGCAACAAAAGAATCAGGGGAATCTAACAAGGGAGTAGGAACTTCACCCTTCCTCAGTAACAGCACTGATTCTACAACAACTAAACAACAAATGAACAAAACAAACAAAAATAAAGCAAGTATTTAATGGTTTAAAGCATTCCTATAGAATATTTTATAATTATGGATGAGTTTTTTACATCCAGTATTGTCAAAGCAGGGCACAATCAAATTTGCTTCTGCAACTAAACTTTAAAGAACAGACTGTCAATCTAAAAACTATATCTAGACATCCAAAATTCAATGAATTGCCACAAAGCTTGTCTGCAAAAATTTGAAAATTGCTTATATACATGTACTTTAAATTGGTTGGAGCACTAAGATCTTTCATATACATGTCGTATTAAGTAATTTCCTTGTGGCAAGACCTCTCTTTTGGTACCAACATACTTGATCTTTTAATCTTGGTCTGAAAGTTTATCAACTTTAGCAAAATTTTACCAAGCTGTGGCCATAAATTTTGAACAGTTTAGTCCAAGGACTTTTCTTTTTCATGTTCATTATTCCTTGTGATCAGACTTTTCCCTGCGTACTTAATTTTTTTTTTCTTTTTGACCTTGACCATGGGGTTTGACCAAATTTTGAAAAACTGTAAACTCAGCCATAATAGAACTTTCACATTTTACATATATCCCTTGTGACAAGACGTTGGGTACCATGATGTTTTACCCCTTGACCTTGCATGACCATGACTTTTATATGTTTTTTTGAATTCGTGATTAAGTAGTAGTGTGAAGGACTGATTAAAATCTGTTTTTTACACAGAAATAAAAACCATATTGAAGGATTAACATTGTGCTCTATATTGTAGACCCTCAGTTTAATTTTGAACTACATGTATAAGCATGATAGCAAGGGATTTTCTTTGAAATTTTCTATTTAGTTTTCTTAGTACAACCCAAATTAAGTGTCCATTTTAAAATGTGCCTCTAGTTATAGACAAGTTTGCATTGATTTGTACATCAGAATTACCAGCTAGCTTTGACATTTTCCTCTGACCCTTGATACTGAATCAAAATATTTACAGGTAATGTCTACAAATGATTATAAATTAGCCACAATCAGATTTTCTAAGTAAAGAAAAAGCAACCAGTTCATCAGGAGCTAACTGGTTAATGGGTGGGGCTATTTTAAAAAAAATAAGATTTTCACCTCAGTATTGTTTGCTTATTATTGATTGAGGATTATTTGATAAACCTCAGGTGTCTGTTTTTAAAGTCAGAATTTTAAAATACTGATCGTGAATCTCTGATCTCAAAAACAAATGACCTGATCTACCTCGAAATGAGATTTACCTGTAACCCGTTGACTGCCACTCAACAACTATTTCTTATTATCAGATAAATATCATTTTGACAAAAGCATATTCTGTGTTGGGGCTTTATGTGTCTGTATAGACCGGTGGGTAGATCAGGATCGCAGAAAGTTAGCAGCTATTGAATTGGAGACGCTAGATGACATAATACAAACAAAAAAGGTTTAAAAATTAAATCTCAATTTTATCTTAAATTTCCACAAACTGCAACTGTGCAATCTATCATAATGTCAACTTAATCATACTTGAATTAGCATATACAAACCTGAGTGTGCAGAAGGGATTTTTTCATGGCAAATGAAATTGAATATCAATATTTTTATATGGGTGGATCGATCATTATCCACTGTATGTGTGTGTTTGGTAAGTTTTGGAGGATTTGGGGGGGGGGAGAGAAAAGAAGCCATGCATGTTTTATCCAAAATACATGTACAGTAGGTTGAACAGTGGATCTCTAACAGTCTAGGAATTAAATTAATTTAAAAAGGGGGATGCATGGTCACAGTTTCAGCTAAAAAAAATCTAATTTATTTCTCCATATTTTTAATGTTTACAAATACTTAACTAATGCATATTTGAAGATTTTTACAATTTTTCTCTAAGACATTACTTGTATGCATATAGAAGTTATGTCTAAGCATAGACCTAAAGCGATTTAGGTCTATGGTCTAAGTTAGGCTAAATTCTCATGAATTTCTAGAGAAGGACAAATTCAATTGAGTTTTTCCTCAAAAGGGGGTAGGATTCAAATGTTTTTATTACTTATTATAAGTGTTTATGAAAATACTAGTCGTGTAACATTTTTAAGCCTCCGTAATTAGACTCTAATTCTTACTAGCAGAAACAGACTATGGGACCCGTTTTAAAGTCGTCCTCGAATCATCACAAGTACAACTTAACCATAGACCATACAGCCACCATCTTTTTTGAATGCAAGTCGCGTGTATATTTGACTTGTGTTTTATTTTGAATTGATTTTAAAACACATTCATTTGGATTACACTGTATTCACGATGACCGACAGCGGAGGTGGAAAAAGTAAAAGCAAACGATTTCATGGAGCGTCCAAACCATACGAAAGGAGACAGGTAAAGTGATTTATGCATGTTGTGTATTCGAAAAAAAAGAAGAATTATCTATGTCTAACTTAGAGATTGATTGAAAGGGAAAAATGAAAAAAAATATTTTTGATATTTGACACAAACATATGGCAAACCACTAATCTACAGTCTTACGAATACTATGACATTCATGTGAAATGACGTCCAGAATTTCCTCGAAATACTGGGTATTTGTGTGGTAGACGAAGTTAAATATTGTACACAGACACACTCTATCAGTTGTATTACTCATTTGTCTATTAGCCAAGTTAATCATTCAATCCTGATAATGTTGTTGCAATTTTCATTTCTGAACATGAACAATCTGTCAATGTTTTGAATATCAAACAGTATACTATTGGAACAGAGGTATTTTAGTTTTTACTGGTGGTCAGATAGGTCATTTGTTATAAATCCGTTGAGCACCTGTTCAGAGTTCGAGAGGCCCAGGAATCTCCATTTGGTTTGTTCTTTTTTCCTTCTTGGTTAAAAAACAGAATTTAAATATAAAACTAACAGGCATTAATCATAGTAGGTTTGGGGGAAAACTACCCTTTCTGGAGAAATTGGGAAAAAATTGGCTGGGGTTCTGGGGGCCTCTCCAGACAACCATCAGGTGCAGGGTGAGCACAATAGGGGGTACCAACTTTCTTAATCTTTTAAAGGGACTTGGACACAGATTTGAAGTTATTATTTTCTCTATAATATTACGACTTATATATTTTAATAGCATTTCACATAAAAATTATTTAAATATCTTATTTCTTTTAAAAGATATTTAAATTTCAAATTTTTCGGCGGGTTTGATTGACATATCGTTGCACTCTCACAAATTTAATTTTATTCTTAATCCTTAGGAAAAGTGGCAATCTCGTTTTGTATAAATGAAAAATATTAATACTATAATCCAGAAAATTCAGAGTAGACACGTTCGAAAGCAAAACAAACACTCAATATATTGTCAGTCCGTGCAGTTGTGGTAAGCAGACTGTGACGATTGAACGCACCCGGTGAATTCTAAATATAAACAATAACAAAACTCGAGCCCTGTTTACAAAAACTGTGTACATAACACGAGTGTGCTCGATTTGCTAAATTCTGCACGCACCTCTTAGTTCGGAATGACGATATTTGTGAAGGTGTTTTGCTTTCTAACATTTCTACTCTGAATAAAATTATTTTTCTTGATAAAAGTTTTAATATTTCTCATTAAAACACATCAAAATTGCCACTTTTCCTAAGGATTAAGAATAAAGTTAAAATTTGTGAAAGTGCAAGGATGTGTCAATCAAACCCGCCAAAAAATTTAAAGTTTTAATGACTTTTAAACGAAATAAGATTTTTAATTAATCTTTGTGTGAAATGCTATTAAAATATATAATTCTTGATATTATACAGAAAAAATGAGAAAATATTAACTTCAGATCTGTGTCCAAGTACCTTTAAACCCACTATAAATGCCTCTTTGAGGCATTAAGAAACTGAAACTGAAAATTACAACTAAACTCTCAATCAAGTCACAACATTTGGTCAGAAAGTAGTTTTGCCACTGAAATCAGGGAAAAGATTTGTCAAATCTATCTTAATTCTTATATATAGAAGATCGTTTATAACACTATCTTTCCCTCCTTTTTCTCTCTCTTATTGTATAAATTGGAGTAGGTGTCTTCAGGACAAAGCAATTTCAGTCTGCAGTTTTTGTCTATGAAATAACAGTACTTCATAGCATCAAGTTTTCTACCTAATGCACAAGACATTTATAGTTTTCTCGTAGATATCTGCCCCTAATAGCCTTGTTTTGTGAACTCTTCCAAAGTTAAGCTTAATTATCAGGTGGGAGTCTCATGAAGTGTTGATCAACTGCTGTGGTTCCTAAGATCTCAATGCAGTAAATAACATTTGATACACCTGCTAATGGATGGAATGTTGTTGAGATCAATGACATTTTGTTGTACTGACAGATAAATCTAAGTGTTGGGGTAAACATTTGTAAAGTTTTAATTTGTTTTTTTTCATTTTTGTATGAATAATCAATTCTGTCTTTCAAGCAGCCCTTGGGAAAGTGACAGATCTTAATGAGATGTGGTGATTTTATTGTGACCCTTATAATTTTAATGTGGCACTTATACACAAAATAAGTAGGACTGTGTATTGAGCAAAAAAAATTGATAAGATATGATACAATATTTTATAATGCGATGTCCAATATATTGGATTCTTTAAGAAGTATATCAAAAAAGTCTTATAATTCATAAATGCATGAATTTTATAAAAACAAATTGTTTTAGAGCCCATTTCAAAGTTTTTGTCCCCCTGTCGTAACAAATCACACTTCAAATTCAAACTTTAATGACTGTGAAAACAACGATAAATAAAATTGTTTATATATTTTGTAATATTTATCTATTAAGGATGTGCTATCTCCTTAATGATTATATCATTATTAATAAATTTTGATTCAAAACAGTGAAAAATATAACCTTTGATGATTGAAATTTCCAACTTTTTCACAGAATTACAAGAATTATCTGCCTGACCGATACGTATTGGAAGTTATTTTTTCAATATGATGCATTCTTTGATGTCAATGTGTATTGAATATTCGATATATTGATACAGCACTTAAAATAAGAACTGGGAGACCCAAGAGTTAATTCCTTCATTTTGGTAAACTTTCCATTCTACTTTGTAGTCGTTCTTAGGATCCCTGACAGATACAGTCAAGTCTGTTGTAACCCCCTCCTGGCTCACTGACTTAGTCAGAACCGTCAACAGATCCTCCAAAAGTGAGGAGTCCCCTACAGAGGTCAGTAGTCTAAAGGTACTTTTATATTATTATTCACTCTTGTAAGTTTAAAACATTTTTTGTGGATTGTTAGATAACACCGGTACAGTAGTCATGCTAGATAGCCAAGTTCAAGGGAGGAATAATTTTGATTCATTATAAATGTAAATTGTTATTTGCATGAGGTTTACAGAATACATTTTAATATCATAGAGAAGGAAAATTGCTGTAAGTGTCAATCATTGTTAGCTATTAAAGTGTTTTACTGTATAACAGTTGAGTATGATAGTATGCTTATTTATGATATATTCACGTATATCAGGGCTCGACATTAACGCTTGTCCGCTTGTCCGGTACCAATGAAAAAAAATTACGGACAAGTGAATATTTCTGGGTACTTGTCCGATTGGACAAGTGATTATTTTATGTAAAGAAGTCTTCAAATAATAATAATGAAAAAAAACAACTATTGAAAAGTTTATCAAATAAAAACGGAAGCAGTAAACAAAACCGAATTTTGATCCCGATATCAATCGCTATGTAAGTTCACACTTGATCGGGATCGATGTTCACTAATTGCAGCCATACTATTGCATGGCTTGGATCATACGACGTTTGCGGGTTTGGAATATATTTGATTGATATTACAAATTCAATTGCGAACATTTATGTTGTTGTCAGGACAGGAAGTCTAGATAAAATTTTATTTTATATGTGTTTGTCTTATTTATCAATAACAACACTAATAAATCAAGCACGTGTAATTTTTTAAGTATTTATTTTCAAGTTGACAGAAAAATTAAGATATTCGTTGAAAAATTTTCGGACAAGTGAAGTTGAAGTTCGGACAAGTAAATATCTTGGTCACATATCCGAATGGACGAGTAGGAAAAAAAGTTAATGTCGAGCCCTGTATATCATATAAAATCAAAACTTATCTTAATTTTAAAGAATGGCATATTTGCCCCTGTGAGCACCTAGGGTGCAAAGAAAATTGGAAAGGGATAAATTGTAGGGAAGTTCATTGAACTCGGGTACTTTATGTGACAAATATTTATACATTATAAAGAATGATAAGATATTTGCATGTTTCTTGATATTCTTAGTATACATAGGTTCAGATAAACTTTGAAAAGTAAATCAATACATGTATTTGATCTTTAAGGGCTGAGAAGAGGTGACTATCTTAAATTTTGCACAAATTATTGTTGATAATTGTTATTATTGATATTAAGCTGGGTGTTATTTTTTCAGGAGAAAAGTAGGGAAGAAAAAGAGATATTTTCAAGTAATAGTTCCAACCTGAAACCCAAAACAGCAGAATATGGTCAGCTGCCTAATAACTCTGTACTGCCCAGAACAGACACATTTAGGGGGTTTACATCAGGATCCCCAGTGTCTCAGAACAATTATACCTTTGAAGGTAATTATTTTGAAATACAATCCTTGTTTCTGTGTATGCTTTATATGATCAATTTGTTGCAATAATTATTAGCTAAGCCGAGTCACATCTCTGGAGTTGACAGTACTTGATTTACCACCTGCCATACTGTATAGTGATATACATGTATTTCTCGTTTGAACAGATGTCTGTAAGAAAAATGAATCTATGAATGTGTATCCCTCCAATGTGTCACGATATAAAGAGGAACCAGCACAGGTCAGAGAACCAGTATCAGCCGAGGTCCTACAGAATGGAGGAGAGGGGGAAATGGAGCATTCAATGGAAACTCCCAGTGTCAGTAAGTACAAGAAGGAGGCTCTCTCTGATCAGGACATTGGTTTGATTTTCCCATTTTAATGTTATAATACACCATAATTACTTCTGTAAATTGTATGGTAGATATTAGTCAAATCCATTTTCCATGAATTCCTCTTGAACAAAATTCTGACATAGAGAAACGGAAGATTAATTGAATCAGTCCAATTCATGATCTGAAGAAAAATTTAACATTTCTATTTTAATTTTAGAATTAAATCAGACTGCCACCTGGACAGCTGAGTACAACACCAAAATGTCCAGAAAACCTGCTGTGTGGAAAACCCCAGGATTTGATGTCACATTATTTGGCACATCAGATGAGGTCATTTAAAAACTGTATTAACTGCATGACTATTTTAATGAAAAAAATGGCTTTTTATTCTTCAGTGTTCATATCAAGTGTTAATGTAAACTTTTGATAATCTGCAAAATGGCCTTTTTTTATTTCTTTTTTTTAAATATCTGCCTTTACTTGCATTTTCAAAGCTAGATTAAAAGTGCAATCATGTTCTGGAAGTTTGATTGAAGCTTTTTTTGTCACTAGAGAAGACGTAATACTGGACGTGATAGCTACCACATGTCACCCTTTTACAGTGGAAAAACATGCTTTGGAGGAGCTTTAACCCAGAAATCAAGGATGAATCGTACTGCCCCAGATTTGGTAAGTTCAGCTTCTGCTGAACTCAGGTGTAATCTATGCTTGACTTAGTAAAGTCATGTGTACCACTTATAACAAGAATCTATTTGGGGTGGATTAATATCTGGAATATCTTAAACGTATTTAAAATTTTACTTTACAATGCTTAGAAATAAGATGCAAATAGAAATTATGTCTAGACCACACTTGCACTGTTAAACATTTTCATTTTATGCAGTTTGGAAGATCCTTTTGTGGAATGGTATCAGTAGATCTAGTTAATTCATGACCAATTCATACCTTAAAGGACGTTCGATCCTGGGCTTTTTAGCGGATTTTGGTCCTGTCCTTTATTTATAAAATCCTGCATCATTTTTAAGTTCTAACATTAAATCTAACTTCTACAATGCAAATTGAACCATATTTAATGAAAAAGCCGCGATTAAATTTCATTCAAGTAGAATTTGGATAGGAACTATATTTTGTAGCAGAAGGTTTTTCAGAGGAAAATTACCAGTTTTTTTCCCTTTTGAACTCTAACAGTACTGTTGATGTTAGATTCCTATTTTCCATGCTGGTTGCACACAAAGCTGTTTTTTTTTTGTGGTGAAATGTGTAATACTGGTTCTGAAATATCTATAAAATTATTTCTCATGAATTCTTTCAATGAATTGTGACAAACATATTTAATATATTTTGAAAATCCGGGAAAAAATTGAGCCAAACTTAATGTAAAGTCAACACTTTTTTAGTAATATCTGAAAATTTACATCATATACCCCCACTTTTGATGTTCTTTTCTAAATATTTAAAATAACTTTGACCTATTTGCTTAAATTCAGAAAAAGTTTAAGACTTTAAAATAATTTTCTTGCTTATTAAGTTTTCAATGCCAGAAAAATCACATTTTATTAGTGCAGAATGGTCAAATAATTGATTATACAAAGCAAATTGAAACTTTTTCTTAGTCACAATTTTAAAGTGTCTTTTTATACGCCCGTCTTAAGACGGGACGTATTATGTTATAGGCTTCGTGTCCGTCCGTCTGTCCGTCTGCCCGTCTGTCTGTCTGTTAGCTTTTCGTTTCCGGCTCATAACTTTAATACTATTAGGCCTAGGATTATCAAACTTTGTCATCTGATGCATCTTGGGTAGAAGGTGTGTCGCACACAAAAAGTAGGTCGCTCTGACCTTTAATTAAGAAGATATAGCCAAATATGGAAAAATCCTTTCCGGCCCATAACTAGAAAAATATAAGACTTACAATCATCAAACTTGGCCAGTTTATGCATCTTAGGTAGAAGGTGTGTCGCGACCTATTTCAAGGTCACTGTGACCTTTGATTTAAATGAAATTT
>PRKT01000164.1:395639-420373 GCA_003671525.1 Saccostrea glomerata | reverse complement strand
AGAGGGGGGGGGGGGGCTTGTCAAGTGTCTATTTTGTTTGAAAAATCATCTTAATTTTTTTGTGTGCCCAAATTCAAGATTTTTTTAAGGAAAAAAAAGGCTTTTCCTTTTGATATTACATGTATTTAAATTATAGTTATTTTTGCTATTTATTATTTAGATTTTTATTTGTTAATTTAACATTTTATCTTTTTAACACTTGTTGTTCGGCAAATATTGTATTTAATCACAGTGATGATGATAACAATATCTTTATACACATTTGCTTTTTGTATATGTCTCTGGTGAAAAATACTATGAATCAAAAGGACCGAAATTTTCTTGTATGAATTAGCTAAGATATTCGACACCGGAAGTCGAAGCTTGACAGAAGACAGCAAGAGGGATTCGACACGCCTCCCCGAAAGAAGTAAGTAAAATGCGTAATCTGGCATTAAAAAAGATTGATTCATCATGCCCCAAGGGTATAATACTGTAATAATGATAAGGATAAAATTAACATAGCAATTATCTTTAAGAAATCTTTCCAAGATGAAGAACAGTGTTTCCACTCTAATCACTCTGGTCGTGGTTTGGTGGACGTCTTTTTTTGTAATCTTGTGATACATCGGTTTTGATAGCAGTCATTGCACCGTATGTAGAAAGAAGTGTTTTAGGGCCTACATTTTCCTATAATTCCAATCTTGATTTTATTTATTGATTCCCTGTGTTTTGAATGGACGAGAACAAATTCAAGAAAAGTTTACACATCGATAAATTTTTCAATCAGAACTACTTTATTTACCAAGCTTGTAGGCTTTTGTAAAAACAATGAAAACAGTTACTTCTAGTCTGTGTTTTAACAAATAACTTGAAAATAACATGTTAAAAGTAAATCAAAACTGGTGACAAACAGGACTGAAAGACGAGAATATTATGTTAAGTCACTGTTGGATCACGAGTGGGAATTTTAAAAATGGCTGATTTTCAGAATTCTCGACGTTCATAATATACAAAGCAAATCAGCTCAGTTGGTATCGTTGTAAGCAATAGGATAGAGTTGGTATCGTTGTAAGCAATAGGGATAGAGATATAATTAAGCATCAAATTCATATTTTTACATCCTGAATTCTTCCTCAATCTTTGAACAAACCAGAGCAATTCGAGGGTGTCGTTGGTCTGCAACTTTTGCTCTGAGCGTTGTTGTTAATTTCAACATGGTCAAGGATGAATTATTCTGGAGTATACTCTTATTTATGATATTTGTTGACTTAAACAACATTTGATGAGTTTGTAATTCATTTATTGATTATTTTGATAATTTAAGTTGAATTTTATTGACATTCATCTCGATAATGTTAATTTGCGGCATAAAGTATTCTTATGCTGTACAGAGAAAATGGATTGTATTCAAAGTGAAATAATTTTAATAATCATAAAAATTTGCAATTGGAATTATAAGAATTAAACGTTCTTTTTTCAGAATTTATCGATGTATACAAAACTAAAGCCTTTTTAGTCACAAACTTTACATAACTTTGATTCAGTTTGTGAGTAAAAAGGCATCTCCACTTTTACTATTTAATTGGACACATCTCAGGTTTCCCATAGCAAAACATGGGCACTGCCATTCCTTCTATAATATCGAAGGGTAGTACCTTGAGTGCCTATCTCTTATCCTCTACTCCTCCTTTAATATGGAATAAAATTTAATGAGTCTTTCACAGATTCTCTGTTACATAGTGAACCTCCTATTTTATGTTTTTATCTGACACTAATTTCTTGTCTCCTGTAGCAAAACATTTCATATGGGAGGCGGGGGTTATCATTTTTAGAGCTCAGTGCTTCCATACCTCTAATTTCAAATGGCTTTAACATACAGATCAAATTTGGGATTATTTTTAGATGGCTATAACATACAGTTGTATAACCAGGGGAACAACAATCTTGTGCAGCCATCAGACGGGATCAGGGTCATTTGAGAATGTGGTGCAGTCAATTCTGTCAAATATTCCTACAAGGAATGACGGAAAAACTACCTACCAGTCAGAAAGGTACTTTATAGTATGAATGATCTTAAGGAATTCTAAATATTTGAAATTATTTTGAAAGTGAACTGTTTTTATTAGAAGGTACTTAAAATTATATTCTGCATTTTGAAACAATACTTTGTGCATTTTGAAATGTGGGGAAAAGCACAAAATGATTTTGATACAAATTTCAGAAAATTTTCAAGCATCCTTTGTAGAATTGAATTTGTGACATTTTGTGTTTGTTGATTTGAAAATTAATGCATGGAGTATAACGCATGTTTAATATATCAGTTAATGGTTAGATGAGCATTGCCTATGGGCCTTTGTAGTTTTCTAATTGTTATCAGAGTTGGTAATTAATCGTTTAGAATCTTCTTGTGTTTTTTTTAGTTTTTTTGTTTGATAAATTTTCAGTTATTTATTCCACTGTGTGATAGAAAATGGCATGATTTTTTTGTGTGCTGCAAGTCCTGATTTTGGAAAAAAACAACCTTACGCATACCTTGCTGAGGTAATACTGTTTTTATATAATGATTATTTTACGGATGTTTAATTGCAATCAACTTTATGCTAGCAATTCTGGTCTTGGATGTTTTTAAAATCATACTTTATACTCATGACCTTGAGACTATTAGATCATTTACATGTAGGAATATATAGGGGGAAATTTAAATGTTGGATTTTTTAAAAGGAATTGAATGGCTGTTATTGGTCATCTTGAAACATAAAACATCAATATGTAAGTTTCCATCATTCTTATTTAAATAAATTACCCCCAGAAGCTAGGAGGGAGTCAGATTATTGGATGAAAGTTTTATATTTTAGAACACAAGGGAAACTCTTAAGAAAAAGTTTGTCAAAAACAAAACAGATACATTTAGTCATATTAATACATGTATTTATATATCCTTATGGCATGTTTTAATCATAGAGAATTCAGGTTAGCATAAGTTGGATGAGGAAGGACACTTAATCATTTTCATGAAATTGTTTATTAAAATTTCTAAGCAATACAAAATTTTCATGAATTTTAGTCACTGCTCTTGTATAATCTTCAGTTGTAATATACTGTTAATCACTTTTTATTCGCGAGAACTTTATTTTCGCGTAATTACGCGAGACAGTGAGCACGCAAAAATTCATTCTCGCGTATGATAGTATTCCTTAAAATTACATAGAGAAATATAAACAATTTGTGAAAATTATGTATCACTTATGAAGAGTCAATGACTATCTCGCAAAAATATAGTGATCTATAGTACTGTACAATAGAATGAAATTTTCCTGAGAAGACAGTCCCATGCAATTTCAAAAAAATAAATTTCTTGCAAATATATTTGGTAAATATGACTATTTAAAGAGGGTGTATAAATTTTTTTACATTCAAATAAGGGATTTATCATATCATTTATTAATGTTATAATAATACATGTAAATAAAAGAAACCAAGTGCCTTCACACAAAGAAATCAATTTTCAAAACTAATGCAGTCAAACTTCAATATCTTAATTAAACTCAATGGGACCAAGAAAAATTTGTTAGGTACCTTTGTTAAATTTATTAAGAAGGAGATGTTGATATTTCCAAATCATTTCAACATACATGTATCCATGGCACTAGAATTCTAGACATTTCTTGAGTTTAAAAAAGGGAGTTTAATATTTATACTTTTACATCTCACTTTTACTTGTAAATTTTTATCTCAGAAACAATTTAATTAAACTATATTTATACAAAGAAATAAATAAATAGAATGATCTAAATCTACATAATATTTCAGAATATTTTGAAGAATTCAACAAGTATGCAATCTAAACAAGGTGATTTCTTGGTCAATACTTGTAGATAGATATCGTATAGGTGAACCCTAATATATTCTGAATTTATACTCAACATTGAGTTTTACTATTATTGCAGTATCTCTGGAGGAATTATTCACTCACTCTCACTCAGTCCTCTCTGCGCCGGAGGAATTATTATTATCTTGTAATTTTATTTCTTAAATATACTTTGCTGAATATTGAATAAAATTATTTATCAAAGTATATTTTATTCTTTCTTTATCTTACATACCATTTTATATGATGCTTCTGTTTTTAGTTTTAGAGAAGCTAGGTCATAGATCATGTAGATAGTAGATAATTCTCTAGTTATAAAAGAATGCAAAGAATTGTACATCATTTCACCACCTACCTCAGGTTAATTTCACATATTCTTTTAATTATACATGTGTATTTCAATTCATGTCATTTTTCATATATCAAAAGAAAGGGAGATTACTCCCTAATGATGAACAACACTTTTTGAAGTGTCTGTATGATTTGTAGATTAAGAGGAAGTTCCAGAGTGGTACCCTGTCTATGAGAGCTGTGAGTGCCGGTCACCATGAACTTGACAGTGATTTTGGATTTATTATGGCTCAGGATATGGTAAATATCTATAGCTGTTAGGGATACAGAATAATGTATTGAAATTTTTTGTGATTTGAATTTCCTTGATCTTTCCAATTATTGTGTCTGGTCCCCATTATTTCAATCATTGGACTGAGTAAAACTGGTGACTACACCCACTTTTCTTAGTGAGCCTTCATTACTTGAGTCCATGTGCTATGGTTGTACCAAAATGTTCAGTTATAAGCACCAGAATGTGCACTTTGCCATGTTTTTAGTTAAATCAACTGCCTTCATTTGTGCTAATTTAAAATTAAGTAATAACTTGCCCAATTTATAAAAAATCATTCCTGAAGTTGGATTTTCTGTAGGCATTAAATATTGATAATTTTTTAGCCTCCATTCTGAATATGAAAGAATGTTATTAATTTGTAGATCTTTTGTTCATTCTGTCCAACCCGGACATTCCAATTTTGGGCTCTTTGAAAGATTACAAGAGCTAATGCACTGATAAAATGTCAATCTGTCTGTCTGTAAACATATTTTTCAAAAGGCTACTCTTCCTACAGTTTTGATTTGTTTGTTCGTTTAAAATCCCTGCAAGAAATTTTAACTCGTATTGAGACGCAACCACTTGATGTTGAAAGACTTGAATTAAGATCCATACTTGGCACTTTAGACCTTTGGCAATTAGGTATCTTTTTTGTGCCAGCACCTACTTTGACTTGGGACCTCAGTTTACCAGTATATGGACTCATTCAAAGGATCAGTCTCCATGTCCAGCAGTGGGATTTGAACCCGCGACATAAGGATCAACTCCTTACTCCGTAACTCTAGAGCAAGCACTCTAACCACTGCTCCACACAGGAGACGGTTTTGGTTTGATTTCTATTAGATTTATCATACAAGTTTTACTGGTTCTCTGCTCAATTGCTTGTATTATATTAACTTTTTTCAATATCTGTATCTTTCTGTCTACAGGAGAAATTTTCTAAACCTGGTGCTGGAGATCATGTTAGTGCCCTACGATCTCAGGTGGACGATGTCAAGAATGTCATGACACAAAACATTGAAAGGGTGTTAGACCGGGGAGAGAGACTTGAGAATCTAATAGACAAAACAGAGGAGCTAGAGGCCAGTGTAAGTCAATTAAAAGAAAAAATTATAGCAGAATTACTAGAGGTTGTATAACTTTTTTGCTACAATTATATCTTTTTTAATTTTCATAGAAGCTCACTTTATAAATGAACAAATCACTGTGTATTGAAGTTTGTTTCAATTTTCAAATTTGGATATATTGATATACCAGTTGTCTTTCTTCTTTTGTGTGAAATCAGTTGCTCTGTATGTGTATATTCTTGAGTTGGAAGTGGTCTGTGGTAAATCCCAGTATACTAAGTATTCTTTATGTAATGTGTAATGACATTTGTAATATTTGATACGAAGTCAGTTGCCATTTATCAGAATGTATCATTATAGAGCTGCATAGCAGATTCACATCTAAGTAGATTCAGAATTTGCCATACAATTTGATACTAAGCACTGAGAATACCTATACTAAATATCAAAAACAAAGCTTTGTCAAATTAAAATGCAGTTTTGAGGTCAAAAAGGTTTTTTGACATTTTGTTTGTCATTGAGAACATTGAATATTGTGAATATCATGTTGATAAGTGTTTGTTTTCATCATGATAGAAGCAGAGATCATTTTAATGGAGAAATCATCTTTCCAAATCATCTCTTTTGCAGTCCTCACAGTTTCAGAAGACTGCTAGAAAAATTCGTAAGAAGTACTGGTGGAAGAACACTAAGATGATGATTATCATCGGTGTAGTGGTGTTTGTCATCATAATAGTCATCGTCATCCTCGTCCTTAACGGAACAGGTGTCTTCAAAGGGGACTCCAAGACCACAACAGTGGCTCCCTCTACTGTTAAAAGTATCACATAATGTCATTAATGTGCTTTTATATATGTACAAAACAAGACTGAAGGAGTTCTATGTGGTGCTAAATAGTGGACTAGCTGAATCAAAATGCTCATGATTTTAATGAAATTTTTATGTCAGTGTAATATGTTGTTTTAATGGTTTAAGTCAACACACATTGAATTTATTTTCAATTTTTTTCCCTTTTTAAGCAATTGAAAAATCAAAGGTTACAATGTCAACTTAACATATCTGAAGAATACCTGTCCATCCAAATCAGTTTATTTTTGTTGGCTAAAAAAGGTTTTAATTTTATCAGATAACCTTTACGAATGAGAAAACTTTTAGGAGTTTGTAAGAATAATGTATCTTGATAAACCCCTTATTTCATATAGGTCATTAATAGGGTTTGTTTGTTTGTTTTTTGTTTGCTTAATTGTTCAATGTTCCTTCAAGGATTCTACTCACATATTGAGATACATTGTACCACCTTCTTGTCAGTGGATGGTTGCATATTTAGTTCGTACATGGCATTTTACAGTCTTTGATCAGTGAGGGATCTTTATATGCTGATTACTACTGTGACAAAAAAACCTATCTAAACCTGTTTATCCAAAGGACCAGTCCCCATGTCACACAGTGGATTTGAACCTGTGATGTAAGGATCAATTCCTTGCTCCACTATCTTGGAGTAAATGTTCTAACTGCTGTTCCAAGAGGCTGAAACTTTTTAATTGTCAAATCTGGTAATTGTTCTGGTAGGCCAGGGTTAAAGTTATGTCAAAAAATTTGTATTTTAAAAATCCTTTATGTACATGTATTATTTTTTTGTTTGGTATTTATTTCCAGTATTCATATTCAAATTATCTCTTTGTAAGTCATAGTACAATATACTATGCTGTATGAATAAAAATCACAAATATCAGTATTGGATGTAGTTTGAAATATACATTTGAGACTTGAGAGTATTGCTTTATGATAACTAGGTGTAAGTAGTTTTCTTAATTTGGGGTGGGGTGGGGATGTATGCATAGGTGCATTATAAAATAGTCTCATGGTCTGCGACACACCCCTTCATTTTAGAGTCATATTGTATACAGTGTATTATGAACACAGCATTTGTTCTACCCCTCAAGCTTCATGCATTGTTTCACTTTTTTTGGTTGGCATGCAGGCATGTATGACACATACTCAAAATATTTATGTATATATGATATATGTACATGATCCTGATTTTAGCATATCTGGAGCTATTCCTGTTTTTGAATGTGCTTGATCCAAGGTCATGAGTTAAAATGGCTTCATTTTTCATAAATCAGATGAAATAAGAAAAATACATAAAAAAGCTATTATAGGAAATGCCTGGTGATATTTGTATTATATTGCATACATTTTTAATTTTTAAGATATGATTTTATGGTCCAGAAGCTTATTATTTCAATAAATATTGATCAATTTCTTTTTCTTTTTTTCTTTACAAGCAGTTATATTAGCTATTTTTCATATAAGTGATGTAATTCATATATTACATTCATCCATGTGCTTAAATTTGGAAAATGAATCTTGATTTCCTGGAAATGCATGCAATGAATAGCAGTCTTGAAGACTTTTTGGAATACAGCTGAACATCAGTATCTAAAATACAGATATAATATATTATATCAAACACAATGTATCGGTCAAAACTATTTTTTCTTAAGTACCAGTACTAAGTATTTTACACTCAATATCTCAAACTTCAGATATCTCAAAGTTTTTACATGGTCCCATTCAATTTGAGATTTAATGAAGTTGGACCATATGTGAGAAGTTAGTCATTTTTGACTAATTGTCCTTCTAATGATAATGGCCATAAGTTTGTGTGAAGTATTTCCTTGTATTTTGACAATTTGCTGTAATGGAGTGTGGTTGCTTTTTACTTTGTGTGTGTGATGTACAGATTGTTGCCAGCTGAACATGATCACCGATGTACTGATGTAACACATCTAGCAAAGGAAGCTTGCCAGGCAGTGATATTTCTTGTTTAAATGGTCTTAAAATATGAGCCATATGAATGACCACCAATTAGGCTTCCATACATTCCAAGTACTACATGTAGTACCATTTGGACCTGTCTTGAAGATTTTCATTTTGTAGGAAATGGGCAAGTATCTTTTTTGTCTGTATTGTTTTAGAATTAAGTGTTGGTCTTTCTTCTTTTCCTCATCTTGTACATTTCTTCATTTTTCTTTTGTTTAGATGCATATGGAAGATGAAGAGTTTGGCTAACCTGCACTTTTTATGCCTGTTCAGACTGTCATTAACATTAATTCTTGGTGTTTGCTGGAGACATAATGTTGGTAGCACCATTTTAACCAGGACCCAATCTCTTTGAAATTTTTTTCTGGTAGGTATAAATCTGATAATTTACATAAGTAAAAAAAAAATTTACAGTTTGTGAGTTTTAAGTCTTGTTTTTCCAATATTTACTCAAAATATTTTTAGCACCTGTTTTGATGCAAGAATGAACAATGAGAGATAACTCCTAATATTTCTTCTACATTGTATTACCTTACTGGGCTGAGTTTCATTAAATCTACTATAAATCCTTTTGAAATTTATAATTCTGTAAAACTTAAGACATTTATATTGTGACATGTATCTTGTGTATAGTATTTTGTGCAAAATCAGTCCCCACATCCCCCCCCCCCCCCCCAATTTCTAAGTGTGAAAATTCAAAATACAACATGCATATTACCGTTACTCATGCATCTATCTAAATCTTACAGCACAGGGAATATGAATATAATTTTTGTAAGCACAAGTTGCAGTGATCATCTTTATTTGTGATCAAAAATTGATAAATCTATAATTACTGAATCTTAAAAGTAAATTTATTAAAATATTAGTAAGGCGAGTATGTTTAGTCATTTATACTTTCACTTTCCTTAAAATATGTTTAAACACTAGAGCAAAGCTCGTTGCAAAGCAACGAGTAGGTCTTCCGTCCTATTTGACCGGAAGTAACTTTATTTAAAAAAAAAAAGAGAAAGACGTCTCTAATGATTTAAATCTTCCAAATCTATGTTGGAAATTGCAAAAGTAAGCCATTTTTTGCTACTTCCTGTTTGACTGGAAGTGACGTCAACGGACTGTAAATTAAGTTTTATGCTTCCAGTGACAAATATTTCCCCAAAACAGCAAAAACGGCAAAAATATGCAGTTTCGGACTACTTCCGGTATGAACGGAAGTGACGTCACAGGACGTATTTTGATGACATCAATAGATTTTACCAGAGATTTTCAACAACTTTGCTTCTTTGATAAAATGATGTATAACAAATTCTCAATATATTTTGAGATATGTGGAAAAAACTTTTGGCCCCTCTAGATCCCTTAATTTAGGGGTCAGCCCTTTTTCCGAGATATCATTTGAAAGATCTTCTAATAGTGCACAAATTATGTTCTATATATTTTAACAAATTATTTTTAGTTTAGAAGATAAAAAGCAAAATACGAGTAATTTTTGGCTCTTTTAAGCGTTCTAATTTTTGACCCCATATATAGCGCCATTTTGAATAGAGAAATCGAAAAACAGAAACCAATGTGCACAACTTTAATCCTTCTATTATCTAAAATTAGTAGAATTTCTGCTCCAGCTTTAGCCATCTCTGAGCCTCTGTATGGAAATGAAAGCCTTTAAATTTTCGTTTAAAGGGAAATAACTCAAAACCGGAAGTGATTTTTTGAAATTTTAGACAGCATGCTGATAAAGTTTAGTAACTTCTAGTACCTCTGGAAATTTGAGCGAAATCAATTGAGAAATGAGTGAGATATGAGGCTTCAAAGTTGGCGTCTAGGAAGTAGAAGAAAAAAAGAATAATAATCTTTACCAACAGAATCAGTAGGTCTTCAGTTGGAAACAGAAGACTTTAATTATTCTGTGTTTATTTTTAGACATTATTAAGTGTTTATTTTCTGAAAATTTAAAAAGGATTGAATAATTCTTATGTGGGAGATTTCTTTAAAGAATTGCATGAAAATGATAATTGCCATATTCAATTCTAAATGATACCCCTTAAAAGTAAAGAAAGTGAATACTAATAATTATATATAAAGGATTAAAGAAGAGGATGTGCTTACCTTGGGGGGGGGGGGTTACTTTAAGAGGAGGTCATAAATTCAAAAACTCTGTTTTAACACTTTAGTTTCCTTGGATGTCTTGAGAAGCCTTTGGGTTTTTGCAATGACATTTTATAATACAACCTCTCTATGGCCTAAGGAAGACCCCTCTTCATTTTGAGGTCAAAGATCAAGGTTATAAATTTTAGAACTTTCAATTCCCAGGGATATCTCAAGAAGTTTTTGAGTTTTTGCAATTAAATTTGCTATGGCCCCTCAAACCCCAAATCAAAAGGGATCTTCCATAGGCCAAAGGGAGTTATTTTGCAGGATTTTATTGCACAAGCTCTAAAGCTTCTTGAGATATCGCAAAGACGAAAGTGTTACAGACATGCAGAACTACAAATGGACAGATAGACAGACTGTAATTACTATCCCCCATTTTCAACGGTGGACAAAAAGTCATGTTATACAAGTTATATTGGTTTAATTATCTTTAGCCTTTTTGTTTCGGGGAGGGGGGGGGGTGTCTCTAATTATCACTAGTTTATTGGTGGGATTTCATGTTTAACCTTTAAAGTAAATAAGAATTAATTTTCCTGCTTTTTGATGAAAAATGTTAATTTTTTAGGACCTGAAAATTACCAAATTCCTATATACCAAGCTCTTCAAGAGAATGGATATTCTTTATGCTGATGAATATAGAATGGAATTTTTCAATTGCTGAACAAAATATCAGGTAGGTGGAAATATTTTACAGGCTATACAGTCAATCTTTGTTTAGTACGAACCCAGATACGAGCGAATAGCAAAGTTTTCTGAAATTCCTGGCAACATTCATAACAATTCCTTGTAAAATTTTACAGATATTATAAACTTGAATATTGCAAATTTACAGTAATTTCTAACTAGTTGTTGCAGTCAGCTGGGTTCGATCGCAGGTGGCCAGAAAGATCAGTTGGTAGATCACCTGACCAGAGCTTCAGGGGGGCCTGGTTCGATTCCCGGTCTGGTCTGCTGCATTTTCTCTTCTCCCATTACATTTGATGCCGTGCAATGCCCTGGAATTGACAGGTGAGAGACCTACCAGGGATGAGTCTGGGTTGGGGTCTTTGGAGGGCCAAAGACCTTTAAGGAGGGAGGAATGTGGTGGTTTGATAGCCGGGGGCCAGATAGCTCAGTTGGTAGAGCACCTGACCGGAGCTCCAGGGGGCCCAGGTTCGAATCCCGGTCTGGTCCGCTGCATTTTCTCCTCTCTTGTTACATAGTTACTTGTCCCCTGTAAGTTTAAAATAATTAAAATTACATCATTTATAGAAAATTTTCAATGAGCTAAATTTTTAAAATATTGGTTTTGTTAGTTTTATATTTCGAATTTAATTCATCTAAATCTTTGTAACTTCAAGGTAAATTTTGTATTTTTATGTCCTTGAATACATTTTGTAGACATATCTGAATGAACTGGTATATTGCAAATTCCTTATGTACATGTATATACTTTAAGTAAGTAGTTAAGTTAGTTACATGGATATAACAAAATACATATATACTGAAGCAAATTATCAGTTCACTTGAAATTAGCTATATCTGAGTTTTTCTGTGGAAGAAAATCATAAAATTTACAAGAAGATGTGCAGATATACTGGTACACACAAAAATTAATAATTGACAAGTTTAAATTTGAGACTTATGCTTCTCAAATAAAAAGGAGGGAATTGTACTTCTGTGTAGGGCACAAAACTGCAAAAGTCATGCTTCTGCATAGGGCACAAAACTGCAAGAATTGTGCTTCTGCATGGAACTCAAACTGCAAGAATTGTGCTTCGATCTGCATGGAACTCAAACTGCAAGAATTGTGCTTCTGCATGGGGCATAAAACTGCAAGAATCATGCCTCTGCATTGCATGGGCACAAAACTGGAAGAATTATGCTTCATCGGACCCACAATATATACATGTACCTATACTTTGCATTTTATGAGACTTAGGTAAGCATTATGGACCAGTGTAACTTGAACTTTAAAGAAGTGTATCTGTATATGTTTGTTTAATTAGTAACAACATACTCTAAACAATCTCTCTTGAAATGATTAAATCCTTGCAAAATAGTGATAATATCAATGTCAACATATCTGTTAGGTCTTTAAACAACTAATAACAAGCTTTTCTTTCCATTTAAACCTCCAAGAAATAACCAGTCTTATAAGTAATTGGAACAGAAGCAAGTAGTTTTTGTTTGTAAAGCACCATTGCTTGTCATACAGTGAATAGTTTGATCATATTTGACCTTTAGAGAATTATATGAAAATATTAGATACAATATACTTGTCACTTGTCCTTTGTTGTTGAATGATAGAGAATCCCCAGTGTTTATTCCATAATTAGTAAAATACTAATGATTATATTGGAATTAATTATTGGCCAGTGTTTGATGGTCTATCAGACAGAATTGGAGTATACATTAGAAATATTGGTCTGAGAGCCTGCAATTTGTTGTAATGACTTATTGAATCAAATTTAAATAGACTGAAGTTCATTTTTTAATCCCAGAAGTTATTTTAAAATTAAATCCCTTCAATGACCTGATAAGCACATTTCTTTTTACATTTTTGATTCACTTTAATTAGTTTAATTAACAATTTATTAATAGATTTTCTGTATAATTTTCCCTAATATCCTATTTATTTAAAGTGAATTATTAGATAAAGTCATTCCTAACCAGCCCTGTAGGGAGATAACATTTTTTGCACACATGATCAGGGGGTTTGAAGTTTCCATCAATGTGTTGAGGCATTATCAAGTATAATATGACAAAGATCGACCATTGTTTGACAACCTCCTAGGCCCGATAAATTTGTTGCAAACAAAAGTAAATATGCTAGCCGAGGTTTCGGCCTCAGGTGTTTCTATTGAATTGAGGTTCGTACAGGTAAAAAAAAAAATCTGTTGGCGGACAGTGCACATTAAGCTACCGGGTGTAATGCTAATATACAGTTTTCTTTTGTATTGATTGCCACAAGATGTACTTCAATTACATAGACTTTGTAGCAGTGTGTTTAAGTGATAAGTTAAATATTAAACTTTAAACAAAAATCAATACAGATCCAGAAATACAATGTCCCCACTTTTTGGCTGGGCTCCAGAGAAATCGCACCGAATGATTTTAATATCAAGCGATGTTCCTTAAAGACTATTTGAAAAGCGTGACTCTATTGATCCCCAGTTCACACTGTAAGGTAAACTGGGGCTGTTATTATTTGCTGTTGGTGGCTAAGACCAGGTGAGGTAAGCTAGTTAGTGATGCCTTTACCAATAGGTATTAGAACTAATGATAGTATCCCAATAGTAGTAACATCAGCATCTTATGATGGATGGGGGGATGTTGGGAAGAAATTCTATTTTTAGTAATTTTTTTTATATTGGCTGTAACGCATATTGGTAAATTTGTAGCATTTTTTTTATTTTGTCGGATCGTAAGAAATAGTTGTGATAATTGACTATTAAAGGTAATCAGCTGTTCAAGTGATTCACGCAACAAAATCCTCATTATCCTTGGTTGGCTTATCATACGACTCATTGAGTTATCTCCCTTGCCTCACTCAAGTTGTTGGAAGTAACATTTTTCAATAAGGTTTTTTGTTTGTTATCAGTTTTCTTTTAAAATTTAATATGTTATTAAAGTGAATGAAATCTGTGTGAGAATAAACATGACAGTGTTTATGTTAGATATTTGGGGATTTTTTGTATTATTATTGCAGAAAAACACAAATTAACTTCTAATTCTCTAGGAAATCTTTTAATTATTAAAACCAAAAGTTAAAACTTTACCAACTCGATCTGCATGAGATTTGTATTAAGCTTTTTAACTTCACTATGAACTTTAAACAGGGCATTAGATATATATGCAGTACATATAAAATAATAATTTGTTACGTTTTGAAATGCACTTACACCTAATTTTTCTCATCATCAGAAATTAGGAAAGCTTTAACTGGTTTAATAATGAATTATGAATTTTAATTGTGTTTAAAGTTTGTACCTTAAAATATACAACTGTCAGATATATTTTGTTGTCCCAATGGATAACTGCTGAGGTCAGTGACTGCACAGAAAAAAATATTGTCTGGGTATAAACCTTTTAATAAATTAATTTAAAGCACATTAATCTCTTTACTGTAAATTGTAGAATCTGCTATATATCTGTATGTGATCAACTTTCTCGGGAGAAATTTTATACGTATTAATAAATCTCCTTGTTGCTTCTGCTGTTGACTTTCCAGTTTTCAGTTTTCTTTGAATTTCGATTCTTTGCCGTGATTTTAAATAGTCTTTGTGTTAAAGGTTAGACAAGGTTTCACGGAGTAACTGGGAACATTTTCTTTTGTTTGTACAGTAAGAGGTTATGAGATTTAAACTTGACAGCAGTTAAAAATGTTCCTAACATTTACCTTTATATTATCTGGTGATAGGCCCAGGTAAAGCTGAGTTTCATCCAAGGAGAGACAAGTATGCAATCGAGGAAAATTGAGATAAATAAAGCTACATTTAGTGCCATCCCAAAAGTCTGAAAATGAGTGTCTTTTAACTTCAGTTATTGTATAAATCCATCAATGTAATGGAAAATCACCCACTCACTATTTATGTTCAGCATATACAGAGGAGAGCAAAGCATCCACATGAAAAACAACCACAAAATATAAAAGTCATTTATAAAACTGTGAAGGGATATTTCATTGAAATGCATGTATATACTTTTGGGCAAAATGATGCAAGTTTAAAAATGACCTTTGGCAAAAAATAATTATCTGCAATTTAATAAATTAGTACAACAATGTATAGGGAGTCTAATTCTTGGGTGTACAGTTTCACTTACCGGTACTTTTCATTTGGTGCTAAGGTGTGTTTGACTTCATACAAGTTTTAGATTTGTCTATTCAGCAAGAATATGTGACTTTAAAAAAAAAAGGAATATACAGTCAAACCTCATTATCTTGAACCTTATTGGACCAAATAAATACTTAGGGACATCTAAGGTCAAGATATCAAGGATCTGAAAGTGAAATACAGTACTTAAAGAATTAGTGTTGGGACTTCCAAATCACTTCAACATATCCATGGTATTCGATATATCAAAGTTCAACTGTATTACCAGGCCGGAATTTGACTCTGATGAGAGGATAAATATATGTTATTTTTTCCTAATACTGTAATAAAAATTATAGCAGTACACCAATAGCAATTAAATAACGGTCATTGCAAGATGATTGTTTTAACCTAGAGTATATTTTCACTACTCAATGGCTGAAGTTCCTTTCCATTTAACTTTGAATTTTGAGTGAACAAGACAAATTAAATTAAATGGAATCAAATTTTAGGATATGTATATTTTTTCCCCTTCAAATACACAATTAATGCTTTGTCAGACATAAGTTCACTATATAGAAACTTGGGGCATTTTTTGCAAAAGAACTACAACCAAGACCAATTCATCTTGCAAAAATCAATGATTCCCTTAAAAATGCTTGCATAAAAATTTATATCTTATTTAATTTAAAAGGATTACCGTAATTATATTTTCAAATCAATGTTAAAAAGAAAATTATTCTTAAAATCATATTTTGGTCTTATAGTCGTACATGTAAGTTCTTTTGCGAAACAGATCCCTGGAGGCTGGAATTAGCTAAAAGAATGACAGAGAAGATATAGCTATGTAAGTAGCACACTGCGGAACTTAGTCACAAATTGACAATCAAAGAATCATGGTTTGCATTGTGGTTAATTACATTGACTGATACAAATGTTTGATAATTTTTTTCTCCTAACTAGCTGTATATTAAAACAAAATCAAAATGTATCCAGGAAGTCAATGGTACGTTGAAGTCCTTTGGAGCTGAACAACAGAAAGACAATTTCATGTAAATTAAGAAACTCGGTCTGTAAGGAGACAGTAGCTTTCACAGAGTTAAGCATTTGATTTGTTAACCCAATACATCAAAATGATAAGAAATTTTAATTTATTAATGTGCCAGATTCTGTTCTAAAGAGGCAAAAATTACAAAGAGAGAGAAATTCTTTTTTAAAAAATTATGCTTTTATTCAAAAGTAGTAAGACTTCACAAGTATATATCTATCACCAGCTACATTAAATGTACTAGTACGTGATGGTAGTCCTATTGTTTTTTTTCTTCTTTATGGGGGAGGGGGGGTTAGTTTGGTATATCTTGACAAATATCTATGTGATTTTAGATTCTTTAGAACAAATTGTAAGACTCCTTTGTTTAATAGTTTTTATAACTTAAACATTTTGAAGATTTTTTTATAAAGAGAATATTGGTCCTTAATGTATTATATACTTTTGTTCTTGACTATTAAGGTAAGAACAAAAATGCAAATTTAGAATTTTACTTCCTTTATGCTTATTTTCTTTCTGAACTTTTAAATCATTTAACCTTAAAAGGAATGTTTTTGTACTAGTGTAAAATAAAGCGTAAAATCTGGTATATAAAATTTGTGACAGTGGAGGCATTCCAATCATGTGAAATTCAAATCTCTTAATGTAATTATTTGTATCAGTAAATAAACTATGTTGCTGTAGCTTATTCTGTTTGGAAATTAATGTAATCATTGATATACTAGTATACATTTAATTTTGTAGGTTTAGTGAGAGAGATTTGAGAAAGAGAGAGAGAGAGAGAAACTTTAGAAAGAGAGATTTGGGAGAGAGAGAAATTCTAACTTGTTTTAATTTAGGTCGACTGATTTGGGAATTAACAAATATATTTTGCATGGGTATTGCATATCTTGTAAAACCGCATTTCTTCTCAAAAGATTTTCTTTGTTTTGATCTGCAGGCAAGCCGAGTTTGATCTCATTAGAAAGACATATATTTGTCAGCTAGTGTTTAAATAACCAAATCTTCTGCTGGTATTCCAGTCTAAGATAAGTTTTGATAAAGTGATTTCTCCACTTTCTGCTCAATAGCCATTAAATAACTAAGGCCTAGTTTATCTTTTTAGTGGGGAAATCAATGCGATCATAATTTGTGAGATTGTAGAGCCATACCTTGAAAAGCTGTTGTTATGAAATCGTTATATCCTCTAGAAGGCAAAATTGGAGGGGAAAATTTTTATGAGCATTAGTTATAACAGAAAGCATATTTGTGTAATTCAAAAAATACATGTATATAATTTACAATTAAGAATTGTCTTTCATGTATTATTAATTTAAATTTATACTTAAATAGTTAAAACTTATATATGTAATAAGAAAATTAATTTTATTGAAAAGTATTTAATATATCAGATGCATTTTTCCAATATAAAATATCCTTAGTGTATTTAAAATATGACCATCACTGCAATTAAACATGGTCACATAATGCATGAAATAAGATAAATCGGCTAAAAACCTGATAAGTAGATTTTTTCCCGTTTTTTTATAGACTAGCTTGTTTACTTACATTCGGTTGGAGCCAGGTCAGATAAAATGTGGACAAGAACCAGACAAAATAGGGGCCATTGATTGATCATCTCAATAATATTTTCATTTTTCTTTACGATTATTTCTAAACATATATTGATAAAAATGTAATCTGTAACATTTAACTGGGGCATGTACTACTTAATACTTGTTAGTGATATTCCAATTACGTATATGTCTAATAAATTCAACTAAGGTATTACAGTAAAACATGTGATAGCAAAGATTTATATACTGTCATCATGTTTACAATGAAGTCATATTTTCACACAGTACTACAGTGCAATGTACCAAATTGCATTTATTAATTCTCAAAATTCATAATGAAGATTTCAAAACTTTGAATTAAATCCCATGTATTGGTATTACAAAATAAATGGAATCTGATGAACTTAAATGTAAAAAAAAATAGCACATTAATTTGAAGGATGCAAATTTGAAAAATTTTGAGCTAATGGGCATGGTAACTTTTTTATGCACTTGTAAAGATAAGTAAAATTTTGCTATGTTTCTCAGGTGACCATTAAGGTCCACTGGTCTTTTAGCCAAGGAAATAGAATCAATAAAAGTCTTTTAACAGAAAACGAGAACATCAATTTCAAATGGCAGTGGTTTGCAACTTGAGAATTAGAGTAAAAGTTTTATGTTGTTTTTGCAACAAAGCATATTTTTCTTGTGTTAATGATTGAAGCAAAGTATAGAAGCAAAGCTACCATAAAAAAGTACTGGGACGTAATTCAGCGTGATTTTTACCAGTATGATATTTTCTGTTGACTTTGATTTCTCTTGGGAAAATGACAGGTTGGAAGCAGAGTCTTCTAGATTTATAGCACAGTCCTCAGAATGTCATTATGAATCGTAATTGCTGAAATGAAGGTTCTAAAAGTAAAATATCTGAAAAGACTCTAAGAACAATGAAATACTATAATGACACACAAAAATGGGAATATTTCTACAGTCCAAAATAGATTTCATACAGCACCAAACTATATGTACCTCACATTATGAACCACTGCAATTACTTCAGACCACCAGTAAAACAGGCAGATGTTGTCCTAATTGAAATATCTGGCTTAATTGAGCTAACTTTATTTTTGAAGACAACTAGATGATCTACCAAATGGAAAGAGAGGATGGTAGATGAACATATCAGGGAATCAGAGAGGATAGTAGGTTGATATATCAAGGAATCAGAGAGGATGGTAGATGGATATATCAAGGAATCAGAGAAGATGGTAGGTTGATATATTAAGGGGTCAGAGAGGATAGTAGGTTGATATATCAATGAGTCAGAGTGGATAGTAGATGGGTATATCAAGGAATCAGAGAGTATAGTAGGTTGATATATCAAGGGGTCAGAGAGAATTGTAAATTGATATATCAGGGAATCAGAGAGGATAGTAGGTTGATATATCAATGAGTCAGAGTGGATTGTATATGGATATATCAGGGAATCAGAGAGGATGGTAGTTTGATATATCAAGGAATCAGAGAGGATGGTAGATGGATATATCAAGGAATCAGAGAAGATGGTAGGTTGATATATTAAGGGGTCAGAGAGGATAGTAGGTTGATATATCAATGAGTCAGAGTGGATAGTAGATGGGTATATCAAGGAATCAGAGAGGATAGTAGATTGATATATCAAGGGGTCAGAGAGGATTGTAGATAGATATATCAGGGAATCAGAGAGGATAGAAGGTTGATATATCAATGAGTCAGAGTGGATTGTAGATGGATATATTAGGGAATCAGAGAGGATGGTAGTTTGATAATTCAAGGAATCAGAGAGGATGTTAGGTTGATATATCAGGGAATCAGAGAGGATGGTAGGTTGATATCTCAAGGAGTCAGAGAGGATAGTAGGTTGATATATCAAGGAGTCAGAGAGGATAGTATGAGGATGATATATCCAGGAATCAGAAAGGATGGTATATGGATATATCAAGGAATCAGAGGGGATGGTAATTTTAGTTATCCAGGTTCAATCATGGGTGTATGGGGATTTACCATGGATTTTATTCCATACACCCTGAGGCTGAAGGGTGCATGGAATACAACCCGGGATAAATCCCTGTACACCCTTGATTGGACCTGGATAACGAATTTATTTCCTTTGTATCCATAAAAATGCATTGTAAACATCACAGTGTGTCTCAATCTATCGATTAGATAACTATGTACTACAATGCATCGTGACATCATGTTAGTTCGTTTTTATCATAGAGAATGTATGCATTGTGATGTCACGTTTTATTTACAACCAGCTGAAGTAGGATGTATGGAATTTTACACCAATCAAAGCTCATGTTACAAGCTAGATAGGAAATAAGTTGATATATCAAGGAGTCAGAGAGGATAGTAGGTTGAAATATCAAGGAGTCAGAGAGGATGGGCAATTTACATATTTCTTTTTGAAATTTAATTGCCAAGTAGAACGGTCATGGTAGCCTAGTGATGGAGTGTTCACTTCGGGATCGAGAGGCCCAGGTTCGATTCTTGTCTGCGGCACCGCATCATACCTAAGACGTAAACAAAGGTAGTGACTGGAAGTGAAAGTCACGGGTCTTTCGGATATGACCTTAAAATGTAGGTCTCATGTCACGGTAGGCGTTGGCAGGATAAAGAACCCTCACTGCTCAATGGCCCTGAGTGCCGAGTATAGGTCTAAATTTGAAGCCCTTCACCAGCATACGGTGACGTCTCAATATGAGTGAAAAATCCTTGAGAGGCACGTTAAACAATATACAATCAATCAATCTATTGCCAATTATGGTTCTGTCCTTCAATGACCCTTCATTTGAACATAAATATCCTTCACCCAAGAATGCTTTGTTGCAAGTTGGAAATTTGCCCAGCAGTTTTTGAGAAGAAGAAGAAAAATATGAAAAGATGATTGATGACATGTGACAGAGGACAGATCGGTGAGGAATGCCTTTTAATCAGAAAATCTCACTTCAGAAACCTTAGTTTTGTTTTTTTAAAAATCTGGCAATCAATTGGAGTTGCAGTGTCCAGCACATACTAGAATATTGTCTACTATGAAGTCAATTCCTATAAGACCTTAAATTGTCACAGTGTTTGATTTTATTTGAGGTACTGTACTGTAATTTCTAGATTCATTATACCGGTCGTTAAATATAATATGATCACGTCATATTCCTAGTGTGATAATAAATGGGTTGATACCATATTATTTGAACTCAGATAAAACAAAAAAAATCACTCAACTTGCTAATTAAACAAACTGCACATAATCAAAGATTAATACTGATGATTTAGACAAATTATCGAGAACAATAGTGAGAGGATAAAAATTAGCTGTGTTTTGATTGGCTGTTTATCAAGACACGTTTGGGGGGAAATATGTTTCATTTATTCAAATGAGTGTAAATGGCCTTTTATTTGTATTCAAGAGGAAGAGTAGAAAGACATTAGAAACAGAACATGAAAACCTTATTGATTGTCTAACATCCACACCAAGAAACAGTTAATAATAAGGAGAGGCAGTGCAGCTCAGTAATCCCTGATGTGATATTTTATCGATATTGGCCCCCTTCTATGTGATTAATCATTAATAGATGACTCTGGGTAAAAGCTTTCTATTGTACGCCTGGCTACTGTCACTCTATTAGCTGATTTATTGTTTGCTTTGCTTACAACACTGGTGAGCCGGTATCTAATTATTTCACCTGGTCATACCTGTACATTAAATGGATATTGATCTCACATCTCTTTTTCATGTTTCTTTCACTTAAGAATTGTATGAAATGATATTTATATACCTCTCGATTGTAGGTCAGGGGGCATTTATTTCACCTACCTCTTTGCTTATTTTGTAGATTTAACATAGGTTTAATTAAAATAAACATAGTCATAAATACTTGATTTAACTTTTAAACAAACTACCGGTACAAGCCACTTACTTCACCTTCAATCAGATTAAAGGCCATTTCTTTGAGTAGGGTCAAAGGTAAAGGTCAATGTCAAGTAGGGCTTTTGTCTTTTTTTTCAAAGGTCAAATGCCAAGTAAGGCTTTTGTCATTTAAAAAAAGAATTTGAATTTATTATAAATTAAAATTTAATTTTTACAACAGGTAATTTTTTTAATTTACTTTTAAATGCAAAATCTCTTCTATATCTACACGGGTACATGCATTGCAGCCCTATCCCCCCCCTTTTTCCAAGAAATATCTATCAACTTGAAGAATATCTTTATGAATAATGTTTGGGTTATGATGGATAATATGTTGTAATTAGTTACACAGTAAAAGATATAAATTCCAAAGGTTGTAATTTTTGTTTTTTCCTCTCTTCTGTCATTAACTGGGTTTGATGAATTCACAGATTTGGTATAAAATAAAAGTAATCTCCCTTTGTATGATTGATAAAGATGTTGTGACATCCCTCTAGTGATTTGAATTTAAAGAATACATAGGAATTTAAGTAATAATAAATGACAAATTCCACTTGTAATTTATTATTGATAGATATTATTTACTGGTAGCCTGAATTAAATTTTTTTAAAAATTGACTGTTTTTTTTTTAAATTAATTTATTGTTTTTTGAATCTAGGGATTTAGTAACACAGTGAATATAGTGAATATGTATATCGAAAACCATTTTTCCTTTTCATACAATTATTCCAATTTTTTTTTTCAAATTAAGAACTATAAGAATTTTGATACAAGTTCATAATGATTAAATAAAGAATTTGGTATGGTGATGAAAAAAGAATTATTTTTACATTAAAATCAATTGACTCATTAGGACTTCAGAGAAATTCGAATTTACAGGTTATTTGATAATTACAAAATAAGTAATGCAACACCAGGTTAATTAAAATCTATGAATTATTACTTTCATGATTTCATTTTTCTGCTTTCATCTCCAAAACACTTTTTATTCTTTATTAAAAAAAACATCTATGAAATCAATATTTTCAACATTTAATTATTCATTGGAGAAAGAAATTTGAATCTTTTTTTGTCAGAGGCCAATTTCCTTATTATGATTACATTAACTGAGGAGAACCATTTTTAGAATATTCATTTAGTTCTATATTTGATGAAATATTAACTAAGTTTTAGAATCAATTACATGCCTCTTTGTTGTTCAGTATGAGATCACCTGTGATAAATTTGCTCCTAGATTTCATCTAATTTCCTTTTCCAATCGGACTCCTCTCAGCTTCCTGAACTAGCCACATCAGGCCATTAAGCTGTCATCTTGGGCACATAATATAGATTTTGTAGGGGGATGAAATAGATGAACTGAATACAAATGGGTTTGGGTTAAAATATTGGATGTTTCTTGGGTTTGATTTTATTGCAGACTATAGCTAGCAGTCTGTCTAATCAACAATTGTCTGCGGGCTCGGTGGAATGGCAGAATTCAATCTGATTTATGTGTAGTGCTACCAAGAGTAGCTCAACTCACCTTCATTTACAGATGTCAACATTTCTCTTATGATGAATACTGTAGATCACTTAATTATCACACCTTATTTTCGTGAGATAGTCATAGACTCTTAATAAGCGAGACCAATTTTTCACATGTGGTTATTGCTCTATATAATCCTAAGGAATACTATTATATGCAAGAATTGAATTTTCATGAGCACACTGTCTCATGTAATTAAGCCAAAACAAAGTTCTCGTGAATAATAGTTATTTACAGTAACTTTTCAAAGGTCAAGGTCAGAAAATCTCTGCATAAAAAATCTTTGCCCAGAGGTTATTTTCTCCTCTCGGTCCAGTTAGACCCAAACTTTACCAAGATACTGTCCATGTGTAGAGGATTTGCAGTGACCTTGAACTAATTTTCCAAGCAAAGCTCAAGGTCTTCAGTATTTCTGTATTTCTGTCTAAGTAAAGTTCCTTGTTCAAAGCAGATATCCATCCCCTTGGCTTAGTTGGACTTGCATCACACATAGATTGTTTGTAAATTGAGGATGAACACTGACCTTGAAATAATTTTTATCAGTGAAAGGTCAATATAAGAAAACTGCCTTGTGTAGTCAACCCAAGGAGTGTCTAGGGCATTTTTTCGCTCCCTAGCTTTTGCCCTAGCAGGCTTAATATATATTTCAAGTTTCTAGGTTAATGGCAGTCAAATCTCTGTGAGATAAAAAACTTCACCAAGAGCTCTTTTGGACAGGGGGTCTTCATTTTAAGATCCTTTGCTAAAAGCATGGTTCTTTGGGATCATTATCATCTAAAAAATATCTAGCTAAAAATTAGAATATTGCATTCTTGATGTACACATGTGTCACAGTAGAAAAATAAAAGCTTAGATGTTTGAGGTGAAGTAAATACTGTAAAATGACTTTTGTTCGCGTGCGAGAAATTTTCGCCAATTTCGCTACAGCCTCGTCCTCCGAATATTTCTCGGCACGAACTGGAACTTAAAGTCTCTCTGTCTATTTATAACAGATCAAAAAAAGTCTGATCGTGAAAACTAAGCGTCGCCAACTAGTTTACCCCTGATAAATCGGGAAATAAAGTCGTCGCAAATAGAGAGTTGGTTTACAGTAATCTATGATAAATCACGGGAAAACATTGTTTGGTCTATTTACTGTGTAATTTTGTAATTATGTCGCCCCGAACGAAGTCGGGGACGACATATTGATATTGTACGCATGTTTTTTTTATCCAGGCTGTTTCTCGGAGATGGCTGGGACAATCTTCCTGAAACTTTCCTCAAAGGACGATCACTGGTTGTAGTTGTGCAGTGAGGTCGTTCAGTTCCAATATGTCTACCGTTGCCATGGAAACCTGTAAAAAGCGACAAATTTTGTCCGAGAGTGTTCTCTCTGGTCCCTTAAA
>PRKT01000164.1:350069-395087 GCA_003671525.1 Saccostrea glomerata | reverse complement strand
GCGTTACAATACACAAAATAATTCGGCTGATCTTCTTCATAAATTACATTTGCCAAGCTTTTATGATAGGAAAGATACTGCCAATTAACAAGTATGAGGCTCAGTTCAGTACATCTGCCAGATTTCTTTTATGCAAGTCTGCAAATTTAGGAACTTGTAATTTTCCTGCACTACTTTCTTCTCCTACCGATTCTAAAAATAATTACTGGGATGTACCCAATTAAGGTCTTCCGTTTCCAATGGAAAGCACTGATGCAACTCGATGGTTGTTCAAACTTAGCTAATGGACTTTTGTTTTATTGAGGATAAAAATAAAAGTCTTGTGCAGTACGGGGCGACATATGCTATTGCTTGCAATAGCAGACTTTCTAGTTATCCTTGGGATTAGTCACGATTTCTAGATGTCAAGGTCAGCATTTATTGAGATAATGTTATCAGTTTTATCTAGGTTATAACTCCCTGTCTTGTAACTTTAAAGACTAAAAAGTCAGTTTGATGTAGGATGCTCAAATAAATGAATACATAATATTTTTCAAGTGTTTCGCCCAAAAAAAAAAATGAATAAATAAATAAATTAAAGTAAATGAAAAGACTTCAGTGCATCAGTATCTGTTGTAAAATTATTGAAATATATAAACAAAAGACTGCAATTTCTATGAAATTTCAGCTTCTTTTTCTAAAGAAATTAGCTGCAGAAAGAGTTATAGCCCTTTCATATCTGCAACAACTGTGAAAGCACTGCTGTGAATAAAAGATTATCCGGTAACATAATCTAGGAGAAAGGACATTCAGAATATTTCTGATAAAGTGGTTGATTTTTGGATGGCAAGTAATTAGACAATGTCTAAAATCAATATTCTTTGTAACAGTGCTGTAGTATTGCCTTGGTGGCTGCTCGCTAGCAATATAAAGAAGGATGGTGTTTGTTCATCACATGGCCACATTACTGTATTGCATGACGATAAAGAAATTGATTGATCACATTAAATGACAGAACAGAAAACCAGTGAAAACATGACAGCTACTTGACTAAAGAAGTGAGGACACTTATTTAATTTAGATAATGCATCTAAATCAATATGGGATATTCCTCTCTGTAATTTTTGTCTCTGTCACAATAATTAAAAAAAAAGATATCTTAATCTATGTCTTTTTTCTTATTATTATATAAAAAAAAGGTTAGTTTTATGGAGAAATTGTCCCAGAAGTCAGATTTAAAACATTTAAACAGTCACAATTTAAATAAATAAAAAAATAAATAGAAGAAATTAATTTAAATTAAATGAGTAATAAAAGGAGAGAAAACAACAAACAAATTTATCAAGGTAGAAGCCAGTAGAGCTTCAGTCTTGTAAGAGATTTCTAAAATATTTTGTTAGAACGAATGTACGTATTTTTATAAAATACTACATGTATTATCCTAACTAGTTAAGAAGTATATAATTTTGGAAATTGTAACTTTTGGTTTCATTTATGGAATTGTCTGTTGTTAACATTTAGATAGGAAATCTTTTTATCAAGTTTATTTACTCTGTTAATTGAGTATATAAATACCAATCTGGAATTCCAGCACATAAGCCAAGTTTTTAAAAAAGAGAACAAACACAGAATACGGTCTTTTTATGCAGATCGAAGTTTTCTAAATAAGAAAGATTAAGCTGGCATATGATTGTCTTCAAAAGAGGTTTGTCTGTAATAATCAATTTTATTTAGCCTAAAAGCAAATGAAATGATACTATTAGCTGATTTTCACAGAGTTACCTTTCTTGACTCAGTTCCTAAATGGACTCCGGTTGGTTGTTTTTACAATGGCTTAGCTCTAAATTGACTATTGACACTGGTGTAGATTCCAATTGATTGAAGCTGAAGAGCTACATTCCGTGTCAATGGTAGTGTTGTAATCTGGACAGATTAGGGGACCTCTCAGAACAATTATCAAGGGAGGTAACTTTTAACAAGGGAGATTGCATTACCTCAAGGTAAATTTAAAATTTAAGGTGTCATATGTCTTAATATTGTTGTCTTTGTAAAGAAGCAGAGAAAGTCATTAGATTTATATTAGCTCTTGTTGTTATTTTTTTCAATATATTTTTTTATATTAATGGGAAATATCTTTTTTGTTTATTAATTTATGACATTAAAATATTGATTGTTATCGGTATTCTTTATTTATTTGTTATACCTCTCATAAATTATAAAAATTTAATTGCATTTTAATGATTTATATATTTTTCTTAAATGGCAGAATAACTCGTGAGGATTTCAATTCTTTTATTGCATATTGCTTTCATTTACCTGGGTAAATAAACAAGAATTATTGGAAAAAAGGATTGGAGAAACGTATACCATCCCACTCCCCTAACCCTAAAACACACACACAAATAAAGGAAAATTATAATTAATACGTAAAAGTTCCATAATTTTGGAACTATCTTTTTTAAACTTCCATCTTCTTCCATGTTGTTTTTTTATTTTTAAAAGTTGCAAATCACAATTTTATAGATTTAAAAGATAATGATTATAAATAAAATTGAACATTGTTATTTTGACCACTATGTTCAAACAGAGGGATATGTCAAAGTGATTATACAGTCTTAGGCACTTGCTCTATATGTTGTTCAACCTCATTATCACAAACTCTGAGATCTTAAAAGTCCCTTGGAGTTAGAGATAACTTTGACTGTAAATCTGAAAACTTTTTGCTTTTTTAAAATACTTAAAATTCAAGTTTGTCTATTTTAATACATTAAAAATATCTTGCAAACACAGAAGAATTCCTTGCATAAAATACAATCATAGGTCCAAATCCAATGCTTTAAGGATTATTTAATTTTCTAAATTTAAGGAAATAAAGGTATTGACTCCAAAGAACTGTGTTTGGATGACACTGCAAGTATTTATGTAGGTCTCTAGTTGACTGACTTGATGAAGAATTTGATCAGCCTGTCTGGTGATCTGATTGTCTCTGTTTTTACTTTTTAAGGTCTATAACTTATTGTGAATTACTCAATGAATGCACCAGACTTCTGCAAATGACAACAACTTGCAAATAGGTGGCACTCATCATACTGGCTCTACATGGATGCAATATTTATCTCACAATGAAATTTAAGAAGAAAAATTCAAGATGCTTATATTGATACAACTTATTGCATCTCATGTTTGCTTCCTCCTTAATAAAATGAACTTTATTTTTAATTCCTTGATTTTAGTATTGAATTTCTTGCTGACATACAAATGGAAAAGTGTGGGATGTAAATTAATCTCCCTCCAACTAAGTTGGCAGCTAATGGTTAATGATTGTAATGCAAGTCAACTCCTTTTCATAATTCTTTAAAGCATATGAAATAAAATTCTTGAATAAAAAAATATGATTTTTAAATCAAATAGCATACAAAACTAATTGAGGTTAACTTAAATAACAGCATGTCATCACTTTCATCTCCTATCTGTATTTGATGATAGTTAGGTATGATTGTTTTAATTAGATGAAATATATGGAGATAAAGAACAGAATTCTAGCTCAAAAGTTCTATAAACAATACACATTTGGAGTAGAGCAATCACAGACCTCAAAAATCATCAGAGGTAGGATCAGGTGCCATTAAGGAGTGAACACCCCCTGCTGACCGGTCACACCCGCCGTGTGCTTATGTCATGATCAGGAAATAACAGGAAAAATCCATAGACAATTTATTATATAAAATAGTTGAATCTGGTTTAACATTTTTGGTATTTTTACATGCAAAATTATTGTTTTAATTTTTAGTTATCATTAGGTAGATTATAAAATAATAGTAAAATAATGGTGACAGTCAGTAACACATAATTTGTAATGAAACTTCTTAAAAAAATGTATTTAAGAATCACATAACTTAAATATCCCATGTGCTTATTAAGTATGTCAAGTACAAACTAATCTTTGGTCAATGGTAAGCTACTTTGCCCAAAAAAATTGCCTTTGATCTTAGCAAAAACATGTACTCAGTCTGGTACTTTGACCAAACGTAATTATTGTTCATATACTCAGGAAATGAAGATTCTTCGTTAAGAAAGATCAAAGATGTTGCAGTACGTCCCAGATACCTGTTGTCATCTAAATATGCCAAGGTCATAAAAAAAACAGTATTCAATGTCAAGGCCACAGAATGGTGATGACATTTGTACACAGCACTGTGTTTAAGACAAATCTGTATGTCAAAGTGATTCTAAAGTGTTTTATTTTACAGAATACTGGAAGGAAATTCATTAAAATATTGCCATTTATCAGGGATAATATATAAAATTAAAAAGATGAAGCTAAAAAACAGTGATTGATATTAAAGAAAAACTTACAGCTGTACAGATCTATGAACAGGGCATTAAACAAGACGCACTTAAATTCCAGAGGTCAGATCAGGTGTCCAGAAGAAGTAAGTATCCCCTGTCACACCATTGTCAGTTGTGTGTACTGATCAAGTAGACTGATTGAATATTCCAATAAGTTTAGTCTTAAAAGAAAGACCTAATAATTAGGATGAAATATATAAATGCATTTGTCAAAATATGACCCAATGATAGCATATTTTTGCTTACAAGGTCATTAAAAAGACCATAGAATTTTTGAAATGAAAAACTTTTTCCTTTGTTGCATTTTGTATAGTATCAACATTGGGAGTTTATTTTTGATACTTTGAGTAGCTTATTACTTGAAGGTCATATCATGACCTTGACTCTTTTTTACAAGGTCTTGTAAGTTCAAGGTGTTGTACCAAACTCTTTATATAGGGAACAAAAACCAAGAGATATTTTCCATTATCAGTTTTTGAGATGATTGAGCTTTGACACCAAGAAGACTGTATTAAAGTTAGAGGAACGGATATGTGTTGTCAATAATTATTCTTCTATGAAACCAGGCACTTTTTTTAAGAATACATGTTTGTCATCTGGATAGGAAAAATGTTACAATATTTGTGTTCTTCTTTGACTTCTTTAAATTGTGTGATTTATCAGATATAAAGCAACAAATATTTGAGTTTCATGTGTATGGAAAATATATCTATCAATTAGAGTAGATAGCCTGTTCAGTGAGAGAGTGTATAGGGCCGATTATCTGTGTTAGTAATTGAATTTGTTTGTGTTGGACACTGTGATTAGTGTAGGATCGCTTGCTAGTGGCCATGTTCCAGTGATAGGCTGATGATAAGAAGATGCAAAAAGTTTCAATTCTTTCTGGTCAAGCTTTGTTCAGAAGTTCTCCAGCCTTATCTCTAGCCAGTGATTGATGTGGCATTTTGTGGTAGGACACTGGGGCTCCTTGGGGGAGGGGGGTGAAAGTCAATTCACAGAATCAGTTTATTTCACTAGCTATATCCACTGCCATTGTGAAACAATTACAATGTTCAATATTGTTATTCAATTACAAACATTTTAAGGTCACATTAAAGGACATTGGCTGGTGGGAGGGTAGAGATTTTTGTTTGGGTAATAAGCTTAGTGAGAAAACACTGGGTGAAGAAATTGTCTGTACATCTTATCCACTATGTTGTTAAAAACAGCATGGGAGCAGGCGAGTAATCACCGCCTCAAGTAGCGGGGGAAATATCATCAAATGTTAATAGATCGCTCATTCTCTTCCTTTAACTAGCAGAGGAATTTATTTTAGCATGGTGTACTTCTGCCGAACAGAGAAAATAAAAACATCTCCAGTGTTTCTTGTAAGCCAATAATATTTTGTTATTTGAATGTGTTCACAGCTCGGTGGATACACACATGGGCAGATTTAATCAGCAGCAGATATCAGATTTTGATGGCTATTTAACAAAGAAATGAAGTGACAGCGTTAGCTGTGATATTGTGGGATTTTGAGCTGTTGAAGGCTACAGGCCAGTCATTTCATTGATAGTGCAGAGTCAATGTTCAATTGAGTGTGCTTGGCTCATGAAATAACAAAAATTGTTACTCATATATTTATCATTTTGCAGACTTAGACATTTCAACTTTGGAAAGTGTCAATAGATCTCTAGCTCATTGGAGTAAACCTCTACAGACGATAAGGATATTTCATACCAGTAAATATCTCTTTTGTTGAAGTGATTGGTTTAAACATCCAGAGGACTCAGGTATAAAAGGTAGGTATACAATATACTACTTTTGTTCCTAATGGCCCACTTCCTATAACAATGTATTAAATGCTTGTGTTTTATTTAAAGTGAAGATTTATTGTTGACTTCCAACACAAAAAAAGGACACAGGTCTAGAATTTCATTACACAGAAAATTGTGGGCCAAATTTCAATCACAAATTGAAGTGGGTTCTAAAATTATCCAGATTTGGTATAGATTTTTTTTGTAAATCTCAGAATTGGTTACAAATGTTTAGATTTTCAAAAATGGTAGAACTTAGATTCTCTGGTTTGATTGGCGTGGTTAGGATGCACTGAATTAAGTCCTACCACCACGCTTGCTCCATTGACCCATGGCTGTTATGGCTGATAAAGGACAGAGATAATTGGACAATAATTTGTTGTTAGCCACAAGCCTGCCATGTTAAACACCAACTGATGGTAAATATTTGAAATATCAGGTGTTACAACTTGTTTTGTGAGACAAAACCCCCTCTCTCTCTGCTGACAGTTGATTTGTGTAGGTATTGTGAGCCGGTGAGATTTAAAGTTTATAGACAAATCACAGATCAATTTAAACATTGCATGCTGTTCCTAAATACTAGGTTTTTAAGAGGTAAGAACTAATATTAACAGAGCCAATATAAATCAGACTGCAGAGAGGAGATTTAAAGAAAAAGTCACAATATTTGGGTTGGAATTTCTCAATGTAAAGAAAAGTAATACCAGTGTTTTTGGGAAACAAGACATTAGCTTTAAAACATCTGCTCGACATGTATATAGACAGAATAATTCTCAAAGTCAACATTAACTTGTTTGACAAAAATACATAGTAAGGTGGAAAATGATCAAGATCACAATACACATATCAGGATACCAACAAAGAAATGGTCAATTTATTAACACATTCACTTCACATTCCATATCTTTGTGTGGAGAAATTGAACATCCAATGTGCCTGGCTATCAATTAATTTTGTTCTATGTCGGTGTGGTTGACATATCTTTTAGGGAGTTCAGAACATTTTTGAGGTGTATGAATCACACCAAAAAGAGCATTTTAATTCCTCCAGCAAATATATCTCATTGAGATGAAAGAGAAACTTAGAAACACAAATAGCTGAAACATCAAGCTATTCTGCAGACAAAAAAAGGAAGAAAATTAAATTCAATAAAATCAAAAGTAAAGTCATCAGTATTAAGACCTAAGCAATGAATATATATAGCTGCACATATGATGAAAGTTAAGTATTATCTTGGCTGCACAGTGTGTTATAATCAAGGTATAGATTTGATATTGAACTATTTTTTGTCAATTACACAGATTTTTTTCTGTATGTTATTCACAAACAAGAGGGAAAATTTTTATGAAATCTTCATCAGACAATACAAATTTTGGCTGATAAATCTGGATATGTTTGAAGATAACTGGAGATTGAAATCTTTTGAATGACTGAAATTCCTTAATCACCGTGTTTATTGCTCCAAGAGAAGATGTTGTTCGGGAGATATACACCAGTTACTAACTACATTATGACAGAGTGTAAAATCAGGTGTTGGAGGAATTTTGGTTGATTCCCATTACACCTTAACAGGCAGTTCACCATTCTCCTGAGACAGGTAAAATCACCTGTCTATATGTAAAGGGGATAAAACTCATCTAAACATATTCTGACATTATTTATATGGCAGGGAATATTTCAAAGAAAAATTAAATCCTTTGTAATTAATTAATCCTCCTCAAATATAAGAAAGCAAAGTGCATGAAGAAGCTGTGATTCATTGATTTTTAATGTTTTTGGAATTGTTACCTTGATAATAAAATTCCCTTGCTAATGTTGGTTCATCTATTTTTTTTAATTGTCTGCCTGTTGGCAAGATATCCCAAAAAGCTTAAATCACATTTCAAATACAGAAAATTAGATGTTTTAATCAAGAGATTACATTTTAATGTTCTGATTAAGGATGCATATGAAGTGTGCTCATGAATGGGGAATTTTGGTTTATAATGAAACATTCTGCAACTAGAATAGTGTGGCTAGGGAAATTTTGCAGTTCATTATTGGATTGTTTTTTTTATAATTTCAATTAATATATCTCTTTAGCCTGCATGAAAGGAACTTCAATTGATTGTCAGAAAAGCTAGGACCAAAAAAGGATCAAGGGATAACTCCATTTCACCAGAACAAAACAACAACTAAACAACAAATGAACAAAACAAACAAAAATAAAGCAAGTATTTAATGGTTTAAAGCATTCCTATAGAATATTTTATAATTATGGATGAGTTTTTTACATCCAGTATTGTCAAAGCAGGGCACAATCAAATTTGCTTCTGCAACTAAACTTTAAAGAACAGACTGTCAATCTAAAAACTATATCTAGACATCCAAAATTCAATGAATTGCCACAAAGCTTGTCTGCAAAAATTTGAAAATTGCTTATATACATGTACTTTAAATTGGTTGGAGCACTAAGATCTTTCATATACATGTCGTATTAAGTAATTTCCTTGTGGCAAGACCTCTCTTTTGGTACCAACATACTTGATCTTTTAATCTTGGTCTGAAAGTTTATCAACTGTAGCAAAATTTTACCAAGCTGTGGCCATAAATTTTGAACAGTTTAGTTCAAGGACTTTTCTTTTTCATGTTCATTATTCCTTGTGATCAGACTTTTCCCTGCGTACCTAATTTTTTTTTCCTTTTTGACCTTGACCATGGGGATTGACCAAATTTTGAAAAACTGTAAACTCAGCCATAATAGAACTTTCACATTTTACATATATCCCTTGTGACAAGACGTTGGGTACCATGATGTTTTACCCCTTGACCTTGCATGACCATGACTTTTATATGTTTTTTTGAATTCGTGATTAAGTAGTAGTGTGAAGGACTGATTAAAATCTGTTTTTTACACAGAAATAAAAACCATATTGAAGGATTAACATTGTGCTCTATATTGTAGACCCTCAGTTTAATTTTGAACTACATGTATAAGCATGATAGCAAGGGATTTTCTTTGAAATTTTCTATTTAGTTTTCTTAGTACAACCCAAATTAAGTGTCCATTTTAAAATGTGCCTCTAGTTATAGACAAGTTTGCATTGATTTGTACATCAGAATTACCAGCTAGCTTTGACATTTTCCTCTGACCCTTGATACTGAATCAAAATATTTACAGGTAATGTCTACAAATGATTATAAATTAGCCACAATCAGATTTTCTAAGTAAAGAAAAAGCAACCAGTTCATCAGGAGCTAACTGGTTAATGGGTGGGGCTATTTTAAAAAAAATAAGATTTTCACCTTAGTATTGTTTGCTTATTATTGATTGAGGATTATTTGATAAACCTCAGGTGTCTGTTTTTAAAGTCAGAATTTTAAAATACCGATCGTGAATCTCTGATCTCAAAAACAAATGACCTGATCTACCTCGAAATGAGATTTACCTGTAACCCGTTGACTGCCACTCAACAACTATTTCTTATTATCAGATAAATATCATTTTGACAAAAGCATATTCTGTGTTGGGGCTTTATGTGTCTGTATAGACCGGTGGGTAGATCAGGATCGCAGAAAGTTAGCAGCTATTGAATTGGAGACGCTAGATGACATAGTTAAACAATTTATATTGTTAGACGGTTGTGGTGGTTAGACATTAATATGAAAAGTAAAGTGAGGACTTAGAGTGGATTTAGGATGTGACGAGTTTTTCAGACATATTCTTTCACAGGTAGATTCAAATACTTTTTGAATTGGTAGGTTGCTGGTATTTAAATGGCAGAGTCTAACAACTCAGTAATGTGTCTGCTTAAAGTTTAATCTGATAATGAATAACCAACAAATCAAATGTAGTGAAAATCATCACAGCAAGGTTGGTCACTAAATATAGGTGTAAATATGCTATGTGGCTGTCCCTTTACATGGATTATCAGTGTTAGTTTTAAACTGTAAAGGCGTAACATTTAGTTTTGATATTAATAACCTTTAATTAATTTCATTATTCTTTTGAAGACTGATCAGTCACTTGTGTATTGAAAATAGGAATATAAAGAAATACATTTTCGGGGTTAAGTGGCTGATAGCTAAAGAAGAAGTTTGAAAGATTGAAACACAATCATGTTGATACATACTTCATTATTTCCAAATATTGCAAGATTTACAGCGAATCTAATGCCATCAGTTAGGTTATATAAGTTAAAGGTCTTCTGTATAGAGACACTAAATAATTGTGCTAATTAACTATAAGTAATTTTGAACTTTTAGAATTTAGAAACTAGTCACCAAAGTTTTACATCTTTGATTCAATGTTCCATAAAAAATATGAAGACTGATTATTGCATTCTTAGTGACATAGTCAGCCAAAGTGTGATATTTATATACAGACTGTGCAAGGAATCTGCATGGGGATACGTTATGCTCCCAAGGATGAAGGGTAAGGCCTTCAGGTGATGTTCAGGGCCCCCCAATATAGTTTCTGGATCTCTTTTTATTCTAAAATACACACACAAAAATATTGAGATTGTCTTAATTGTTATATTTTGATACAAAATTTACATTTAGTTTAAAAACATGATAGATAGGACTTTAGGTGATAATTGGAAATGATGAGGAAATTGATAATTACTTGGACACAAGCTAGCACATGTGTATTGAACATTTTATAAATACAAGTTTTATTATTCAATATATAACATGTATAACAAATCATAATCAATAAATATTTTTTAAAGTGGGAAAACCTGAAATAATTGTTTTTCATCTTGAATAAATTAATCAGAATAATTGGATGAAAACCAACATTTCAACAAGCAGTTGCATTTTTTTTTCAACTGCAATTTTTCTTATCAAAGAGGTAAGCAAATATACATTAAAAACTATTTTTTCCAAATTGTCTGATAATTCTGAATATTAGATAGAAATGAATGCTCTATACAGTTGTATATTACTTAGCTGAGCCAATGTGAAGAAAGTATTTTGATTGTTTTATCTTAAAATGCTATAAAAGGCAGAATAAATTTCCAAAAATACTTATAGCATATGTGACCAAATCTCAATATCACTGCCTCTAACTTTTTTTCCACAAAATCAAAAGGGAGGGGGAGGGGGTGGCCCCATCTCTATATAGATCCACCACTGCTTTGCTTACAGGGGTACTTCCTTTTTGGTGTCAGATTCATTATTTATTTTTTCTTTGATATTTTCAAGCCTCTTAAAGATTTGAGGCATATATGAGGAATACAACAGGAGATAAGAGTTCGTTCACTTGACAGTTAAGCAGGACAGAAAGCTGAGAGACAAGCACCTGCCCAAGCTCTGGGCATTTAGAATTGGGATGTTTGAAACATGATACAGTACATCACTTTTTCTGTTCCAGTTAATACAGTATCAATAAAATGGAATTGAGGAACCCTCTATACACTGTACACCAATACAGATTGAGGGGGCTTTGCTTTTAAAATAAATATATACTAATATCATGAATATTGAAGTGTAACATACAGGTTTAATCAATTCATAAAATTTCTTGAAATCATATAAGCTGAAGATGATCGAAGTTTAGGAATACTTTATTTTATGTTTTTTTCTCAAGTAAAGTAAGCGCTGGTAATTTTCAAACCTTAGATTGAATATAAGATAAAGATGAAACATTGTCACTATATATTTAATTATACCATATAGTTTTCTAAAAGTTAAATTTTCATTAGTGTATGAGGGGTCCCTAAAATAAAACGTGATTCAGTGATAACACAAAGCATTTTTCCCATTGGTCAAATCTACAAAAGGAAGAGCCAAAGGCATAATCCTATGCATATCATATGGACACATTGGTTTCCCCTTCTGTGTTACAGTAATAGGTGCAATCAGTTTTGTGTTGATTTGATGCAGATTGTACAAATAGTTTAAACAAACACAGTTGAAATATGGTTTATGTTTATCAATACATTGGTTAACAAGTTATGTTTGAGGAGCAGGAAAATATAATCTTTCCAATACTATTGAACAAAAGTCAACAATGTTATCAATATTGTTTCCTAAAGATAAAACACATACATGTATCTAGATATTTTTCATCATCACTTAATGTTCACTAGCCTGTACTTTTTAGAGAGCACTTAAGGCAATAAAATGGTATCAACTTTTGTGTAAACATCATTATTCAGTTATTCAGAATAAATTCTGTTGTTAAATTTTTCATCGGGATTTTACCTCTATTTAATACAGCACAGTTCACCTTGGGGACAGAGATATTAGTGAATGCGCAGAAAGAGCGGCTGGAAAGAGTCTTGTAAATTGATAACACTCTAGATTTGAGCTATTGATCCGAGTTTTCCAGCCCTTTACATTTTTTCTGCCATTGTAATAAACAGAATATGCGTAATTGATTTGGGCTGTTGTTGTTGTTTGTAATGCGTAATTTTTTTTCAATCAAGAGATCACCTAGTGGCTATCCTTCTCATAATGATCTAGTTTCTTATTAATTGAACTGTGAGACAATCCTATCATTTTATGTGAATTACCAGTATATTAACCACTACGACTTCTGATCAACTACATAAAATAGTGATCTGAGCTTTGGTCATACACCAGGATTTGAACAGCATGCGGTGAGAAAATTAGGGTGAAACTATGCACAAAAAATATAAAACTCTTTAGATAGCTTTCAACCCACATAGTGTAGCATGTGTACATCACCATACATTAGCTGATAATGCTCTGGTGTTATCATTCTTGATATGGGTTGGACTGTTTTGTCTACATTAGAGAAATGTCTCTTATCATCAACTCTTGTTGGGTTATGTTATAGATTTACATTCAAGTTTTTCCGCTTTGCTATAAGGAGCGTGTCATTGTTTATAGATATAATGCTTAATTAATCCTTGTTCTTTTTTCTAAAACCAAGAGTTGTTCCTCTTTCATCCATAGTTTAATGTCTTATTATTCTCCCTTTCATCTTGGACATTGGAATGCCTAGATTTTTCATTAGGGATGTAAAAAGTCAATCTGTATGATTACTTTTCCCTTTCCACAGATGAACAGGAAATTTTTTACATATATACAAATTGATCATGTTAAATGTGTATATTTCAATAAGTATTAATTGTTTTCCTGGTTAAATCACTTTTTAAAATGTTATAATTTTAGTGTACACTAAAGTCCTTCTAAATTATGAAAATCCTCTTTTTCCTTTTTCCAGAAAATGATATCTGCAATTTGTTTTCAAGTTGATCACAAAACAACACCAAAGGAAAACTGAAGAGTGACCATTTCCATGTAGCTACCCTGGATCCTGAGATGTAGATATACTAAAGTGGTGACATGGACATCAGTCAAATGAAACTGATTGGAAACAATAGACCAGAAGCTTCTACCTCAGTTTGAAAATACCAGACATTGTTTGAATTAGGAAGCAACTGACATTTTTATGATGTGAAAAACAAGTGTTGCTCCTAAAAGTCTTCTCTATGACAACTCCATGACAAACTGTTACAAAGGATGTAAAAGAAAAAGAATAGGGATAAAAAAATTCCAGCATCATGAATGAAATGGAAAGACACATTCAACAAACCAATGACCGCCTCAGCTGTATCAAACAGGTATGTTGATATCCCAGGTCAGACCTTGACCTTTTGCTTGCATTTTTCACTGGTAATTTTAGCTCACCTGAGCTGAAAGCTCAAGTGAGCCTTTCTGATCATCAGGTGTCCGGCATCTGTCCATCAATCTAGCTGTCTGTCCATCTATAAACTAAGCACATTTTCACCTTCTTATCAAAAAACCCACTGGTCCAATTTTAACCAAAGTTGGTACAAAGGGTCATTTGTCAATGTGGGTGGGGAGATAATCTACAAACTTAAAAATAGGGTGGGGTAATAAAAAGATTTTCTTTTCAAGAACAACTGGACCTTTCTGAAACTTGTGGAAGCCTTCTGAAGAATTGTAGATTCTAAATTGTTAAAATCATGCCCCCCTCCCCAAGATTTGATAAGGCCATAGTAGGGATTATATAGGGAAAAAATTGTTCAAACTCTATATTAATGTAGACGCATCCTCTGGTAGTTGTAGATGCATTTTTATTCAGCCCCTGTGTATAGGATTGGACAACAAAAAGTGATAAAAAAAATACACAGAGGAATGCATGTAAGTTAATTGGAAATCTGAAGCTTGGCCAAACTGGCTCATGTGAGCAATCTGGCCCATTGGCCTCTTTTTTAATTAATATATGACCCCAGAGTTATCATGTTGCTTCAATCTTTATATAATTTTCAATTTCAAAAATGATATCTTAATTTTTATTTCTTTATTGATTTTTTTGTACTTCACTAATTTTTTTTTTTTTTGGGAAAAAAGGTCTTTCAAAAATTAATACAATAAAAAAACAATACATTGCCAGCTAAGCGAAAGCAATCAGACAATTTATCTAGAGAGATTATTACACAGAATAACAAAAGTCTGGCTAGAAAGCAACAACATTACAAATGTGAAGATCATCAAGCGATGTACAGACATGCTGCCAAAAAATAGACCCTATTTTCTCTTCATAGCAGAAAAGCAGTGCTAGCAGTGAAAAAGAACACAGCTATCTCTCAACAATAAAAGATGTATTTATGGATAGGTTCAAGCGTATTGAAATGATGAGAAACACCTGCAAAGAAAAAAAAATTGGGAGGCAGATAATATAAGAGAGATTCTGTAAATAGAATAAGCAGCATTAAAAAACAAATTAACACTGCAAAGCATACACTCCCTTTAGCCCTGCTCTAAGTAACAATTTTTCTTCAATTTGCCATGCCGAAAATTTACTTCTAAGCAGAATTTATTTTTACATTAAGTATACTTTTGTGTAAATTGACCTTTTAAGAAATTAGAACTAAATTGTTTGACATTTGTGTTTGGAAATAGGACTATGCAAATTAATATTGATGATATAAACACTTTAGTAATAAGCTATTCCTTGCAGACATGGTATCTACTCATTAAACGACCAAATCATTCATTGGAAATTTTAGATGTATAAAGAAATTTATTATATTAATAACTTTTGAATTTATGAACTATGAACAGATAAAAAACTCAATTATTGAAATGTTCTTAAAAAATCTTTGACAAAAGATGGAAGTTCAAAAACTTTTGAACTCAAAATGTCAACACTGAGCACCAGCATTAAAAAAGGGTTATGTCAAAATAGCAATATAAACAATGCTAAATGATATCTAAAGCAATAGATGGATCTATTTTCTTGTAGGGTAACCATCTTTCCAACCAAACTGACCTCTCCTTGATCCTAATCTAAAAATAACACAGAATCCAAAGAGAATGTTATTCATTTGAGTTAGTATCCAAATAGTCAGTTTGACATTATAGGTATAGCCCGGTAATCACTGACATCAGTGTGATTTTCTGAAAAATATTTCATGGTCTTTTCACATTTGTAACAAGATTTTGTCAAAATTTTGGTTTGTATCAAAAATTGCTGCACCTGCTGAAACTGTGTAGAAATATGCTGAGTATCTGAACATGTGCACTGGAATATCAAGTTAGTGAAGAAATCTGAGAGTGTCTTTTGAGCTGTTACGGCTGCCAAACCATGCTCTGTTTTCTTAGCTGTTAACTTATTCTTACCACTTTGCAGACGTTTAATCAAAGCAGTTCACCGCAGAACATTAAAAACTGTCAATTATGTCTTTGCAAAAGAAACATGAAATTGTCTATATGCAATATGCTCTAAGAAATGAAGGTCACATCAGGACCATGAAATTTTGATGGATTTTTTAAATAATGTCATATTACACAATTTTTTGCTCATGTGAGAGCTTTAGGCTGACCTGAGATACTTGATGAAAACTTATTTCATATATTTCCTGTATGTTTTTTTCCCCTCTATCCAATGGCAGGCTAATTTCCCCCAACTTTCCGGAAAGCAAAGGGTTTATCTGTTTGTCTGTCATGAAAATTTTAATCTTGGCCATACCTTTTGAAGGAGAAAAGATAGGGTATAAATATTTTGTACATCACATGTGACAATTTTAGATTCATTTCAAATTCAGTATGGTTTTTTAATGCCATGACCTTGATCTTTAAAACAGTATGTACCTCTTTTCAAAATTTCTAACATTGTTGATAACTTTTGGGTGAGAAAAGATATGGCATTCATATTTTGCATTACCTGTATAAAAAAAAATCATGCAAAGAAAGGGATGCACTTTTCAAAGAGGAGCTGATAAATATTATTAAGTAATTATTAAATTTTCTTTAGACATGTTGGATTATCTAAAACAATGCATTATTTTAATATCTCTTCAGCACTTGGGGTCCCCGGGAGCCTTTCAGAATGCTGCTCGAGAGCTTCTAGACTGGTGCTCTGACCTCCGGGCCTTCCAGCGGCCGTTTGAAGGAAGTCTGATGCAGTGTCTCACCGTAAGTGTGATAAATCATAAAGGGAACTAGATTACAACAACTGTATTGTCAGACCTAGCACAGAAAAACTTAACCTTTGAAATATATCTGCAGAGGGAAACAAAACTTAATGCATCTAATAGTACTTTGGAGGCCTACATAAAATATTGTTTGTTTGCAGTTGTCTACTAACTTGCCAATTGCACCTGGCCAAATTATTTTTAAAACCCTTAATCAAAAATCCATTTCAATGCCTACTTTTTGCATTAAGTATAGAAAGTGGTTGGTATAAGTTATTGTACCCCAGTGTAAAATTCCCTGTATAATACAATAAAATACAGGGGGGAGGGGGTGTCACCAACAGTAAACAAGAAATTTTTTAAGCTTGACCTTATGATGTTTTTTTTTTATTTTCTTATGTGCCTTTTATATACTTGAATGTAAACATGTAATGTTTCCATTAAAATGTGTGTGGCTTGTACAGATGGTAAGAGCCTGCCGTTTATCTGTTGTGAGTGTTATCAAACAAACGGATACACCTAGAGTGATAACAAAATACATGTAGCTCATTAATACCTCCATCCACAAGGCTGAGTTATCCTGGCCTCTTAATTGTCAAGTTCAGATTTAGTACCAGAATGATCCAAGATAATACTTAAACAAGTGATTAAATGAATTTTCTTTAAAAATTCTGTGATTAATGTTTAGTTTTAAGTACCTAGGCATGTGCTCTTTATATTGACTAAAAATTAGTTTTAAGAGAATAATTATAATTTAATTAAATGAGGACATTAATCAGTAACACTTTATTGGATAAGCAATGATATAAAGTTGTACAAATCAATGGTTCAATGTTCATGTTATTGAATCACAACTTGTGTTGGTACAAAGTGGACAGTTTAATTGGCAGATTGCTCTTGGATGCATGAGGGCACACAAATTGTGAGTGGCTACAAGATAGCCCTGATATATTCTCTGAAGTACTTTTCTCTTCAAAATAAATTGTGATTTTTTTTTCAGTACAGATCCATATAAATGAACAAAAACTTTCAAACGCTTAGTCTTTGGCAGGGTCAAAGATTGATTCATATTTATTTAATTCATATTAAATGTCTTCAAAATGTTTTGCCCTAATTTGGAGTGGATTTCATCATCACTAAAATGGTTCATTTTTAGCTCACCTGAGCCGAAGGCTCAAGTGAGCTTTTCTGATCACATTTTGTCCGTCGTCCGTCCGTCTGTCCGTCTGTCTGTCTGTCCGTCCGTCTGTCCGTCTGTCTGTCCGTCTGTAAACTTTTGACATTTTCGACTTCTTCTCAAGAACCACTGGGCCAATTTTGACCAAACTTGGTACAAAGCATCCTTGGGTAAAGGGGAATTTAAATTGTTAAAATGAAGGGACATATCCCCTCGCAAGGGGAGATAATCAAGAAAAGACAAAAATAGGGTGGGGTCATTAAAAAATCTTCTTCTCAAGAACCACTGGGCCAGTAAAGCTGAAACTTATGTGGAAGCATCCTGGGGTAGTGTAGATTCTAAATTGTTCAAATCATGACCCCCGGGGGAAGGGCGGGGCCACAATGGGGAATCAAAGTTTTATATAGAAATATATAGGAAAAATCTTTGAAAATCTTCTTCTCAAGAACAACTAGGCCAGAAAAGCTGAAACTTATGTGGAAGCATTCTGGGGTAGTTTAAATTCTAAATTGTTCAAATCATGACCCCCGGGGGAAGGACGGGGCCACAATGGGGAATCAAAGTTTTACATAGAAATATATATAGGAAAAAGTTTTGAAAATCTTCTTAATAACAACTGGGCCAGAAAAGCTGAAACTTATATGTGGAAGCATCCTGGGGTAGTGTAGATTTCAAATTGTCTAAATTATGATCAGTGGGGTAGGGTGGGGTCACAATATGTATTACAAGGGGTAAATCTAGTAAAGTACAGAATGGCCAAAGTTTCTCAGGTGAGCGATGTGGCCCATGGGCCTCTTGTTTAATCACTGCTGACCATCTCTTCATTTTCTACTATGTATTCTTTTCCTTCATCTTCAGGGTGTTGCTTTGTTTCCTTAAGCTGCTGTAAGTCTGTAACCCCTCCCTACACCCCACCCCAATCAACATAACTTCACCTTCTCTACTGCCTAATCCCTCTCTGTATTTATTTATCTCCTACTGTAATGAAGGAAAGTGATGGGATTTACATAGGTGTTGATTATTTTCTTTCTTGTATGTGATGCACTTTGTTTTATGCCAACAATGACAAACAATATTTATTATATCATATATTAACTGGCATTTGTGAGGTACTTGGCTTTTATAGGGTTATTTTCACTTCAAATTATGTTTAATCTAAGGAATATACAGTAAAAACTATGTAAACTGACAACTGTGCAATCTGTATGTTTACCATGAATTCCAACCTTGATTTTCATTTTCACTTGTTTTCCATGTTCTTAACCTTGTTATAATCTGACAACCTGTCTATTCTGACACAAGTTTTTTAGTCCCCAGTGCATGTCAGATTAGACAGATTTCACCGTACATGTAATTATATTCATCAGACTAATAGTACATTATTATCTGACTAACTAAATAGTAAATTTTTCTACAGTTATTTTCAGATATATAAACAGATTGTATTGCCCCCTATAAGCTTTTAAATGATGAAATCACAAAAATTTTAAAAACCGCAGATATTAGTTGTGAGATGGAAATCTTCAGTGATATGTATCAGGTAATGAAAACATAACAGGGAAGACCTTGCTGCTAAATCTATTGATTTGTGGATATCTGATAAAGAATAAAATGTATAGTGAGGTATAATGTGACACTTGGTATGATGTGTCTACAGACCTATCTCCCGAGCATGGTAATTGATGCCCTCTTATCACAGACATTTTATTGGTTATGCATTATTTATTTACATAGCTGTATCTAAGATATATTGTCCTCCTTCTAAATGTATATTGATTCACTGAAGGGGCCATGTGAGCATCTCTTACTGAGATGACAGAAGTGAACTGGGGAATTCCCTGGAGGAAGAAGCAAAGGGGGATAATTCATGTCATGTGAATCTATATATAAATAAAGAGAAATAAGGGGGAATCATAAGTATATACCTTATGTTGGATTGGCATTGAAAACCAGCATTCAAATATGCATTATGTCAAGTCTGGAAGCATGTGGTAAATCTTTGCCTAAGTGGGACAGCTAATTATGCAAGAATTATCATGTTATCCCAGGCTGCTTAATTGTCACTTTATATAAGCTCCAAAAAGTGAAAACGCATTCCCTTCAATTACAATATTTAAAAAAACTGTACTTTTGACTGTTTCTACCACTTCAACTATCTCCTTAAGTAATTACATTTGCTTAAATGTTACGTTCTATGTAGTTCAAGATCTTTTTAATTACTCAGTCTCACTTTTTCCCTATATTGATGACTTTGGATTGAGTTGGTCATTTAAAGTTTTTTTTAAATATTCCTAATTGGCTTTTTTTTTTGGAAATTTTTTTGGAAATTGATATTATAATCTCTGACTAGACAAGTTCCTATGATATCTAAAAATGTGTTATCTGTGTCTGTTATGAATTTGTACGGCAATTGTAACCACTATCATCTTCAAGCAATAACATCGTAGAGGGAGTTAACAAGGTCCACTCCATTTACACTGAATATGAGATGAGATTGATCTATTTAAGTCCTCAACTAATAGTGATTTAAAGCATTTGTTATAATTTCAGATTCACTATTGTTTTTATTGATTTAAGGTTCTGTATTGAGTAATGAGTGGATGTCCTTAAATCTGGGATTTTCACACCTGCAGTAGACCTTTCCCTAGACCCAATATTGGTTTTTGTTCCTTTGGGACTGAGTAAAAAACAATAAGGATAAAGTGCTCACTGATGGCTTGTGCTTTTTCTGGTTGCTGGTACAATTATAATATTTAGTGCTATTTGGTCAAATGTATATATTTACTGGACAGGTCATGATTCTTTGGAGAATATAAAAATTAAGGAGTTCACATTGTCTAGTAACTAACTTTTAAAGCTGGTTATGGATCTTACTGTAATTTAATGTATTACATTTGGTGTGTACGATATTTGGCGGAAATTCAATTTTCAACAAGTGAGCGTAGCTTTGATTTAGCGCTGTCTGAATGCGCTAGTTATAATTGTTAATATACAGTACATTTAGCGATGTACTTGAATTAGAGGACTCTGCTTTCCGCCAAAGTCGCTAAATAGAATACACTGCTAAATGTAATACATATACAGTATGTTTCTCCCATTAATATCAACTGTGTTTAATCATTCCATTTATTCTTTTTCTTGTTCAAACACCTAGAATGATTCCGTTTGGCTTCCCTCACCATTGGGTTCAGTTCACTCGTCATTTTGCTAGTCAGAGGTTTTGACCGGGGGCAAGTATAGACTGAAAACCCTTGGCTAGAGAAGATGGGCAAACTGGATATCTCATGAAAATAAAAAAATAAGGATAATGGAGATCAAGAAATAACTAGTGACTGCTAACTTGCATTTGAGTAGTTCAATAAATATTTTTATTAAAAATGATAAATGATAATTAATCAGTCTGAGACAATTATTATAACAAAACAAAAAAAAATCTGATGGTGTTGAAACAGGCATTGGTAATGATGTTGGAAGTAGACGGGATATAACCATGATAACCGCATCATTTCCTGTCTCGGTGATCAATATGCCTAATGCCAGTTTTAATAATTACTGCTCCCAATATCAATTGGATGGTGTTTAGCCATGCTGTGTTTATTGATCCAATAGGAAATTTTCTTTGCTACTTGCATTTCATGAATTACTTTAATTTGGTCAAGAGAATTAGATAAAATTGTCAGTAATATCAATTATTAGAGTAGGATTAATGATTTTAGCTCACCTGATTTATAGGGTTACTTAGGTTAGCAAACATTAGAAAGGATTCTAAACATGCTATAAAAATGTAGATTTATAGTTTTTAATATGATAAAGCATATACTGTAGACGTACTTTTTTCCACGGGGTCATAATTCCGCGGAATCTCAATTTCTGTTTAATCCGCGAGTAGAATATTACGCAGAGTTCTTACACTGTCACCATATGCCTTACATTTACATTAAGTACGCTTTAACAAATTTCCGCGGAAAATTTGTTACCGCGTACATAGCGTAAATTAATACCATGCGGAAAAAAGTACTTCTACAGTATTTCAAAATTTGTGTACAGGTGCAGTCTTCTTGATAACAGTCAATGCAGCAGGGCAGTTAATCTTTTCCTAATTAACATGAAAGTTCAAACTTACTTTTTTTTACTTGGTTATAATTTTTTTTTAAGTCAAAGGAATTTTATGTCTTCCTATGAATTTGGCCAATTAAGGCATATACTGGTAGTATTCATCATGTCCATCCTTTGTCCTTTCATCCTTTTCTGTCATTCCATCACATATTGTATTTTGCTCAGTTCAAAGAAATGGAAGGTATTTTCATAATTTTTTTATGCAAATTGATGAGAGTTATTCAACTGCATCAACATTTTTTGGCCTTAATTGACCTTTCCTTTGACCTTTATTATTCATTGTGAATAAATCTCATTTGAAAAGGAAATTTACAAAATATTTTCATCAAACTTCATGCACCAATATAAATTAATTTTCATGTTATATCAGTATTGAAGCCTGGACAGACATTCATGTCCTTTGGGCATATTTTTATGCACCCAGATCAATAGATCGGGGTGCATATTGTTTTTGTCCTGCCTGTCTGTTTGTCTGTCCGTTGTCAACTTTAACCTTTGCCATAACTTTTGAACTATGAGAGATAGAGACTTCATATTTGGTATGCTTACTTCACTGATTAAGTTCTCTTTCATATGATATTAAGGTCAATGACCTTGTGACTTTGACTGTGACCTATATGCTAAAAATAGCTTTTGGACTTTGTTGACTCTGGGTGCATAGAGTTTCACAATCACATCTTGTTAGTTTCTAGTTGATGTGAGGGGAGAATGTTTTTCTACAAGTCAGTGTACATTAAATCTGTTAAACAATAACAGGTATCCAAGATGGTTTATGCAATGAAAAAAAATGTCTTGTACTTTCAGATTGTGAGTCAAGTTGCCCCACAACCTGGATATGACCTTGACCTGGGTTACAGATTACTTGCAGTTTGCGCAGCACACAGAGACAAGTTTTCGACCAAGTCAGCAGGTTAGCAATCTACAATAATAGTAAAGTCACAATAACAGCAAATGTGTTTACCATGGATATTCATGCCTTTATTTAGAATATATAAACACAAAATAAGATATGGTACAAATCCCATTTAATCAAGTATATGTATATAAAGTTTACTTTGAGGATAAAGCATCAGTCAACTTGATATGAAATATTCCTGCAGCCATCATGCTACAAAGAATATTCTAGCATATTACGTACAATATCATGAAATGATGTGCAAAGACATTATTTCATTCATTCATTCATTATGGAACCCTGTCCTTATCTCAATTGATATTCTTATTACTTTTACAAGTAAGCATTCATGGAAGAGATTTTTTTTTCTTGGACTAGCTTGTACAAATTGTATATGAAAATCTCAGTAACCATCTAAATGTGTATAAACACATTCAGTTTTTATAATACAGTTTTACTTAATTTGAATATAAATAAACATTGAATCTCCATTTCTCTCAGTTATTTTCCCTATTTTTTTTTTCATAGCACTCTGCAGAATGGAAAACCATTTTTCATGTATCAACTACAGTGTATAAGTGGAATTTTAGCGAGACGCAAATTTTAACAATTTATTCTTTAAAAGTCAGGTTTTAAATTAGGCGAGAAGTAGTTATACCAGTTTATGACTCTTGGAACAATGAAAACCTTTAATACAAAATAAATTGTTAGTTAAAATTTAATTTTAGCGATCTCGACACCCTCGTTAAAAATGCCAAAATTCTTGCTAAATTTTCTGCTTATACGGTATATAAGGCATTGATAAAAGTTCATTAATCAAAGTTACACTTGATTAGGGATGAAAACAAAATTATCTTTTAATTCAGGTAGGCTAAAAAGGGAGTGTTATTTATTTGTGACAGATCTTTAACCAGGTATTGATCAACTGTTGATTTGCTCCCCATTAAATGACAGCTATATATCCTTAAATATCACAATATGTGCACACAGCAAATAGAAATCGATGTGGTCGTCTTCTAGCAGTCTGTGTTGAGCCCTCATACCTAATTGCTTTGCTTTTATTCAATACAAAGGAATCTGTTAGGCAGAAAATGTTTCTATTGCATACTCTTTTTTTATGGTGCTGACACATGTGATTAAGCAAAAAAGTTACATCAGCGATGAGGATTTGTTCCTCGACATCAATATTTTATTTTCATTTCTGCTGTTTATTGATTTGAAATGGGAGCTTGGTATTGTCTCTGCTGTAAGCAATGCGCAGAGATATATTGGGTGATCAGAATAAAAAAAAAGATCCTTCCAAGAGTTATAGTTCTTAGAATGTTAGGTACGTGAGCCTTTGCTATTTGATCTTTCATCTATCAATTACTGTGACGATTTGAATGATAGATGATTACAATAAAGTGGGTTTCTGGGAGTGAACCAACAGCATGTGGCACAGACTTCAAAATTATAAATGATACTTATAATTAAATGTCATTTTATGTTACAGATAGTTATATATGTCAACAAGCAGGTCAGAATTTGTATCGGCTTTAAATGAAGAGATTTTTGAAACAATTAAGTTAATTTCAATTAAATAGCTTTCCTGAATATAATAAAATGAGGAAAGGGGGGGATAAATACACAGATTAAATGATAAACTGTATGGACATTTCCTAGCTGTAAATAGATGTAGCTATTTTGATATTTTTTTAAAAAGCTTTGAATCATTTGTCCAGTCAGTGCCGATATTGATTAAGGTGGTGGCAGCCATGTCCAAGCTCTAATGAATGGAGTTCATCACAGAGGAGAGAGACCAGATTAATAGGAATTGTTTCACTTGACAGATGGGATAATGGGATTTATCCGTTTTTACCCTAATAATCTCATTTAGAGGCAGGGAGCGGGATCCCGACATGGCCAGGTCCTGTCGCAGCACAGATTTCTCCTATAAAGGAAGTGCTCACATCGCCAATTGATTTTCATTTAAGGCTTCATATGGTACTTAAATCAAAAACAACACATCACACACAAAATTTGCCTCTCTAAACTCTAATGATTTTTATAATGGAATGGTGACTTTTTGATTTGTTATCGGTAATTTATTTGATTCTGAAATTGTGTTTACATGTTACTGAAGTGTCAATCCCTTTGAACTTTAAAACTTGGGAAGAGATAGATGAATAAAAATGTTTAAGTTAGTTGTTTTCTTGTTTGCCCACATCAACAGTGTAATTGATCTAACCAATTAACTAGCTGTCTGGTAAAAGCCATCCTTACTTCTTCAGGAATTAGACAAAGTTGTTCCAGCAAATGAATTGTTGAATTTCAAAGAACAGTTAGCAAGTTCTGCTTTTTAAATTGCAAACAAGACCACAACAAAATATGGGAATTCTGCTTCCATGTGCAAAGATCTAAAAATCTGTGTGTCCCTCATTAAGTTTTGATGGGGTTTCTTTATGTCACATGTACAGTCAAGACCTAATTGTAATAATCAGCTCATATATGTTACTGTCTGATATTGTCTACATTCTACCAAAGGGCTAGTGAAGAACCTTTAAGCAATATTTGGAAAAATTAATTAAATCATTTTCACAGATATTTGTTTAACCTGCAACCACTGCTTGCATTGACCAAATAAAGGTTATACCTAATAAACCAAATCTTTATTAGGTCAATGCTCTAATGAAGCCTCATGCATACTGCATTCTGACGTGTTTAAACTAAGCATTATGACATCATATAGTTTGCAATGAAATTTTTGTCTCTTTTTCTTTTACAATGACCTAGCTTTTCTGTTTTCTTGATAATTAATGTCCATCTGAAACATCAGATGGGGAAAAAAGTCGTATTCTCTGTCCTTATATCATGTCAAAAAAAATTATGCTTGCTAGCTACTGTCACTTTGACCTGGCAAAAAAAATTAGGACTCCCCCCTCTCCCCTCAATTTTCTAAGAAATTTTCTCAATTGGACATGTACAGCTGGGAAACTTAAACAAACCTTGATCTTTGACCTTGAATGTTGAATATTTCACCCCAAATAAAATAATAAAATATCTATCAGGCCTCATTTCATTCTAACAATGCATACAGGGGATGAATGTAGAACACACCTGGTATAATTGATCAGGAATATTGCACTGTGAAAGTGATGGTACAACATTATATGTATCAAAGACATTTTTCTGGATGGAAGAAGTGTATAAAAACAACCCCAACATTTCTTATAACTAATTGCAGTCAGTGACAAAAAGGTGGAATCTTCATGGATGCCTGCCAACATGTGAATGCCCAGTAAAATCCTTTTCCCGTCAATTTTTCTGTTTTTGTGGACTCCTTACCAATTAATCACACAATAAAAAACATGATTATAAATTTATAATGCTGTGCAAAATATTTCTGAAATGGGTGCATGTTAAGAAGCTATTGAAAAACAAATTATTTGTCAATAATTTTTAAAAATAGATAGTTATTTTGTATATTATTTATTCATAGATATGCACTTTAAATATGAAAAATGTAACAATGTGATTTATGGCTGGTAGTGGAGACCATAGTTAAGAACATTTCAGGTGAAAATATATTTACCATACCTGTGCCTTTATAATAGCAATTCTAGACCTCCATGCCGTTAGCTTAGCTTATTAATTACAATAAAATATTCCCTTTACCACAATTATTCTACAGCACAATCTGATTTTAATATCTACTTTAAAATTCTTTGTTTTATCAATGGTGATTTTCAGCCCCTTTTGGGTGGGTTGAGGGGATAATCATTTCCATTTGGAGAAATTAAATCCAATTAATTTTAGGGGTATATGTTGTGTGAGAAAGCAAAATTATTTTCAGCCCAGATCTTTTTTTTCTAGATGTTTACATGTTGACAAAAGTATTTGCTTGGGCGGTCGTTCACCTCCAGTACAATGTGATGATCTGTTGAGGGTTCATCCACAGTCAACAAAGTGGGGCATTGATAGGCTACAGAGAGTATTTAATCAAGTCTTAAAACTATAAGGGGGGGGGGGATGTCAAACGTCTAGGACATAGAGGAGGGTGTCAATTATCTTTTATAATTTGTATGGAAATGTAGTTTATAAAGCACCCCACCCCCTAATTTGTTTACGTTGGTACATGTTACTGTTGAAATGCATTAGTTTGATATGCCGCTTGGATTTTTTTTCGCTATAAATTATCACAAATTAATGTAGGCCAAAGCATAGATCTTCGTCACAAAAAAAGTAAGACATTTAGAGAAAAGCGGGTGGGTGGGGGTTCTTTAGTGCGGGATGGGGGTCATTAATCTCAGCAGAGATTAGGGGGTCATCAGATCTAATAATCTTTTAATGGGAAATTTGTGTACCCCACCATATTTTAACGCCTTAAAGTCACAACCTTCTTTTGTTTCATCCTGAACACCTTTCCAAAACATTCATAATATTTTTTTATTTGTATCAATTACCATCGTCGCAAACCACGGCCAAAATGTACGATCCTCTCCCATTCTGGAGAGAGCTATATGCGGACTCCGGACCGTGGCTTGAGACGATGATCAATTACATAATTTATATTTTTTGACCTTTCTAAAAGGTATTGATGCCTGCGTAACTTAATATGACTCAACAGTATAGATCTACGCAGGACTTTCTACTTATGCCTTATAAGTAACCCAAACAGTTTCATGAAATAAAAATATATTTACTTTTGTTTGTGCGTGGTAAAAATCACGACAATTGGGCGAAAGCAACGTGCGTCAACAATCCGTGCTACACATCGCCTGTCTAGAGAAGCGTATCAAAGATCTCTTTCACGCATGATCCAGGGCCGCGTATGAATATTCATTACTTCTTAGAGTACCATTGTGTTGGATGAATGAAAACTGTAGAAGTGCTGCATTAAGTTGTATTATTGTGTTGATTAGTGTAAAGATCTTTATCAGTCATGGTGATTTCTTTAACATGGTAAGCAATTTATTTTTTCTGCATGGCAAACATAAACAACGTCCCGGGTCGCCGAGTTGTGCACAGGACAAGCATGAACTTTTCCCCCTCGATGCTAACACCAGTGACCTGGGCTGAAGTAAATTGTTTTAACTTGATTTATTTCATTATTTTGAGAAAAAATGTATATTATAATAATTTCATACCCTATGACAAGAAAATACATTAACTTTCTGATAGTTTTCAAACGACAATCCAACATCTCCATTGTTCAGGAAGCTGTTACTAAATATAGATTTACGCGTGGTTGTAAACACAAACCCACGTTGTGGGGGCTGTCATGATATTGACTCGCCAACTTCCTACATAGGGTACATAGGTAACACGAATGCCAGGAGAAAGTGACTCTAGGAAGTCATATAGTTGAACTGTTTAACTCTTAAATCATCATCATGAAATGAAGCTGATTTTTTTTTTCATGTTAAGCAATGGAGTCAATGCTTCACACACATTATGAATCTATTAAACTCGAGTTTCAATTTGCCTGTATGTTATTCAATGACAAGTGAGTAAAACTTTATAAATTTATACATGTAAAAAAAATTAACTGATCTTTCATATCTGTCATATGAACACGACCTGACTCTCAAATTCTGTTTTTCATTTATTGAATCAGAATAAATTACTTATCAAACTAACCTTGCTGGCCTGAATTTACAGTCCCTCATTCTTGTTTTATGAAATGATAAAAATCATGAGTATTCTTGCAACAGACGTAAATTTTCCCCTTGGGAGAAATATTAATGAAAACGTAAAGACATAAGGCACCATTTAGTTCAGGAAAAGGATTCGATGATGGTTCGATCTGGCTTTAAAATTATTGATTTTCATAAGACCATGAAAAGTATTTTAAGATGTTGTAAATGAATTAAAAACCAGCTGCAACTAAATGTGTATGAAACTAAATGGGTATGAAAAAGATTTTATAATTAAAGTAAGATTTGAACTTATATTAGAAAAAGCAATTATATGGGAAATTCATAACATTATGTGCATGGTGTCTAAAATATATACCCAGTCCTATGAAATATTGTCTGAGTATTTTAAAATATGACTTAATCTTAGCACATGCTTGAAGTATTAAATAACGAGGAAAGCTTCCATAAATAAACTGCACCATTTTTTTTAAAGCACCCCACCAAAAGAAAAAAAAAGTTAAAATTATTTTAATCTTTTATAACTGAATCCATTTAAGAATATACCTCTCATCTTGAGGTAATGTGCCCAACCCTTTTTAGAGTATATTAATTTTATAATATATAGATGTCCTCTTCTTGATCTCATTTACTGGATGAGTTGTAATGCTTTAACTTTTATTTCACTATTCCAACCACTGTGATCATAATCTGTCCTTAATATATATATTAAAGCTTGCTTTTAATTTGCATTTCTTTAAACATTTAGAAAATAATTGTTCAAATAAAAAGAAATTAAAGATTTATATGTATTATGACCATACTATAGATGTGCTTTACTAGTTAACTAGTTTACTACTTGAACTAACAGATTTAGCTCATTTTTAACGCTGAGAAGAGAAATGCATTGTTCATATTTAAAAATCTTCTTAAAACAGCAATGACACAAGACATTTACAATGTGCAAGTGTCCATTTACTTAGTAATGATCCATGGATATTTCATAATGACAGTCAACTTCCCTTTGTAATGGGGCTTATAAGTAGTGCAGTCACAGTAGAGTACATATTAAGGATGGTTTTTTTTTTGGGGGGGGGATGTGTAGGAAAAAAATATTTATAGACCTTAAGAGCAGCAAGGATGCATTCATTCATATTAATTTCTGTGCAAGCATCCTATTATTCTTGAGAATATTTAAATTATTGCTCTGGAGGCTAAGACAGAGCTACAAAGGGTGCCAAACTTAAGCATCATTTGGAAAAAAAATCTGACAAAGAACACCAAGGCCAGGTATATATTAATATAAGCATCCTTATATAGATAGATTTAAGTTTGCCCTCTTGGAGCTAGATCTGATCACAATATTACAAGTGGTCAACATTTACATAGTTTATTATGATATAGAAAACAAGATTTGATTGTGAAACACTATGCGTCTGACAGCAACAAAGTTGGAAAAAGCTAATTTTGCATATAGGTCACAGTCAAGGTCACAATATCATTGACCTTAGTATCATTTCAAAGAACTTCATTAGTGGAGTATGCATTACAAATGAATTCTCTATCTTCTATGGTTCAAAAGTTATGGTTAGAGTTCGAAAAAATCTATTTTTAGCATATAGGCCACAGTCAAGGTCACAAGACAGACTGAACAAAAACAATATACCTCCAGGATCTATTGATCCGGGTGCATAAAAAATCAAGAGATCAGGGTCATGTCCACTTGCTTGCTTGTCCCCCACTTTCACTTAAAGTTGGGGATATTTATTTCAGTCTGTCCATCCTGTCTGTAACACTTTCGTTTCCACAATATCTTGAGAATTTTTCAAGCTAATTTTATATAACAATCAACTCCCTATGGCCTATAGAAGACATTTATTTCTAGGTCAAAGGTAAAGGTCCTAAACTCATACATTTTGTTCTATGAGTGTAAAACTTTCATTTTTCTTTTTAGGAAGGTTTATTTCAAGGTGCTTCAAATCTTTAGCAATGAATGAAATTTTTACCATAACTCCCTATGGCCCCCATTCCTTCTTTAAGTCCCCCCCCCTTTGACCCCCCTCTGATGCTCTGCAGAGTGCAGAGGACACAGATTCTCTGAATTACTGTAGAAGTACTTTTTTCTGCGTAGTATTAATTTATGCTATGTAAGCGGTCACAAAATTTCCGCGGAAATTTGTCCAAGCATTCTAAATATAAAAGTACGGCATAAAGTGACAATCTAGGAAATCCTGGTAATTTTCTACACGCGGATTAAACAGAAATTGAGATTCCGCGATTGAATTATGACCCCTTGGAAAAAAGGACGTCTACAGTAGCTTGCTTTGTTTAGCTCTCTCACTCTCTGCAATCTTAGTTAGTTGATTTCATTTTTACCAAAATCATTTCTTAACTGTATAGTGTAGTTTGTCCTTTCTGCATGAAGAAAGCTATCTTTTTCTATTTAAAGGTGAAACAAATTTCATTTTTCTCTCCCATAAAACAACTGAATGATTTTTTTTCTGATAAATTACCGTATACAAATAATTTAGGAAATTATGTTTTTTAATGATTAGAAAGAAGAAAAAAATATGTGCATGACTGCATCTGCATCCAACAGTAACCTAGATTCCAGCATAATTTAATAAACTTAAAATTAGGACAAATGCAAGGCAATGTCTTCTCTTTTTGTTACTGATATGACAGTTCTGCTCAGATAATTTATTTTAAAGATTGCAAGCAACATTTGACATGTAGATATAAACATATAAGTATTGCATTATTAATTTAAAGTATGATATAAGCTTGAGCACATCTGTGGAATAAGTTAATAGCTTGAGGGCAAACTTTCATCAGGATTTTCACACCTGACATTATTCATAGAAGATCTATGTTTGTACTGGTGTCCAAAAATGAAACTAAAGTTATTTTTATCAGTCTAGGTAACGTTCACACTTTTTGTCCTCTATTTGAAAAGTTTTAATCCTTTTTTAAAGTTCCTGCAGGAGATCACTTGATTGTTGCATGAGGGCAAAGTGACTTACATTATCCAGATTATTTCATTATCAGGCTGTAGGTAGTAAAGCAGCATTTTGTCACTGTGTTGGATTTTCTTTGTGTACGATTGGGTTATTTGGTTCTGTGAGTGGTGTAGGATAGGCCCTCTTGAACTTTCTGTCTGGCAAGACTCCAAAGCATTGTGAAGATTTTCGGTAGTTTGATTTTTTTTCCTCTGCTGAACACATGCATTAAATTTAAAACACACTTACCTATCAATGAAACACCACAATGTCAAGTTTACTTGTAACATCAGGGAAAACAAACACTACTTAACAATGGATAGAGTCAAGTCTTACAGTAGCAAGTACTCTGAACAAAGACGGAAAATGCAGATTTAGCACTTTATTTAAAATAAGGATGGGAAGTCATTTGTTCTTTTATTAAAACAAAGATTAAAAAAATAAAACAACCAAAGAATTGTATGATTGGTTTAGAAGCTAACTACAAATTAGACACAATGATCCATGGGCAGTTAGGGTCACCTGTTAACAAATACTGTCAACTTTTCTGCAGCAATTTAAGACAGGTGGGTCATAACAATCAAATTTTGTTATGGGGGTGTTAGAGATGGGACTTGAGGTCATTGTGGAATGTGGGTATTTACCCTATCCCTCCACCTGTAGGTATAAGTTTATTAGATCAGTTCCTGTTTTAAAAGAGAACTCTGCTACAGGAAAGCAAGACACAATAAAATACATAACTTTAAGTCATAATAACACCCCCTCTTGATAGATTTCAGTTTAGTTCCTCAGATATAAATAAAGATTCAATAAAGATACTTTTGACCTTTTTTGGAAAAAATACAATTATCACTTCCTTGAATACATATTTGTAACTCTTGTCCTATAGTGTGAGATTAGAACAAGATCCCTCGCTTTGTAACTTCTGTTTCCATTCAAGATTTTGTAGGGTGTCATTTGTTAAGTGAGGCCATTGGCCAGTTGATTTTTCTGATCACATAGATGATGATGATGATGATGCAAAATTTTGAGCCACTTTTGGAAAAATTCATAGTAGCGGATTCAAATTTCAGGGGAAAAATCACGATCCTTTTTCCATTTAGCTGTTTTTATTAAGAATTAGTTCTGTTTTTTATTAAATGTGTAACTTGGTTATGGCCTTTTTGTCATTTATGATAAAATTGGAAAGATGCATGTCCAAAAAAAATCATTGAATTCGCCAAAATAAAGAAACCAATTAACATGTTGAAGCTGCAGTTTGAGTTAATGATTGTGATTGTTTGATGGCAAATTCTCTGTCTCAAAAAAAACTTTCAGAAGCCTTGTGCCAAAGCTACAACTTAATATAGCAAAAATTTTATTGAAATATTTTGGAATACTTTGCATAGAGAGTGTGATCCAGTACCATCAACTTCATTGTTAAAAATGTTTAAAATTTGATTTTAAAGATTAAACAACTCAAATCCATCCCATAATAAAAAGTATATTAAAATGTTATGGTGGTATGTGTGCATTTATATATTTATTTGGCAAAATGTTAATCATTTAAGGCATCGGAACAGAAATGTCTCCACCCTGTTTTAAATCTCAAAAAGTAACTAAATGCCAATATCATTAGTTCCTAATTCTAAGAGAGATAAATATTTAAATATTGCCTGATTTGTGTGGATTTCTTTTGTGCAGTGATCATAAAGAGTGTGTAATTGAAGTTGGCGCAGCATTAACCCTGTAGGGCTGATATTTACATGGTCTGTTTACCTGGCCTTTGTGTTGGCAGTCCGCTACCTGTCGGTACAATAGATCCTCTATCTAGCAAGCTAGTTCATGAGCCATCAGACCTGATAAATTTTTTTTTCCTAAGTGGATCAACATTTTTTTGACCTGACTTGTTATAGCAAATAGAAAAGGGCGACTTTACAAACAGCTACAAACCCAATTTTTTATTTGCAAACTAGGAGTTCAGAGTTCAGAGGTAAAGAAAGGTTAAAAAAATCTTTCTAAAGCCATACATATTTATGAGTCTAGGCTGTCACAACAAAGCATTATTGATTTGAAATAGTTAGGCTGGCATTGTCATCGCTCACTTAAGTTTGTGTAGCAAAGGTATTGATACTTGGTACACAGGTGATTATGTTGGAACGAGGAGGAGGTGAAATCTATGCCAACAATCACGACATGCCGATTGCTAGCTCAAATGCCGTGAGTATCGTCAGTCTGCATTGACAGTCACTTAGTGGAAAAATAGAAAATCGCTCGGGGGATTATTATCTATTAGTCCTGCTACACCTAACACGCTTAAAACAATTAGCAAAACATTTGTATTATAAAGTAAAATGGAATTATTTAACAAGGATCAGGTGTAAGAACACTGATTTGTGTAATTGAGGGCCACAAAATTTACTTTTGACAGGATTCAATGGAATGTTGTTTTTTTTGTTGGAAGTCGACTCTGGTTAAAAGAATTTTGCAAACAATTTAAAGTTGCAGGTCTTTATTGTAAGAATTTGCTTAAAGATGGAGCACCATTTAAAAAAGTCATTTTTAAATAGCCATATTTTTTATCTTAAAATGTTTTTGTTTTCTTTCATTTAAATTCAGATGTTTAATTAATTGAGCTGTGATATCATTAGATTTCCTGGAAGAAAGTTTAACCTAACAACATGGTAATTGCGTATATTAGAAAATGTTTTGTTTTGTTTTTAATTGCAAAAAATGATTTTAATTAGTATATTTTGAATGGTTTACCTTGATTTTGTTTTGCAACTGAAGATGTGCTTATGGTTGGAAGTTTCTAGCCAGGCAGTATGATTTTAAAAATTGTACAATAATTAAATACTGTGCTATTTGAAATTATGATTGATAATCAATCATAAATATTTGATAGACAATGAATTGGAATGATAACAATTTTGAAGAAAGCTAGGAGCAATATGATTCTTTCATTAGAACATCATCCCCAAACTGATTTTTTTTGTCAGTTAGCTTAGAATATCAGCAAAATTATCAGTTGTTTCCCAAAGAGTGTTTAATAAAAATTGCAAATCCAATGAAATCCTACTTGATATGAAGTTTTATAAACCTTGGTGCATTAATTAGATCATTAAATAGTACATGTATTTATGAATATTCTGTTTATCTTCATCTTGTGAAAATCAAAGAATAGTCAGTAAATAAGTACATGAATTGAATTTTATTTACATTTTACATTTGGTAAATAAAATTCAGGAATGCAAATTTGATAACAACTAATGACAAGATTAAGGTAGGTTACAGAATGTGGTCAGGCTAAACTTTCCTGTACAGACTATGACAATGGCATAGCACGAAGTTGTTATTTAGTATGTAAACTTGATTAGGTCACTTTCGAAAGCCACATTCTTTCATAAGAAATGAAATAATGAGTTTTTAACGACGTCTTATCTCCTCTACAACATTGTAACCTTTTGCACAATTTTGTCTTCTCTAGAACAGATCACTTATTTTTAATCAACCTTAATTCAAAGCATATTTATATTGTAATTTGAATAAAGGCATCATTGTCATAAAGAGGGTCATGTATTTAGAGAGAGAATTAAGGGGGGGGGGCACAAGTAAGGTAGTATCATTTGAGAGACTGTGTACACCACTTTATAAACATTTATAAAAGGTAAATTCTGAGTGTTTCATTTCTTTTCACATGTTCAAGATGTCATTTAGTGAAAGCAAGTATCATTATGTAATGTGTAGATACAAGTCTGATTAAGTTATGTCCATAGGGTCATTTTGGGTGAGAAATAGAGGGCAGTTTAGCAGATAAGTCTTTTACCAACTACCGGTAATTAAGAATTTTAAAATGGAGCCTTAAGCTTTAAGTGCTGAATGCATGAGCTTACTGTTTGAGTATTTAGAGCAGTTGATTGAGCTCAACAGTTCATTAATGAACTTCTGATAAATTAAGTCAGTCTTATAGTGTCACTGAATAAGGGATGATGAAAAAAAAAAATTTTTGTTCTATTAAAAGAATTGAGGGGAAATTATGTTTTTCTTAATATATGAAATCGGTCTAGAACTAAAATACTTAGTTTTTATTCAGAGAGTGCACATTTATAACTCCTCCCTAAAACAAGGGAAATTTCTCTAGTGATTGGATTGTCTCTAAATACTTGTCTGCAGAGAAAAATTGTTCTGCTGAAGCAGAGGGAGAAAAAAAAATTTTCTCCTCAAGGCAGCAACAAATATAAGGGGTCAAGGGTTGAAAGCTTTCTGCCGAAATATCTAGACACATCACCAATCCAGAAAAGTTACATTCCTCTAGTTTATATTCCATGGAAAGATACCAACTACACAACAAGTTTTGGCTGATTAAGACATTACAAACTTTAATAGAAAGGCTGCAACATGCTAGCTGAGGTTAAGTCTTGATTCCTATCAAAGTGGAAAACGGGGACATTTGAAAAGCATTCTTATGGTTCTTATGACATATGCTGAAAATTCAATAAAATAAGGGAGAGTTTTAATTAGAGAATTTATTGGTAGTTTCCTGTATCATGAAATATTGATTATACCCGTATCTTACAATTGTCCTATATACAGCATTTACAGTGCATAGATTTTCAATCTATATTTAATGGAAAAAGTATAAATCATCTTATTCCACCTAAAAGTTCAAATGATGACAGTATGTCTCATTATTAGATAACCATCTGAATTATCATTCAACATCATGCTGTCATTTTTTTTCAGAGAATTTCTATATGGTCCTTGAGATTATATTCAGATAAATTCAGAACTTTATATATCTTTAGTACACATACATTCTTAAAACAATGTGACACTCTATAAGATCATGAAATTGATAAAGATGAATTGGGAAGGGGATAAATTAACTTATATTTTCTTAGGAAACCAGAGTAGGAAACTTTTTTCCTATTTAAAATACATAAGGATGGAATTAGTATATGTTTGGCTACTTTTTAAACTGTTAAATTTTGAGTAAATATATGATTAAAATATTGTATAGTTATCGTGATTAATTCTGGTGATTTGACTGTTTTGTAGGCATGCTTTCTATGTGGTGTGAAGAACTTGGACGACTTCTTCTGTTAAGACATCAAAAGAATCGAACACCCGACTCTAAATCGCCAGGCATGCACCCACAGCTACAGCAGAAACCAATGCCTCCGATGGGCCATGGGTAAGATTAGTATTATTTTTTATTGGAACACATGTAGTGCTGTTTTGTTTTCATTCTTTCAAAAAAATTCGTACTGTTGGTTTATGTATTTTGAAATGGTAATAAGAATGCAAAATCAACCAGTTACGACTATGTAGTTCACTAGTGCACTAGTACTAGTGTTATGAGTTTTAGATTTAGGACATGAAGATGGAAATATAGTGAAGGAAGGAAGAAGCTAGGATTAAAAGAAGACATTTACAGAGGAGGGATGGGTTAATAGGTTAATAGAACTACAGTAGAGAGTTATCCCCTGTAGTAAAAGGTTGAGTGTTATTACAGTAACTCTGCAAACTTCTGTTGGGTACTTGGCTTTCAAACTAAGCTGAAAAGAGAATGCTCTCCGTATGATTATGTTTTAGGGTCACTGATTGTGCATTGTCCATTAGTTGACAACTTTTAAACATTTTCAGATTCCTTTCTTGAACCAATATCGGTATATAGCATTTATGAACCAAGAGGTACAAATGTTTTGAACTTCACAGCTTCTATGACCCTTGTACCTGTGGGATAAGGACCAAAACCATTAAAATTAATGGTATCTTAAAAAAAAATCTTTACTCCTAGTCATCTAGAAGTCAATTGTATGTTTATAAAAAGCATTGAGTCCTCAACCGAAATTGTGAAATGTATGACCTCAAGGTCAAGGGATATGGTAAGCAAGGGTGCATCTTCTAAAATCATGAACTGCATGACCTTTGGTCAGAAATTCTGGTGTAAGGACAAGGATCTATATTGATCATACGGGTGTATAGTGAAAATGCATTAATTCTCTAAAAATCATCTCTTCTTCATCAGGTTATTGAGCAGACAAACTGAGTGCATGGTTCTGATGAGGAAGGGTGTATCTTCCAAAATTGTGAAAGGCCCAATGGTGTTTGTAATGTCATAATGTGTATATGGCTGTTCATTTTTAAGCACACTAAGTTGAATAGTTTGACCTGTACATGTACTAATTGATATTTTGTTTTATTACATTTTCATTAAGTTGCCTTCTGTGGATTTTTACAGTGTTTTATTATACCCAGTTGTCCACTGAGGTCCTTGTTTTTGTAATTTATATTTCTTTAAGGAGGTGGAAAAGGAGGAGAGATGTTGTTTTATAACATTGTTTAATGAAGTTCAACAGTTGGAATCATTAGAATTGAAAGTTGAAAACTTAGCTTAAAACATTTTAGAATTTGTTGATTACATAACTGACAAAAATTAAATTTGATATGATTATGGTAAAAGTGATATTGTTTCTTATTGTGAATAGGTCAATGCTCTTCTGCATTGGAGGTTAAAACGCTATTAATGTTTGCACTCGAAACAACCCAACAAATGATAAAAAAAATAAATATTTAAAAAATTCCATAAACAGAGATATATACTGGAAAAATTGTGGTATTTGAATCTAGAACAACAACGATGAATAATTTGCTATATTATGCAAAATAAAAGGCAAAGTAAAATGCATGCAATTAAGAATTCAATTAAGAAGAATGAGATCTCCATGCAAGCCTTGTAAGAATTAACTTCAGTTGGAAGATTTTTTAATCCTTTAAACTTAAAGAAAATGAGATGTATGATCTATGGTATATGAGATGTTGTAGTAATTGTACACAGAAAAATTACATAATTATGGAAGACAAATATGATCTGCTATAATTATTTCATACTGTATTTGTGACAACATGTACTTCTAGTAGAAATCTTATAATGATATGTTATATTCCTGTGAATTTGGAAATTGTCTAAAATCAGTACATCTGTAAATTATTGTAATAATTAATTTATCACTGATAAATCAAAAGAATTAATAGACATGGATAGGAATATTTAACCATTACTTAATCTATATAAATTTTAGTGGTCTCATATTGTTATCTTAGCCAGTACCTAGGGATTAGGTTTTACTGTTAACAGCCATTCTTTAACCACAAAAACACCTTTTATTCTGCATGATGTTCACCAGTCCATCTGTTTGTCTGTGGGGTTTTTTGTATGGTGTCCTCTGATAGAGATGATGACTCTTGCTCTACTTGTTGGACTCTGATCTTCTTGGCTGATGGCGAAGGCTACTTAATAGGGATTGATTTCTTACTGAGGAAAAAGTTTACAGTAAATGCTGCAATGATCATCCATGCTTTTGCTGTTCATTCATTAAGTCATAAAATTATAAGATCATGTAAATTTGATTCTATTAAAGCATCAAAGTACCAATATATTAGAAAAATTAAAGAAAGTGTAAATCTGAGTGGCTTTTAATGACTACTATATGCTATGATGATTTTTGTTAAATATCTTCTATCAAAAGTCCACCAAGTCTTGGTGCCATGCATATACTTCCAGGTGAATATCTTTGAAGAGTGAGCAATCAATTGTAACATTTTGGTAGATTTGTCATAAGATATTGGAATTTTGTTCCAACTACCCATATGTTAAGCACACTTAATCTTTTTTATGTTTTGGTAAAGGGTTAAATTTTGTATACATAAATAAATATTTAATTATATGCACACAAAAAATTAAAAGCCATTACAAGGAGTATTAAGTCTGATTTTCAAAAAAAAAAATAAGCCATGTGTTACATGAATGTCTTCATACTGGTATCAGGCAATCAATTTTTCATACGTTAACAAAAATCAATCCCCAACACTGGCTGCCTGTGTATTGATCAGAGAAAGATATGTATCCATTTGCAATAATAGGGTTAAATTACTTACAGAACTCAGGTCTATAGAGGTAGAAAGAAAAGAAAGGATTTGTTGACATTGATAACTACAGGATAATTAAAGTGGAACTGTTTTCCTAACTAATTAATTAAATCTATCACTAGTTGCAAGAGAATATGGTCTAGACGGCTTTAATAAATATGGATCAACTATGATAAAAATTGAAAGTTATATGCAAAACATATTTAAGTAGATGTTAAAACCTCTACAATGGCATGGAAATAATGAATCATTACTCATTTGTTAGTGTAGTGATATAAATGTCTGAGGGACGGGGACCGCTTATTGTCTTGTATTTATGTGTAGTTCGTCACAGCCAGTCAGAAGACAGATCCAGAGATTTTATATCACTAATTCTCTTGCTCGACTAAATTTGCATTTTATGTTTGGAGAGAAAAAAGTCATTTACGTTTTTCTCTTTAATTTCTCTCATGTACATGTAACTGCTTCAAACCAGTGGTTTAAATGACAGCACTATAAGTAATTTTAATATATGTTAATTAACTAAATGTGTGATAGTGTTTCTCCCAAGTCTGTCTTAAAATTATGTTGGTAATATGACTCCTCCACATTTAAGTTTTCTAAAACAATTATTAAAGCTAGAGTTGTGATTCCTGTTCATTCTGTTTGGTGATTCGATATTGTGATTGAATGCACTGAGCCTCACCACCTTGGAGCACAACAAGGCATGACGCAGTGCTAAAACACAATAGGAAGGAAATAGATTTGACCTCCATGCCTGGACTAATAACATATCGTTTGACTTCTCATGTAAAGGGAAATCACCTGAGAATATTTAGTCTCTCTCACTTAGTGCCTCCTAAATACTTTATTTGGGCTATGATAGCACTAATACCTACCAATAAGTTTTATAGTGGGTTTACTAGGTCATTGAAGGATAAGTCTTTAGAATTTTAACTGATATAATTTGACTTACAAATCATTATCTCACTGGACAGTGTCTTAGGTATATGCCCTGCAGGTGTTTTCTGAAGTTTGGTGTTATGTACAGAATACCTTGGTAAACAAACTTGATTTGCCATTTAAAAGTATGTTTTACACTAGACGTTTGACATCCCCCCCCCCCCAGTTCAAGAATGTACATTTTGAATGAGTTATGAATTTTCTGTCTTGGGTCCTCATCAGTCTTGTCCTGTTCAGGAACGGATTTTTGACTGTACATCCCCGAATAACAGAGCAGATGTGCCATGAATCAGAAGAGACCAGCCCTGAGTTTTGGAAATAAAGGCTGTCTGCCTCAGCAGTACTGAACAAAGAAATATAACTGCTTCTGCAAGGCCTAGGTATTTTATCAATAACCCTTTTAGAATGGAAAATCAAGAAAATAATTTTTAATGAATATGAAATATCAATATTACAATTAAAATTTAATTATGTGAAAATATATATAACTGGGCAAAATGACTTGAAGAATACTTAATCACCCTTTTGATGTAAAGGAAATTAACACAATATCCTATCAAAAAAACTTGACCAGATGGATTTAGTAAAGCGATCTCACTCTCCAAGAATCTTCACAGGAAATCCTGAGGTTTTTGGAAGGAATTCTTCAAGTTGGTGAACTCAATCATTTTCAAGTTGCTCAGCCTCCTTTTTTCAGTATTATTCAAAGAATTATTAGTTATATAGTTTTAAGACTTGATTAAATACTCTCTGTAGCCTATCAATGCCCCACTTTGTTGACTGTGGATGAACCCTCAACAGATCATCACATTGTACTGGAGGTGAACGACCGCCCAAGCAAATACTTTTGTCAACATGTAAACATCTAGAAAAAAAAGATCTGGGCTGAAAATAATTTTGCTTTCTCACACAACATATACCCCTAAAATTAATTGGATTTAATTTCTCCAAATGGAAATGATTATCCCCTCAACCCACCCAAAAGGGGCTGAAAATCACCATTGATAAAACAAAGAATTTTAAAGTAGATATTAAAATCAGATTGTGCTGTAGAATAATTGTGGTAAAGGGAATATTTTATTGTAATTAATAAGCTAAGCTAACGGCATGGAGGTCTAGAATTGCTATTATAAAGGCACAGGTATGGTAAATATATTTTCACCTGAAATGTTCTTAACTATGGTCTCCACTACCAGCCATAAATCACATTGTTACATTTTTCATATTTAAAGTGCATATCTATGAACAATGCCAGCCTAACTATTTCAAATCAATAATGCTTTGTTGTGACAGCCTAGACTCATAAATATGTATGGCTTTAGAAAGATTTTTTTAACCTTTCTTTACCTCTGAACTCTGAACTCCTAGTTTGCAAATAAAAAAATTGGGTTTGTAGCTGTTTGTAAAGTCGCCCTTTTCTATTTGCTATAACAAGTCAGGTCAAAAAAATGTTGATCCACTTAGGAAAAAAAAAATTATCAGGTCTGATGGCTCATGAACTAGCTTGCTAGATAGAGGATCTATTGTACCGACAGGTAGCGGACTGCCAACACAAAGGCCAGGTAAACAGACCATGTAAATATCAGCCCTACAGGGTTAATGCTGCGCCAACTTCAATTACACACTCTATATGATCACTGCACAAAAGAAATCCACACAAATCAGGCAATATTTAAATATTTATCTCTCTTAGAATTAGGAACTAATGATATTGGCATTTAGTTACTTTTTGAGATTTAAAACAGGGTGGAGACATTTCTGTTCCGATGCCTTAAATGATTAACATTTTGCCAAATAAATATATAAATGCACACATACCACCATAACATTTTAATATACTTTTTATTATGGGATGGATTTGAGTTGTTTAATCTTTAAAATCAAATTTTAAAAATTTTTAACAATGAAGTTGATGGTACTGGATCACACTCTCTATGCAAAGTATTCCAAAATATTTCAATAAAATTTTTGCTATATTAAGTTGTAGCTTTGGCACAAGGCTTCTGAAAGTTTTTTTTGAGACAGAGAATTTGCCATCAAACAATCACAATCATTAACTCAAACTGCAGCTTCAACATGTTAATTGGTTTCTTTATTTTGGCGAATTCAATGATTTTTTTTGGACATGCATCTTTCCAATTTTATCATAAATGACAAAAAGGCCATAACCAAGTTACACATTTAATAAAAAACAGAACTAATTCTTAATAAAAACAGCTAAATGGAAAAAGGATCGTGATTTTTCCCCTGAAATTTGAATCCGCTACTATGAATTTTTCCAAAAGTGGCTCAAAATTTTGCATCATCATCATCATCATCTATGTGATCAGAAAAATCAACTGGCCAATGGCCTCACTTAACAAATGACACCCTACAAAATCTTGAATGGAAACAGAAGTTACAAAGCGAGGGATCTTGTTCTAATCTCACACTATAGGACAAGAGTTACAAATATGTATTCAAGGAAGTGATAATTGTATTTTTTCCAAAAAAGGTCAAAAGTATCTTTATTGAATCTTTATTTATATCTGAGGAACTAAACTGAAATCTATCAAGAGGGGGTGTTATTATGACTTAAAGTTATGTATTTTAGTGTGTCTTGCTTTCCTGTAGCAGAGTTCTCTTTTAAAACAGGAACTGAACTAGTAAACTTATACCTACAGGTGGAGGGATAGGGTAAATACCCACATTCCACAATGACCTCAAGTCCTTGATTGTTATGACCCACCTGTCTTAAATTGCTGCAGAAAAGTTGACAGTATGTGTTAACAGGTGACCCTAACTGCCCATGGATCATTGTGTCTAATTTGTAGTTAGCTTCTAAACCAATCATACAATTCTTTGGTTGTTTTATTTTTTAATCTTTGTTTTAATAAAAGAACAAATGACTTCCCATCCTTATTTTAAATAAAGTGCTAAATCTGCATTTTCCGTCTTTGTTCAGAGTACTTGCTACTGTAAGACTTGACTCAGAAGGATAAGTCTTTAGAATTTTAACTGATATAATTTGACTTACAAATCATTATCTCACTGGACAGTGTCTTAGGTATATGCCCTGCAGGTGTTTTCTGAAAGTTTGGTGTTATGTACAGAATACCTTGGTAAACAAACTTGATTTGCCATTTAAAAGTATGTTTTACCTGGTGTGTGTCGGCTGTGGAGTAGGTCAACTAAAACTAACAGCAGTGCTGTGCACTGGTTGTTATTCCTGACATTGATTTTCCCTTCTGGTGCCTCTTGTTTCTGTAAAAACAAGGCAGATTGAGCTAGGCTGATCATGTGACCAGCTTAGGATGAACTGGGATGGCTGATAAAGGCCCTGATAGACTGACTGTGTAGTGTTATAGTTAGGACATGTACATGGAGTTGTAGAGTAATCTGGAGTGTTTACACTCGTGTGACAATGGCTGACTCGCTACACCTATAGACTGGACACTCACTGCTAGAGACAATGGTGCCTGAATTAAACACCCAGCTGAGACAGTGATTCTAGCACAGGATTAACTTAGCTCTGTTTGTGTTTAGTGTGTGTGTGTGTTCAGATTTTTTAAACAACATTTGACACAAGAAAAGAAAGATCTAAATTTACCAGGGGTGGTTGGAATCATTGAATAATGACTTCAGGCCCCGGTGGGGAATGGCAGCCCCAAATGGCAGCAGAACTTCAGATAGCAGTTCAGACTGAGAGGTGCGTTGTATAATGTAATTGCTATTGGATTTCTTGCACTATGTTTCACAAAAGGCAGGTAAATTATGATGATATTAGAAACACTTAGTAGGTCAAGAATCAGGATTCCTTGAGGGCTTGTTAAGCTGTCTGGTGGTGTGAATTATAGGAATATATAGGTTTAGAAGGGAAATGTTCTGATCATTGTTGAAAGACAATGAATAAGTGTAAAAAGGTTTTAGGGTTTCTGATGTAATAATGATTTAATGATCTAAGATTTTGTTTGGATGATAACATTACATAAATATTTTACCTTAAGAATAATTGAGGAGATGGTGAACAATTTCTCTCCTTGGATTTTTATCATTCATAATAAACAATGATTACATTGATCATGATGACTATTGTGTTTATCTTCCTGACAGTGACCCTAATGGTGGTTGGATGCCTGGAAATCAAGGTCCCCCTTCCCTGTCGGTGGTGACCACGGTGTGGGGGATGACCCAGTCTACACAGAGTGGTCCCTTCAACCACAGTACCCCGGGATCAGGGTACACCAACACCACTATGTCCTCAACCAACTACACACAGCAGCCGCAAGGATTCACGGGGAATCAGATGCAGAAACCTCCCTATAACATGGGACCCATCACCAATAGACGGGACTCTGGGGGGTACAACAGACCAGGGTAGGTGTCAAATACATCTATAACACTGTAACTTTACTTTTCGTAATTGTGATATTTTAATTCTGGAAAATTGAGATACCTACAATTCCTTTAGAGAGAATACACAAACCTATCTTTTATACAATTTATTAATTTGTTTGCTTGTTGGTTCATTTTTTTTCCCACAGAAGGATAATTGTTGAAAAAGCTTACCAATGAATGCTAATATGATTGATTGTAAAGGAAAAAAGCATATTGTTTTCCTTGTGGGAAGCAAAGGAAGGTGTCATATACATTAAGGTTTATGTGTTGATAATTTATAAAGGTAGAGGTGAGGCATATAGGAATGCAAAAAGAAAAAAATCAAAAAAATGGAATTAGATGGAAAAGTGGCATTTCTATTCGATGGGTTACCTTATCAAGCCAAGGCTAAACAGAAAGGTTTCTCTTTTCTCAGAGAAGGGAATGGGGACATATTACGAGGGGGGGGGGGGGGGGGGGGGGGG
>PRKT01000164.1:336577-350006 GCA_003671525.1 Saccostrea glomerata | reverse complement strand
GGGGGAGGAGGGGGGTAACTAGAAGGAGGATGAGAATGGGAAATTTTTATAAAAAAGTGTTATGTACTGAAGAATTTACAAATTTGTCTTTAAAAATATCAACATGATAGCTAAAAATAAAAACAATTTTGGTAATAGAAGGACTTTGACCTATTTTTAGGATGCAAATACCTCTTCAGAAAAAAGAGTCAGGAAGTATTCTCTGGATACTTTAAAATATAAGAGAAACAGTGTGTGACAAATGTCAAGTAGGGAAAAAAGGGTGTGAATTGATCTAGGCAGAAAGTTACTTGTATAAATCTTGAAACCATGACAACCACACTCATAATCATATAATATATTTTAAAATTAAAGACAACAGGATGGAAGTGTTTAGTCATCAATAAATGGTGGTACAATGTATTAGGATATTTATAGTCACAAATCGCTCGCAATGATGGAAGAATTCAATCAATTGCTTCGTATTTCATCATTTGTACTGTTAATATATATTAGTTGGTTTATAATGAAGCTGTAAGGACAGTGTGTGGAATGGAAGCTTTTATAGATCTGTCCCTCTGTAACAAATGGCTGTCCTCATCCCCCTTTGCTTCACCTCAAAAACATACAGAAAATTGAAAAAAGCCTACTTTTTATAAAACCTGACAATACTTCATGAAATTTATATCTACTTCAAGACTTATGAAAGTTAAACTATTGACACACATATCTCCTGGGACTTTAAAAACCAAAAAAATAAATCCTGTTTATTCCAGTTTCATTGCTAGTTAGGGAGAGGTGAAAAATTATGAAGATTTACATATTTTGCCTCTCAGTACATGCATTATAGAGAACAATTGTGTTGTACAGGTACCCTCCTACTCCAAACACCCCGGGCTCTAACACACCCATATCAGGACACAATGAGTACCCCGGAGGTCCAGGGATGCCCCAGGGAAACCCAGCCCTATCAGCCGCTCTGGTTGCCGCAGCAGCAACAGCAACCGCGACTGCAACAGCAACTGCTAGTATGGTGGCCATGCAGGATCAACAACAGCTCAACATGCAGATGAATATGAATGGGCAGTACCCACCACAGATGCCAGTGAGACTTGTTTTCTTCATAATTACACAGATATGATAAAGTTTGTATGTAGACAGGAAAAGAGTCATTTGCAATGGTGACAGAAAGTTTGCAAGTATTTACTTGAGTCCTTCCTGATACCAGTGCACTAGAGCTTTGCATCAATTTTAGTATTGTGAAGCATTATGCCAATAGGTTATTTATACTCCACAGACACTTGTATCAGTCGTGTATACAGTTGTCACTAACTGTAGCACTTACTTCCTGTTTTACCAAGTTTTTCACATCTTTGATTAAAATGTGGAAGTTAATATTCATGATGATAATATTTTAAGCTAAAAAAGCTTTGTCTATAAATTATGAAATCATTTTTCACAATAATAAGTATCCTTAATGAATGTTGAAGTTTGCAAAGAAATATGATTTGCTTTACTTGTTGATAATTATGTAATTATTTCTTTAGGTTCAGAATCAATTTAATCAGTATCAAGGGATGCCCCAAAGGGGAGGACCCATGAATATAGGTCATGGGACAGCACCCGGCCCAATGATGAACAAAGGCATGTACATGCGACGCACTGCTCCCTACCACAATCCACAGATGATGAAGGCAAGGCCAGTCACTGGCGGTCAGCAGTACCCCAATGGAGCACAGGTATTGCATTGTGGAAACTAACTTTACACAATTGTAGAACTGAGCAGTGAAATCATGTAGATTTGTGTGTGTGTGTAAATAAATGACGCTGATGTGTTTACTTTTCCAGTATGGCCCACAGTACATAAACCAGCAACAGTATCCAAACAAACCTCAGTACCCCCCAGCCCAGCAGCCCCTACCCTCCCCGACCTATGGTCCTCAGCAACCAGGAATGAGGCCCAGTGCTCCACCTCACTACCCAAATGGTCAGAATCCTTACATGACAGGCCAGTACCCTCCACAAGGCAGACAGCTCCCTCCCCAGGGCCCGGGATATGGCCCCTCCCCTCAGTACAGCAATGGACAGCAGAACTTACAGGTACTTGTATGAGTTTATCTAATAGATGTAATGGGATTTGTTTATAAATTATAGTTCTGGCTTGATGACACGATCACATTCCATTGCAGTCCTCCAACATGAGCTATCCTCACTCCCCCTTGCCTGGTAACCCCACCCCACCTATCACACCAGGGGCAGTGCAGCCTCCATACCCTGGGCAGATGCCAATCAAGAAAGGTAAGTTATGGGAATATGTAGAAATCCCATACAGTGTAAATTTACCATAAATGAGGAAAGTCAATGACATGAGTCGGGGGAGCTTAGTTGATGCAATTTAATGAAAGTTTGCGCCATCATTGCTTAGTCATTCCTTAAAATTTACATCAGGGAATCATGATTTTTAAATGATTAGAATATGGTAGAATTAATGACTTAAAATTTGTCTGTAGTTTGGATTACTGTTAGGGTACAAAACTGACAATTTCTAGAATGGAGATGGAGATTGCACAGTTTTTTTTTTAATCAAAGCAATTCTTAATCAGGGAATCATGATTTTTAAATGATTAGAATATGGTAGAATTAATGACTTAAAATTTGTCTGTAGTTTGGATTACTGTTAGGGTACAAAACTGACAATTTCTAGAATGGAGATGGAGATTGCACAGTTTTTTTTTTAATCAAAGCAATTCTTTTAAGTAATGTTAGAGTTTATCCATCTTGAGATAATTTTCAATTTGATAGAGATTTAAGTAAATAACAATGGCATATTTAACTGTGCTTAAAGCAACAGAAATTAAAATGATTTTGACACTGAAGTATATAGGAATTATTTGCCTTGTATATATTCTGATAAGACTTTTTGTGACTTCAGATCCTGAGGAGTTACGCCTGACCTTCCCTGTCCGGGATGGTGTAGTGTTGCCTCCATTCCGATTGGAGCATAACCTGGCAGTTAGCAACCACGTCTTCCACCTCAGAGATTCTGTGTATCAAACCCTTATGTGGAGGTTTGTGTTTTATATACGGTTTCAATTGGTTTTAAAGTAAAATAGCAAATTTCATTGAACCTCTGTGAGAAGAATTTTCAATTTAAATAAAAATCAATTTAAAACAACCTGAGAATGATTAACAGATCTGAATTCTTTCAAACACTGATTTAAAGGTTAATATGCAATTAGGCAATCCTATGTAAAGCATGACTGAAAAGCTTTGGTTGTCAAGGTATTCAATCAACGAATGCTTTCTTAAGGGAGACAACTCTTAAAAACGAAATATTTTTCCATTTCAGATCTGACTTAGAATTACAGTTGAAGTGTTTCCATCATGAGGATCGGCAGATGAACACTAACTGGCCAGCCTCAGTGACCGTTAGTGTTAATGCAAACCCCCTAAACATAGAAAGGGGAGAGAATAAGACCTCCCACAAACCGCTGTACCTCAAAGATGTCTGCCAGCCCGGCAGAAATACCATTCAGATCACTGTCACAGCATGTTGTTGTGTAAGTTCACTTTATATTTATTGTTTCTTAATATTTTATTTTTCATTTAAATTTTATTTACCACTTAAGTAGAATTTTTAACAAGACATAATTTAAAATGTCCTGAAAACCCACAAAATATTTAGTAAGAAGTAAAATTAGAATTTTTTTATGACGGGAAAGATAACTTTAACTTCCAGAGCTTAAAGAATTATTAGTGATATTTAATTTTAGTGACCTTAATTCTCTAAAAGTTCTGCTTATACAATATATATGTTTCCATTGCCTTTTTTTTCCAGTCTCATTTATTTGTGTTACAATTGGTTCATCGTCCAAGTGTGCGGTCGGTACTTCAGGGCCTACTGAAGAAGCGACTATTACCTGCAGAGCATTGTATCACCAAAAGTAAGTTCATCTCTAAGGCTGTTTTTGTTTTAAAAAAATTATTAAAAAGTCTCGCTGAAACCTGTAGTAATACAATGGGAGGGGTACTGACAGATGAAATTAATTGCAAAGATACATTATTTCCTATACAATATTTACTCCAGACCAGTTTCAGTTTGATGGCTTTAAAAAAAAAAAAATGGGGAAAGAACCCTCTTGATTATAACATTGTTTTGTTGTTTTTTTCAGTCAAAAGAAATTTTACAAGTGTGACAAGCAACAACAGCATAAACAGTGAAGATGGAGTGGAGCAGACAGCTATAAAAGTATCCCTAAAGTGTCCAATCACATTCCGGCGAATCATGCTTCCTGCTCGGGGACACGAGTGTAAACACATACAGTGCTTTGATCTGGAGTCGTATCTTCAGCTGAACACAGAACGTGGCTCCTGGCGGTGCCCCGTGTGTAGGCAAGTTCTCTTGACACTTTGGCCAAACTAGAAATTCTGTTTTAAAGTGAACTAGGTAATTGTCCTATTTTATCAGAAGAATAATTTATATGACAGTTTTTGATTTTGATTACAGTAAAACAGCATTACTGGAGGGGTTAGAGATTGACCAGTACATCTGGGGAATTCTCACAAACCTTCAGACAACAGAATTTGAGGAGGTCACTATTGACCCCATGGCAGCTTGGAAACCTGTGCAGCATAAAACTGCAGTCAAAGAGGAGGAAACAGGTCAGTTTCCAAATAATTAATTTAACATGAATTGAATAATGAGCTGTAGTTACAGGAATATGTTGAGAAAAATCTATTGATGAAAGACAGTATGGCCCAGTTTGGGGTTATGGTCCATTTGCTTTTTGTGTAAAAATTGTCGAAAGATTAAGGCACTGGATGAATCATATGATTAATTATGTTTAGGAGATAACTCCTGTGGTGGTCGATGGGTCAAAGCAATGTCCCCATCAAGCATGCAGCTTCCGACCATGAGTACATGGGACATGATGGGGGGTGGCCGACAAGCTGCATCACCTTTTACCATGAACTCTGGCCAAGGTATGTCAAACTGAAACTCCACAAGTGAATTGAAATTAGAACTGTGCTTCTTCTCAGACTAATGAAATATTTTATTTTATAGGATCCCAGTATCCCGGAATGCCAAATGAGAGCATGCCAAATGGACCAGTTAGTACGGGTTATCCCCACCCAGGTCCCCCCTCAGACTATAGTTCCCCACTCACACATATGTCAGAGAGCATAAACAATATTAGCAATGGAAATTCCATTAACAGTGGAAATTCAATGAACAATGTGCCACAAAGTGACTCCTCTTCTCAAATGACTCACAATGCAGGACAGTTTGTCCCAGTGTCCGGGGACCAGGGCATGCCCACATTAAGGCACCCTGACCAAAACAATATGAACAGTCACATGACTCCCTCCAGCCAATCATCACAAATCATGAGTAACGGCAGCCATCAACTCGATCACCAGTCACCTCCTAGCAATCAGAATAATACATCAGGGGCAGATAACTGCAATTCAATAGAAGATATCAATTTGGACCCGTCGACTATTATGAATGATAGTCAGAGTAACAATTTAGATGTAAGTATATTCATTTGTTAAATGATTAGTTTATGTATAATTTGCAGATGATTTCTTTATGTTGGTCTATATTTCTGAAATTAAAATATAAGTTGAATTTTTTAAGCATACTTAATGTTTAGATTTTAGCAGTATTTTCTACCATGTTTCCATTTTCGATGCTATGAGAGAGAAAATAAAATTAACAAAAATGTTTATCTTCTTTTTAGCTCCAGCTAGAAAATTTTGGTGATCCAATTGAACTGTTATCGTATTTGGGACCACCTGAGAGTTCCGGGAACGAATCGCCCGGAGCACAGAACACAAACACTAACAACAGCAATTCTACGTCCACAAACAATCAAACCTCAACCAGTGCCAATAGCAATAATGATGATTTGTTGGCTCTGTTTGAATAGCAAACTATTGTATGATTTTAAGTATTTCAAGAGCTGTTGTGACACGAAACAGACAGAGACTGTTGTCAGGGAAGCCACCACTTCTGTGTAATTGGCCAGTTGTCTTACAGATCTGCAGTGGGGAGGATCAAACTTCAGATTTTATTTCTCTACTTGCTTTATCATATATTTATTGATACTGAACATCAACTTGCCTGGATTCAGTGTTATACTTCATTCGTATCACTCTAACTTAATGGAGGGGACAGGAAGTCCCCCACCCTAAATCTGTTCATTAAAATGCAGCCTTTTGTGGGCAGCATAACAAAAAAAGGCATGTGATATCCACATCTGATTTGTTAATATATTTTGAAAGTTGTCCAATGACAGCATTCTTTGGTCAGACTTTAAGGCTCCTATAATGTAATGGGAGACCTCAGTTTTGAATAGGCAGCAAAGGACATAAAGAGTTTTTCTGTAGATGATATTTGTATGTTTCTGAGAAAGTTCTATGCTATGTTTCTGTCTTTGTCTAACACCCTCAACACCTTATTATGTGCTCATAATTTTTTGCTGCTCATTTGTAATTTTATAATATTTTTAGAAAGCAAATTTTGTTTTCATTCAGATACAGTGACTTTGATTTGAAAATTGGGGTTATAAATTTGGTTTCTTTAGGTGGAACTTCTTTAATGTACATGTGTATATTTTCCTACGTTATTTGTGTCTTCCTTATGTTAACTGCAAAGTACATCACATGCAATACAAATTACAGGTGGCTCTTAGAAAAACAGCTGATTTGTGATGCATTAGCATTTTGTATACATGAATATGAACTTAGGTGTCAAAAAATCCCTTAAGTATAACAGTTATGGACACTTTAGAAGTTTTTATTTCAAAACGAGTATGTCTGATAAAAACAGCTTATGTAACCCAGAACGCAAGTTGATATACAGTATTATTTATATGTATCTTTAGTGCAAGTTATAAATTTATGCATGAAAGGGTAACATGCAAAGATGTTGAAGCAATCAACCCTTTTTTCATGATTTAATTGGCAAATTTTGAATGTGCAATATCAGAAAGAAATTTTTTACTGTTTACCTTTATTTTGCTGTAAAGTATTTTTTTAAGGTCTTAAAAATTGGATTTAACCCATTGGAGAGACATTTTTGTTGGGTTATTTTATACAGATAGGTCACAGGAAATGTTAGCCTGAAACCTCCATGACAATGTTCTGGGTTGGAATTTTTAGGCACACTTTTGTAATCCTAGGGGATATTTCAGATCTTTTACAAGCTGTTTGTAGGATATAATTGTCTTAATTTAATTTTTTGTATAATATTTATTAATAGTTATTTAAATTTTCATTTATGAAAATGAATCATGTCCATGGCAAATATTCTTTTGTGTCCAAGTTCCGAAGTAGGATAGAAATGTACATAGATTATATATATTATAAATACAGAATATATGTTATGTTTTAATTTTTGTGTTTTGGACATTATTGCACCTGGTCATTCCATCAGGTCAACATCCTGACAAGCGAGCTGAGGCCCTTTTAAGAGGTGCAACAAGTTGGTGTCAAAAGATAATTCTGCAATAGATAAGGAAACAAGTGAATCATTGACACCCTCTTATGACAACTCATTTGCAAAGGCTAAAGTTTCTCCAATGTAAGTCAGACTGCCAGGTCAAGAAATGAAAAAATATGTAGGTACCAAAAGAAGAAAGAGTTACGTCTAAAATAAGTCGAACTCCAATGCCAAGGTCAAAGAATTAAAATAAGTGATGACCAGGGGAAGGTATTGTCAAAGGAAATATGAGAAATTTATAAGACTTGCACAAACTACCGGTATTTAAAAGAGAATGAAAAACTCTAAGGTCAAGGACAAAAGGTCAAAATTGTTGATACCCAATGAAAGGTCTTGTCAGAAGAAATATACTTGTAAAATATTAAAGCTCTAGCACCACCTGTTCAAAACTTGTGCAGTTTTGCAGAAAGTTTTTCTAAAATAGGTCAAGTTTCGAGGTGAAGTTCAAAGAGTGGAATAAATGATTTTCAAGGGAGGGTCTTGTCACAAAGAATACACCTCTGAAGTATGAAAGCCGTAGCAAACTCAGAGGTCAAAGTTCAAGGATCAAAATTGTTGGTATTCAAAGGAAGGATTGGTCACAAGGAATACACTAGTAAAGTATGAAAGTCCTAGAACCAGTCATTAAAAATTTATGACAAAAAGGTTAAAGTTTCGTAAATTTTTTATTGTATATAAATATATGGAGATATTAATGAACAGTATTCAAGCTCAAAAGTCCTTTAGAGAATACAATTTTGGAGCAGAGCAATCGCAGCCCTCCAAAATATCAGAGTTTGGATCAGGTGCCATGGAGAAGTGAGCATCCCCTGTCGACCGGTCACATCTGCCCTGTGCTCCTTGTCCCAACTGGAACAAATTGTGTTTGTGAAACACTATGCGCCCAGCGGCAACTTTCCTTATTTATGAGGAGAGTAGCGTATCAGAAACCCTTGGCTAGCGAAGATGTGCGGTAACAAAGTTTGAAAAAAGCTATTTTAGCAAATAGGTCACAGTCAAGGTCACAAGGTCATTGACCTTGGTGTCATTTGAAAGAACTTAACTAGTGGAGTTTGCATACCAAATATGAAGTATCTATCTCCCATGGTTCAAAAGTTATGGCGAAAGTTAAAGTTTGCAAAGATGCTATTTTTAGTATATAGGTCAAAGTCACAGGGTCATTGACCTTGGAATCATTTTAAAGAGTTCAATTAGTGGGGTATGCATACCAAATATTAAGTCTATCTTTCATGGTTCAAAAGTTATGATGAAGGTTAAAGTTTGCAGACAAACAAACAGACAGACAGGACAAAAACAATATACACCTCGGATCTATCGATCCGGGTGCATCAAAATCTGTCGACAATTCTCTTTGTCAATAATGGCATAGCAATAAGTTTAAAAACTGTTATGATCAGTGAGCATTTAACTTTTTGATAAATTGTATTTACTGACAAAGTCATTGTATTGACCATAGAACTTACGAAGTGATGACTTGAAGACTTGCTAATATTCTTGTTTCATCAACTTGTTTGTCAATGAACCTTTTTCAATAAAAATGGTCCTTGCCAACATGATGAACAACTTGGAAGGTGTACTAGATTTAAACTCTATCATCTAGATTAAATGAACGCCAGTTTAACACCTTTCTATCATGGTACCACTTCTGTCGTATACTCTCCTTTGTAATTTCCCTACATGACAACTGCATGGACTAATTGTTAATTTTCTTCTAAACCTCAAACCCATCTATTCTTGGTATTCTCTTAATATGAGAATGGACTTGCATTTGAATTTAGTTTGAAGAATAACATAAATATGTAAACATATTGCACTTGAAAGGAATGGTATCAGTTCAAGTGATTGCCAGAATTAAGAGTAGCCTATTTCTGGTTTTTGGTGAAAAAAAATTCACAAAATACCTATAAACAAACAAGTTTTTTTCATGAATATGTATCTTTTATTATATTTGTGTATAATTTATAAAAATATTTGAGTATATACAAAAAAGATACAAAAAGCTCACAGATTCTCTCTCATTTTTTATATCAAAAATGGCACATCAATCGTCACATTACTTTGAGTTCTTTCATAATCTTCATCCATTCAATCAGGTAAAAATGAAAATTCAATATTCCATCTACATTAAGACTGATACATGAAACTTAATAGGTAAGAATGATACAAAACTGATAACATGATATGGTAAGATTATAATGTGATGACATGATATCTTAAGAAATATGTACATTATATTTACAAGTTTTTCCATAGAATATTGATACCTTAAAGTGACTATGATTGAATATTGCATAGAGATATATCAAGGAAGGAATTTTTGACTTATGTGCTTCTGAGAGCAAGAGGAAAATTCTCATGGAGAAAATTCCATTCTGCAGAGAACTTGAAAATGATTTTGTTTACAATGCACATTCCCACCCCCCAATTTGAACATGATATTTCTTGGTCAGATTAACAATGTCTTTCTTCCATGAGTACAACTAAGATACTTTTTGGTACATCTCTTGATTAATATATAGCCAGCAGAATATTTAGTTGTAAATGCTTCATTGTTTCCACTGGTCTTGCTGTTTCTAGTATCTGTTTTGTAGAAATCTTGTGTAGTCTAGCTCTAAATGTTGCATGATTCTTGTTAGACATCACACGGTGGTTACAGAAAACGTTTCATCAACAGCGGTACAACAAGTAAAACCAGGAGGGAAACGATGGAACCTTTTGTGGAAATGGCAGAGTTACAGTCATCTCTTGTACAGCTGTATACACAGGCTCGATATAAACGATCGTGGTCCGGGTACGACAAATCCTGGCACTGATCCCCTAAGTCCCGGGCACTGCAAAAACGATGTGTCCCAACTATTCCTGAAAAAAAAAATACAAGCAAATTGCTGATTAAATAGCTGTATGATCAATGAATTAATATTAATCAAAGATTCATCAAATTCAGAATTTAAAATAACCTACTTTTGTTGAGCAATTTTAAGTAGTACAACTGTCATTCAAAAATAAATTCATTCTTTCTTTGTCTTTATTTCTTGCATTGAATGTACTTTTTTGACCCATCTATTCTAATGGCTTAATCAGAGACATATAAAACCATTGGTTTTATATGTCTCTGCCTTAATCAAGTAGCAATCCTTGATTACATTTACCACAAGATTGAAAACTCTGTACTACTATAATAAGACCATATTTCTCACCTCCCCACACTCCGGTAATCTTTATGCAGTAGCGGGCATTGTACACTGTGCACTTGGTAGAACGGATGGGATTGATACTTTGATCATGGTCGAATCGATCTTGACAGTTAGAATCTAATGTTGAGTTGCACTGGTAACAATTTAGTGCTAAAACTGGGAGAAAAGAAAAGTTATAATGATAAGATTGTAAATATGACATTCTTAGAAAAATTTGGACCAAATCAATGGATCATCAAAGGTTCATCACAACTACACCAAATCTGGAAGCTGCAGACCTGTAGCTCTCCAGAATGCCTGTTCATCCATCGCTATTTTTCAGACCAGCGAGCTACAGATTTACAGCTAAAACCTGGAAGATTTTTGTAGCAAAATGCCATTCCGTGTAGGTACAGGTATTAAACCGAATGGAATGTAAAATTGGCATGTTCTAATTTGTAAACTGTACATACATACATCATACACAAGAAATCAAAAATGAACATTTTTCGTACAGTAGTTATATTATTGAAATGGATCTATATGTATGATATTTAAGTACTACTTATATACGTTTAGATCAACACCAGATCAAAACCACAGTGACACTAGGAGTATGAGTATGTTTTATAGGACACCTAAACTAGTTACCTGACGAGAAAGAACAAAGGATGAGCGCCGTTTGCAGGAGGCTTGTTCCAGGTAACATCTTTACAGCTTATTTAATGAAAATCTTAATTTGTTGTAGTTGTTCAGTTCAGATGGTTGTTTTGAATCACATCATACAAAATGTCTTCCGGTTTTCACCTGTGTGAAAGCGACACCTGTAAATACCTGTCGGCATGAATCATTCAGTAACGGTAACTCCCTAAGAAGCTCATTATCATGCGCACATTTGTATCGTAAGATAAATAACATTTTGTGTACCTGATGTCAATTAACCAATGAATAACTAATTAAGTAACTAAATAAATTCATATTTGAATGGTTCAAACAGAAAAAGAATAGATATCAATAATCTGACTGGTATCGTTTTTGTTAATATTTCATTTACCTTTTATGTATATTGTTTATTTTATGTAAAACTAATTTATTGTTAAACAAATTATCAATTTAAAATTAATAAAAATTAAAAAAAAAAGTCTTTAATTTCAAATTATTGATTTCACAGCTTTATGTTGTGTTTTCAAAGAAGTTGGCGGGGTAAACTTCTATATGGTGTATTTTTTCAGTTGACGATAATGTCCCCTGCTTTCACTGAAAAGGGGATATTAATTTGGGTCCGTCTGTCACAGATGAAAATGAACCATCGGACATTTGACAATTAATTTTCATATTATGAATTCTACATATCTGTTATTAATTTAATGAGTCGTCATGATTGCTTCAATCAGTCAGATTTTGAAATTTTTAATTATCTTAATTACCCATGAGTTATATGACCAGATGGACTGTGCTTTGTGTGGCTAAATTATTGTTTATTTATAATGATCATAATCTTTAACTCTACTTGTAAATCATATAACTCATGTCATATGTTACACAAAATTATCAATCTTGTCCATAAATACAAATTTTTGTTATCATTCGGAGAGTTGGAATCGGGATGAGCTTATCCTTGATACTGTCCGACCCGACGAGAAATAAAGGTATGCAAATCGTGAGACGGTTTTATCTTTATTTACCTATTGTCCACCCTAGTGGCTTTCCAACAAGCACACGCATCTAAGCGTCCGTATTTCTGTCTGTCTGTAACGCTTTCGTTCTATTAGCTACAGAACTGTTGCTCTCCGAAAAATATATTGACAGACCGGAGAGCTATAGTGCCACTCATTGAAAAAAAACTGTACATTTTTTGCGCACAAAAAGTGCGCTGTTTCTCTATTTATTTCTCCATGTTTTAAACTGTTGTCTCAAACCATTACTAATCGTATGTTCGTGGTCCGTGTAACACTTAACAATTCAAATTTTAAAATGATTTTGATTTTTAGAATGTTAACATAGTTCAAATTTCTAAATTTCAAAAATAAAACTTATTTGGTATATTGAAATTTCATTTTTTAGTTCAAAAATCTAAAATTTTCAAATTTCCAAACAGGTTTTAGAATTTTTATATTAGATTTTTACCTTAAAAATCAAAATTCAAATTTCCAAAAATGATTTTTGTAATTCAAACCTTTCAGTTTTTAGTCTACCGTATGTTCAGAAAGTTTACATTTAACCGCTGCATTTCATTTCCGAAAATATGCATAGCATTTCCAACATTTTTTTTTCGTTTCCGACATTTTTTGTTTTCATTTCCGACATAATTTTCTTTTCATTTCCAGAATTTACCCGTGCGGCAATTCAATGTTTTCTAAGTAAAAGAAAATGGAGTTTTAAAAGTATTTATACCAAAATATTAATAAAAAAAACCCCATCTATATATATATGCATATATGTAGCGCTAAGTCTAGGTAAAAGTTTTCAATGAGCATAAAACTTTGTCACCACATTTAATGTGCACTAAATTAAACGTCAGTGACAGCACCATACTTATGTCCAAGTCACTGATAGATTTACAAAATTGGATTTCAATTATTTATTTATGATTTAATCCTTTTAATTTTTCAGAAGTAAAGTTATCAAATCTATAAATATAGGTACTACATTTGTATTTGAAAAATGTCGGAAATGAAAACAAAACAAGAGGCCCAGGAGCCACAGCGCTCACCTGTGCACATCGGGCTTGAATTTACTCCCCCCCCCCCCCCCCCCCCCCCCCCCCCCC
>PRKT01000164.1:314407-334407 GCA_003671525.1 Saccostrea glomerata | reverse complement strand
TTCCTGCTTGTTGCAACAAAACACTTTCGTCATTTTGCACGAAAAAGGTTGAAAAAACAAAAAGCACAATGGCTAAAGATATACTGTGGACATCGTGGAAATAAAACTGCGTCCCATAATCACACTGTTGGTGCTACATCCAAGACATTTCATTTGTTTCAAATCAAATCTTGGCTACATGTACTAATTAAGAGACCAGAATTATTAAAAATTGCAATAACTACAGTATGTAAAAATAAATTATTTAAACAATACAATAACTTTACTTTCAAAGACTATGTAAAGCATTAGTTTTAAGTCACAGTATATCAAGGAAAAAAAAATTAATCCTGCATTCAAATATCTCTTTCAAAACATAATTGCACTACCATTACATATGTGAAAAAATCAGAAAAACAAAATATGCAAAAATGATCCATTCTAGGATTCGAACCCATTCTCTGGTAAGAGTACTTGTTGGAAGCTGACCAGCATATCCACTAGACTATTTCAGACACGAAGGTTTTTCAGGGTTATTTGATGTACACATTTTACATTTCGTTTGGAGAATAATTTTTTTCTTCCATTTTTGCGTTTTTCAAAAATGTGCCTCTTTGAAACAAAAATCGGAAATCGCAGTTTTGAAAAAAATTCCTGCCTCTTTGTGTATATATCAAAATTATTCTGTTTCAAGGAGGCACTTTTTCAGAACAATAGGGATTCCCTGTTTAAAAAACGGAAAATCTGATATGTTTTGCCGTGAGACTTATTTTCACATCATTTAATGGCAAATTGGAAGTCAATACGCAGCTTCCAAATATTGTTTCTCCCTCTTTATTTTATAGCATGCATCATTACGAATCTTTCACCCTTTGTCGAGATTTTCCTGTGTAAGGGGAGGGGTGTAATAAAAATGCATAACACTCTCCTAAAAAATAATTTAAACAAACATCTAGCTGAAAAAGATCGGATTTCATTACGATCAATTATTTTCAAATAAGTACTGTGTACTGGCTTTATTTTTTGAAAAATAAATCTAATATGACTTGATTTAAAGTTATTTAAAAATAAAACAGCCACATTCCTCAAAATATACAGACTTTGTGGTCGGAGTGAGACAATAAAAAATCTCAAAAATGAATTTTGCAGAAATGTCTGTCTTCAAAGAATACCAGGGGTATTTAGGTAACGGACATGTCAATTATTTCTGCCCCCCCCCCTTAAAAAATACAAATGCCTAAATGTCAATATAAACAGGGGACGGTCTTTCTCCGCGTGTGTGTTAAAGAACGTACAGATGTACACATAAACATTTTGTATTCTGGATAAATGCTTTTAATTAAGTCTTGAACTAAATAATTACCGTATATAAACTACTTGATTTAGATTTGAGATTAGTACTAAAATAATCAGTTATAATTGACAAAAGAATTTTGCGATGAAAAACAACCACAGACTATGAAGAACTAGATAGACAATTTTCACTTATACATTATAGAGCAGTTATAATTATACTTTAGTTACCCCCATCTCCAGAAAAATACCAAATAACTTCTCTTTCCACTTGTGATATTTTCCCTGATCAAAATCTGATCAGCACGGACTAAGTGTTTTGATGTGCTAGACTGTACGGAGTAGTGACATTGTGTTTTCTTTTGAGTTTTAAAGGAGTTTATTTCCATTTTGTGATGCATATTTCAATAAATGGAATTCAGGGTGTATATCACTATACTTGTGCACATCTTCGTACCGATGCAGTGATCTTATTACCAGGTATGGGTACGTTTACAGCGTTCGACGCGTTTTCTCGACATCATTGAAGCACGACAAGTTTATCTTTAAAAAATACTTTCTAAAATCCATAGCATCAATAATTAAGTACAAAACTATGATAGGACATGAAACAAAAATCCTGGAAATCTGGTGTCTAGAAAGTGAGCCCTATATATATATATTGATCAGGTGGGCAGAACACCCCATCTAGTCAAATTCAGTATAAAAATTAACAAATTACATGTAAATGCCTAGAAATTAGTATGAAACACATCGGCCCAAATTACTTGTGAAAAAGATCAATATAGCGACCATAGCATGGAAGTAATGCTGAGTGTCCAACTTTTAAACAGGGTTGGTTAAATCCCTGTAACAAACTTATCTGTCAGTAGCCTGCCTCGGCTTAAAAATTGATCTTTTCGGAGCATAATCTTGAGATTATTCTTATGCTGAAACGTATCATTCTTATTGGATACAATGTGAATCATATTCGATTAGTTGTTATTCCTAATCGATAATTTGTATTCAATAAATTGCTTTTCCCATTAGAGGAAATATGACAATATGATTCCTATATCATAATATATCATTCCTCTCGAAAACACCTGTTTCCTATTTGATGTCATTCATAATTGAAAACAAGCAATTCCTATTCGCTAATTTTGTCATTCCTATTCGATAATTTTATCTTTCTTATTCGATAATTATTTGGTTTATATGCAATAAAGTTGTTCGAAAACATACTAGCATCCATTTCTATTTGAAAAAAATTACTATTACGATTCCTATTCGATAAACTTCTTATCCACAATAGGGAAATTAAATTTTATATAGAAATATACAGGAAAAATCTTCTTCTCGAGAACCAGTGGGCCAGGTAAGCTGAAACTTTGGTGGAAGCATCCTGAAGTAGAGTAGATTCTAAATTGTTCAAATCATGACCCCGGAAGGGAGGGGGTAGACGGCCACAATAGATATCAAAGATGAGAGTAAATCTGGTAAAGAACTGCTTCACCAAAGTTACTCAAGTGAGCGATGTGGCCCATCGGCCTCTTGTTTTTCTACCTATAGGCATCAACTCAAAATTGTTAATATTCATTTGAAGAGAGCAACAAAGTTGCATATGGAAACAAGAGATGTTTGTATAACACTTATGCCCCCTCCCCCCCAAATTGGAATTTTTCTAAGTCCAAGGGGCATAACTCTGTCAAAAATGGCACGACCATACCCAAAACAGAAGATGACCTACATATTCATCTGATATATCTATATACCAAATTTCATTTCAGTATGTGCAACCTCTGCAAAGAAAATGAACGGAAACTGCAAATAATTGGACTTTTTCTAAGTCCAAGGAGCATAACTCTGTTGAAAAAGGCGCGAGCAAACCCAAAACAGAACTTGACCTACATATTCATCTGATATATATATATATACTAAATTTGATTTCAGTATGTGCAACCTCTGCAAAGAAAATGAACAGAAACTGCAAATAATTGGAATTTTTCAAAGCCCAAGGGGCATAACTCTGTCAAAAATAGCACGACCGTACCCAAAACAGAAATTGACTTAGATATTTATCTGCTATATCTGTATACCAAATTTCATTTCAGTATGTGCAATGGTTATGAAGAAAATGAATGGAAACTAAGTGGACTGACAGACCGACCGACCGACAGCAGCAAAGCAATATGCCCTCCCTTCTTCAAAGGGGGGCATAATAATTTTGCACTCATTGCAGCAAAACACTGCAAGATGAATTGATATTTTACAATGATTTAAAAAAAAGTTTGATCAGCTGAGTCTATTGGCACTCCATACATCCAGTGAATCCTGTCTAATCTGACATTAACTGGGAGATCAATTTTGTTTTAGAATAGACAGGGTGTCAAATTGCACTGTGTAAAAAAAATGGAAAAGAAATTTAACTTCGGAATTCACAGGATTGCACATGTGTTAGTCGGATTAGACAACACCAAAACTTCTCCTCTGCTTTTAAGGGCTTGGAACCTTCTGCTTGAAATAACATGTAAATATGTTATTTCACGCAGGCAGCATTAAAAGTTTTGTGCCTTTTTTTCAGTTTTGTTACTTTCTCTCTTTTTTTTTTTGCCTTTTTTTTTTTTTATTTTTTTTTTTTTTTTTTTTTTTTTTTTGCTTGTTTTTTTTTGGCACAAAACTTGCCAATGAGATTAAATAATCTTACATTTACAATTCACAATTTCACATTAACAATTTACAATTTCACATGAACAATTCACAATGTCACATAAACAATTCACAATTTCACATTAACAATTAGCAATTCACAATTTCACATTAGCAATTCACAATTTCACATTAATAATTCACAATTTCACAACAAAAATTCACAATTGCATTAAACAATCATGATTTTTCATTTCATATTATGATTTAATTAACATTAACAAAATCACAATTTAACATTTACCAATTACATTTAACATTTTTAGAGGCAAATAAATATCTTGCTGAAAATGCAATTAATAATTTTACATCCATTTCTTTCACTGCATATTTAGTCACATCAATATATAATGCATTCAATTTTACAATAAGTTAATAACCAAGAGGCGACTACACAAATTATAACAATGCTACAATAGCTGAAGAAATTTACACATTCTGGGATTACTTATGTCATATTTAGCAATCATTACATCTGGAACATATTCAACTTCATCTAAACAATTACAATAATGAACTATCATCTCATTGGCATAATAAATATAGCTAACTCATGAGGAAAGAGAAAGACAGGGGTCAGTGTGGGAGGAAGACGGAGTACCCGTAGAGAACCCACGTGTCCGAATGGGCGACCCCATACCCTAACATTATTCGGACACCCTTTACAAAAATATTTCTAAAATAGTCTTTGATAAAAAACTGTGACTAGAATGCATAATTTCATCATTTCTTTGAAGATTTGGATTGATCCTGCATTAATAAAGTCCTGCTTCTTCATCCACATATGTTACTTCTAAAATTTCTTTTATTTTCTGTAAATAAATAAGGCAAGACGTAATTGTAAGGTTTGAATTAAAAAAAACTAACAAGAGACCTATATGCTACATTGCTTACCTGAGCACTATAAGGCTAGGAAAAAGCAGAAATCAGTTAAGTATTGAAAAACTTAAACTTGAATCTACACTATCTATGATTTGGACACACACTTGAATCTTCACTATCTGAAGATGCTTCTGAATTAATATGACTTATCATAGCCTTTGCTGACATGAGAAGAAAACTTTATTTTATATTTCTTTGTATAACTTTGATCCCCAGTTGTGGCCTCTCTTTACTCTTGATGGAGGGATCATGGTTTGAACAAACACTACCTGAGGATGCTTCAATAAAAATATGACCAATCATTGCTTAGCTGTTCTTGAGAAGAAAATTAATCAAGATTTATTCATTGTACAAGGTCCATTCAATAAGTTAAATTTCTTTTTTTGCATGTCAAAAGTTTGTTAAAGAGCTCCTAAACACAGAAAAACCCATGAAATGTCCTCAGAAAGAAATTTACTTTTTAAAGTGGTCACTAGCCACACTGTGCTGAAAACTTCTTATGTGATCTCTGCCAAGACGATGAAAATAAGAGCATATATGTGAAAACTGTGCTTTTCACATAAATTGCAGAATTCATATTTAAGATCTGACCAAGTTGTTCTTGAGAAAATGACTTTTAAATAACACCACCTAATTTTTACCATTTCTTAATTATTCCCACTAATAAGAAGGTGTGGCCCTTCAAATGAATAAACTTAACTCCCTTTACCCAAGGATATTCTGTGCCAGTTTAGTTAAAATTGGTTTTAATGGTTCTTCACACTCAGAAAAGAAGATGAAAATGTGAAAAGTTTATGACAACAATGACGCCGACAAAAATGGACAAATTTTGATAAGAAAACCTAATGCACTTGAGCCTAGCAGGTTAGCTAAAAGATACAAAATAGCAATCAAGGTCATTTTCCATACCTGAAGGATTCTCATCCTTGATAAGGTCAAGAAAATCCACAATGACATGAATCCAGTTTCATTCCCTCCTTAGTCTGTTCTCCAAATCTTAAGCCTTAAAATAAAAGGAATATACTCAGAAGTATATATATACATTAATTTTAATAACATGATTTTATAAAAAGATTCTTAGAAACTGAAAGACTAATTCATAAGTAATAACACAAAATTGGTTGTTTCTATATGGCATAGTAGCATTAAACTAGAAATATGTCCATAGGACATGAATGCCCCACCAAGGGTATATTAGTAGTGCAACATGAAAACTTGTATGAAATTTGATCAGAATATCTTGAAAAGTGATGCAGTTGAATTGCTTACACCAGTATGTATCAGAATATGAAGTTTGACACTAATTTTGACACGAAGTTTGACTACTGAAAAGTAAGATCAAAGGTCAAATGAAAGGTCAAGGTAAAAAAAATGTTGATGCAGTTGAATTCCTTACAGTGTGCATCACCATATGAAGTTTGACTCAAATTTAGGGAAAGTGAGGTAAAAAAAAGTTAATACAAAAGAAGCTCTCATCAGTATGTATCAGGATAAAAAGTTGAAAAAAAAATTGTTCTTCAAAACTGATAAAAAAACATTTCAATAAAAGTGAGGTCAAGGTCAAAGGAAAGGTCGAGGTCAAAATATGTTGATGTAGTTGAATTGCTCACATCAGCATGTATCAGCATATTAAGTTTGACACTAATTTAGGAAAAGTGAGCTCAAGGTCAAAAGGTAAAAAATGTTGAAGAAGTTGAATAGCTCTCATCAGTATATGAAGTTTGATAAAATATCTTGGATGGTTTCTTAACAAGAGGCCCATGGGCCCTATAGGTCACCTGAGTATCATGTAACAACTTTCCAACAATTGAATTGTTTCGCGTTTTAAATAAAAGGCCATGAAATTCAAAATTTTGAAAGAGGCACTATTGCTTATCATAACTATACAATTAGCTTGCTTACTTTGGTTACTTTTAAATACCCAGAGGTAAATCAGAGTAACAAAGAGAAAATGCATTTTCACTTTAAAACAGGAACCTCTGACCCTGCCAGCACATATTTAAAAATTCTGGAAATTTCATTATAAATTTTATTTCATCATAAATGGTTGATTAATACCAAAAAACAGATTTCAAAGCATTAATTTATTTTCAGACTATGTAACCCCACCCCACCCCCAGTACCCTGACCCAGGGGCCCTGAAACTAACCACTTTGGAAGAGGCACCTTTCATCATCATTAATATGTACTTAGAACATTGGCATAACGTAGGTCACCCTACGTAAATTGTTTCTTAGCCGCCACTTTTATATACAATTAACACCGCTTTGAACTTAATTGTGTGCCCGATTTTCATATTACTCCTCAACGGCGAGGTAATACTGAAAATTTCAGGGCGTCATGTGATTAGCTTTTATCCAATCAGTAATCTACAAATTTGTCTGAAGCGGGATAATTGGTTGAACACCATTTCAAAAGCCAGCTATATTGCTGACTACCAAAAAAATGTGCCCTAGACTAAATATTTGGTCAACTAGTTAACTAAAAATTTGACCTGTTTAATACATTGTATTTATACAATAAGATGATTTTAGAACATGATAATGTCATACCTGATCAGTATGAGCTATCCACTGTGGTTTGTCATGGTGGATAAGTCAACCTCCATTAGCAAGTCTCCTCCAGTCGTATAATCCACCAAGTCTTGTCGGATGCATCTGCTGTTTCCACATCTTGAAGACCATTGTGTCCATGAGGCTTGTCTGTTTTAGTTGTTTCCATTAATATCTTTTGGGTGTAGTTGGTGTTTTCGCATATTTGAAAAATCATTGTCCATAAAGTTTGCCTCAATATTCATTGGCCTTGCCTCCTCCAAGTCCTTTTGGGTGCATTTTCTGTTTTCCAATCTTGGAAGATGTTCATCAAGCTTGTCTATTCTAGCTGTTTCCACAGGGTTCTGTTTGCTGCAGCTGCAGTAAGAGTCAAAGGAAGAACAATTAAGAAAATATATCATTGAAGTTTGTTTAAGAAAATCCTCATTTAACTTTTTTAAACAAGTGTTCATGTTGTTTCAACAGTGGTTTAACATATGCTTCATATTATTAAGCAAAAATTCAATATTGGTGTAAAGAGTTGGTTTAACTGGTTGAACAGCATAACAAAAATCAGCTATTACTGACTATAAGAAATAACACCTGCTAAAATTTTACTCAGCTAATTAACTTGACTTTGTTAATAAAATGATCTTGGATTATGATAATGTCACATACCTGATAAATGTCAGATCAGCATCCTTTGGCTACTAGTATTCATCCTCCAGTTGTTTCTATCAGGTCATTTTGGGTTCATCTTCTGTTTTCACCATGTACTGTTGGGTGCATTTGCTGTTTCCACATCTGGGAAGATCAGCATGTACTGGCTATGCATCATCCAGTTGTTTCTATCAGTGTCCAGTTGGATGCATCTGCTGTTACACATGTCTTGTTGAGAACATCTGCTGTTTCCACATCTTGGAATATTAGCATCCATTGGCCCTGACTCCTCCAGCTGTTTCCACCATGCCATGTCCGAGTTTACTATCACAAGCTTTCTTATTGTCTCAGACCATTATAGCTGAAATAAGCCAGGCTTGAAATAAAAAGTCAGCTAATAAATTTGACATGGTCAATTAGATGATCTTGAATCACTATTATGTCATTTACATGTACCTGATCAGTGTCAGTTATCTCCTTTGATATGTCTTGTTGGGAAGGTCAAAATCATCAGACAAGTCTCCTTCAGTCGTATCCATCATGTCCTGTTGGGCCCATCTTCTGTATCCACTAAGTCCAGTTGGGCGCATCTGCTGTTTCCTTAACGTCCTGTTGGGTGCATCTGCTCTTTCCACCAAGTCCAGTGGAGTGCATCTGCTCTTTTCACCATGTCCAGTTGGGTGCATCTACTCTTTCCACTAAGTCCAGTGGAGTGCATCTGCTGTTTCCACTAAGGCCAGTTGAGTGCATCTGCTAAAAATATTAAGAGCTTTTTTGCACTGTATGCATATTACACTAAAATAACCTAGTCAGTCCCTTTCAACTAAGATTCCATTTCCTTAATTTCTCCGATTCGTAACTTTTATTCTGCTCCTTAATTTTTGGTCTTTAATTTGTTTAAAATGATCGCCAAATAAAGGTGACCACTTAATAAAGTTTTATAGGATATTTCATTGATTCATGTCCTATCATAGTTTTGTACTTAATTATTGATGCTATGGATTTTAGAAAGTATTTTTTAAAGATAAACTTGTCGTGCTTCAATGATGTCGAGAAAACGCGTCGAACGCTGTAAACGTACCCATACCTGGTAATAAGATCACTGCATCGGTACGAAGATGTGCACAAGTATAGTGATATACACCCTGAATTCCATTTATTGAAATATGCATCACAAAATGGAAATAAACTCCTTTAAAACTCAAAAGAAAACACAATGTCACTACTCCGTACAGTCTAGCACATCAAAACACTTAGTCCGTGCTGATCAGATTTTGATCAGGGAAAATATCACAAGTGGAAAGAGAAGTTATTTGGTATTTTTCTGGAGATGGGGGTAACTAAAGTATAATTATAACTGCTCTATAATGTATAAGTGAAAATTGTCTATCTAGTTCTTCATAGTCTGTGGTTGTTTTTCATCGCAAAATTCTTTTGTCAATTATAACTGATTATTTTAGTACTAATCTCAAATCTAAATCAAGTAGTTTATATACGGTAATTATTTAGTTCAAGACTTAATTAAAAGCATTTATCCAGAATACAAAATGTTTATGTGTACATCTGTACGTTCTTTAACACACACGCGGAGAAAGACCGTCCCCTGTTTATATTGACATTTAGGCATTTGTATTTTTTAAGGGGGGGGGGCAGAAATAATTGACATGTCCGTTACCTAAATACCCCTGGTATTCTTTGAAGACAGACATTTCTGCAAAATTCATTTTTGAGATTTTTTATTGTCTCACTCCGACCACAAAGTCTGTATATTTTGAGGAATGTGGCTGTTTTATTTTTAAATAACTTTAAATCAAGTCATATTAGATTTATTTTTCAAAAAATAAAGCCAGTACACAGTACTTATTTGAAAATAATTGATCGTAATGAAATCCGATCTTTTTCAGCTAGATGTTTGTTTAAATTATTTTTTAGGAGAGTGTTATGCATTTTTATTACACCCCTCCCCTTACACAGGAAAATCTCGACAAAGGGTGAAAGATTCGTAATGATGCATGCTATAAAATAAAGAGGGAGAAACAATATTTGGAAGCTGCGTATTGACTTCCAATTTGCCATTAAATGATGATCATGATTTAATTGGCAAATTTTGAATGTGCAATATCAGAAAGAAATTTTTTACTGTTTACCTTTATTTTGCTGTAAAGTATTTTTTTAAGGTCTTAAAGATTGGATTTAACCCATTGGAGAGACATTTTTGTTGGGTTATTTTATACAGATAGGTCACAGGAAATGTTAGCCTGAAACCTCCATGACAATGTTCTGGGTTGGAATTTTTAGGCACACTTTTGTAATCCTAGGGGATATTTCAGATCTTTTACAAGCTGTTTGTAGGATATAATTGTCTTAATTTAATTTTTTGTATAATATTTATTAATAGTTATTTAAATTTTCATTTATGAAAATGAATCATGTCCATGGCAAATATTCTTTTGTGTCCAAGTTCCGAAGTAGGATAGAAATGTACATAGATTATATATATTATAAATACAGAATATATGTTATGTTTTAATTTTTGTGTTTTGGACATTATTGCACCTGGTCATTCCATCAGGTCAACATCCTGACAAGCGAGCTGAGGCCCTTTTAAGAGGTGCAACAAGTTGGTGTCAAAAGATAATTCTGCAATAGATAAGGAAACAAGTGAATCATTGACACCCTCTTATGACAACTCATTTGCAAAGGCTAAAGTTTCTCCAATGTAAGTCAGACTGCCAGGTCAAGAAATGAAAAAATATGTAGGTACCAAAAGAAGAAAGAGTTACGTCTAAAATAAGTCGAACTCCAATGCCAAGGTCAAAGAATTAAAATAAGTGATGACCAGGGGAAGGTATTGTCAAAGGAAATATGAGAAATTTATAAGACTTGCACAAACTACCGGTATTTAAAAGAGAAGGAAAAACTCTAAGGTCAAGGACAAAAGGTCAAAATTGTTGATACCCAATGAAAGGTCTTGTCAGAAGAAATATACTTGTAAAATATTAAAGCTCTAGCAACACCTGTTCAAAACTTGTGCAGTTTTGCAGAAAGTTTTTCTAAAATAGGTCAAGTTTCGAGGTGAAGTTCAAAGAGTGGAATAAATGATTTTCAAGGGAGGGTCTTGTCACAAGGAATACACCTCTGAAGTATGAAAGCCGTAGCAAACTCAGAGGTCAAAGTTCAAGGATCAAAATTGTTGGTATTCAAAGGAAGGATTGGTCACAAGGAATACACTAGTAAAGTATGAAAGTCCTAGAACCAGTCATTAAAAATTTATGACAAAAAGGTTAAAGTTTCGTAAATTTTTTATTGTATATAAATATATGGAGATATTAATGAACAGTGTTCGAGCTCAAAAGTCCTTTAGAGAATACAATTTTGGAGCAGAGCAATCGCAGCCCTCCAAAATATCAGAGTTTGGATCAGGTGCCATGGAGAAGTGAGCATCCCCTGTCGACCGGTCACATCTGCCCTGTGCTCCTTGTCCCAACGAACAAATTGTGTTTGTGAAACACTATGCGCCCAGCGGCAACCATCTTCGCAGTCAAGGGTTTCTGATACGCTACTTTCCTTATTTATGAGGAGAGTAGCGTATCAGAAACCCTTGGCTAGCGAAGATGTGCGGTAACAAAGTTTGAAAAAAGCTATTTAAGCAAATAGGTCACAGTCAAGGTCACAAGGTCATTGACCTTGGTGTCATTTGAAAGAACTTAACTAGTGGAGTTTGCATACCAAATATGAAGTATCTATCTCCCATGGTTCAAAAGTTATGGCGAAAGTTAAAGTTTGCAAAGATGCTATTTTTAGTATATAGGTCAAAGTCACAGGGTCATTGACCTTGGAATCATTTTAAAGAGTTCAATTAGTGGGGTATGCATACCAAATATTAAGTCTATCTTTCATGGTTCAAAAGTTATGATGAAGGTTAAAGTTTGCAGACAAACAAACAGACAGACAGGACAAAAACAATATACACCTCGGATCTATCGATCCGGGTGCATCAAAATCTGTCGACAATTCTCTTTGTCAATAATGGCATAGCAATAAGTTTAAAAACTGTTATGATCAGTGAGCATTTAACTTTTTGATAAATTGTATTTACTGACAAAGTCATTGTATTGACCATAGAACTTACGAAGTGATGACTTGAAGACTTGCTAATATTCTTGTTTCATCAACTTGTTTGTCAATGAACCTTTTTCAATAAAAATGGTCCTTGCCAACATGATGAACAACTTGGAAGGTGTACTAGATTTAAACTCTATCATCTAGATTAAATGAACGCCAGTTTAACACCTTTCTATCATGGTACCACTTCTGTCGTATACTCTCCTTTGTAATTTCCCTACATGACAACTGCATGGACTAATTGTTAATTTTCTTCTAAACCTCAAACCCATCTATTCTTGGTATTCTCTTAATATGAGAATGGACTTGCATTTGAATTTAGTTTGAAGAATAACATAAATATGTAAACATATTGCACTTGAAAGGAATGGTATCAGTTCAAGTGATTGCCAGAATTAAGAGTAGCCTATTTCTGGTTCTTGGTGAAAAAAAATTCACAAAATACCTATAAACAAACAAGTTTTTTTCATGAATATGTATCTTTTATTATATTTGTGTATAATTTATAAAAATATTTGAGTATATACAAAAAAGATACAAAAAGCTCACAGATTCTCTCTCATTTTTTATATCAAAAATGGCACATCAATCGTCACATTACTTTGAGTTCTTTCATAATCTTCATCCATTCAATCAGGTAAAAATGAAAATTCAATATTCCATCTACATTAAGACTGATACATGAAACTTAATAGGTAAGAATGATACAAAACTGATAACATGATATGGTAAGATTATAATGTGATGACATGATATCTTAAGAAATATGTACATTATATTTACAAGTTTTTCCATAGAATATTGATACCTTAAAGTGACTATGATTGAATATTGCATAGAGATATATCAAGGAAGGAATTTTTGACTTATGTGCTTCTGAGAGCAAGAGGAAAATTCTCATGGAGAAAATTCCATTCTGCAGAGAACTTGAAAATGATTTTGTTTACAATGCACATTCCCACCCCCCAATTTGAACATGATATTTCTTGGTCAGATTAACAATGTCTTTCTTCCATGAGTACAACTAAGATACTTTTTGGTACATCTCTTGATTAATATATAGCCAGCAGAATATTTAGTTGTAAATGCTTCATTGTTTCCACTGGTCTTGCTGTTTCTAGTATCTGTTTTGTAGAAATCTTGTGTAGTCTAGCTCTAAATGTTGCATGATTCTTGTTAGACATCACACGGTGGTTACAGAAAACGTTTCATCAACAGCGGAAGCATCTTCCATGCATGTCTAATCAATATAGGACATAGAAGTACTTTAAAAGAAAACTGCTCCAAAAAACTTAACCTGGGACGCCGACACCGACACCCAAGGGGATGCCGAGGGTATTACATAAGCTCCCCCAACTTCATTGAGGTGAGCTAAAAATTAAATGACCACCTAAGAAAGATCTCTGCTGTATAAAGGTGATTACTATGAAGTTTGGCTGTATATTATTGATTTGAAATGGAACATCATAAATCTATAATCTAACAATTATACTTCATATCAGTTTTCTATATAAATATTTGTCAATTCTTATCAATTCAAATTTTCCATCTTACCTTATCGATGCTGGTATAGAATTTGCCTTACATTCCTCTTCATTTGTAGTGAATTGTCCAACTACAAAATACTAAAAAAAATTAAAATAGAACCGAAATAATCCTACAGATACAGTAAAACTCCTTAATTAGTTTGAACAAGGAAATTGCGAATGCTACGGGTATAGCAAATTAAGTTATCTTGAATCCCCAGCTATATTTATTTAACAAATTTTTTATACCGATATAAGGAATTATGGATATAGCGACGTAATTTCATAGATCCTAGTGACTTCCTTATAACTGTGTTTTACTGTAATAAGGCCCTCACTAAGACTGTTTTGGGTGAAACACACTGTTTCCTTGCTATCCAACATGTCTAATGTTAATGATGCTAATGCACAATGCAACAATAAACATTAGACACATTCTTAAGAATAACAATATCAAATCAAGCTCATAACAATAACAATTAACAAAAACTCATAACAATAACAAATAAATAAAAATCTCAACCAAAGCAAATAACTAAAACTCATAACAGCTAACTAAAACCCATAACAAGTCAACTGTCACAATAATAAATAACTAAAACTCATAACAATAACAACTAGCTAACTCTCATTACAATAACAAATAACTAAAAATCTCAACCAAGCAAATAACTAAAACTCATAACAGCTAACTAAAACTCATAACAAGTCAACTGTCACAATAAAAAATAAATAAAACTTATAACAATAACAACTAGCTAAAACTCATAACAATAACAAATAAATAAAAATCTCAACCAAAGCAAATAACTAAAACTCATAACAATTGTCACAATAATTAATGAATAAAACTCATAACAATAACAACTAGCTAACACTCATAACGATAACAAATAAATAAAAATCATAACAAAAACAAATAAATAAAACTCATACAACTAAAACTCATAACTGCCACAATAACAATTAACTGAATCATAACAATTTCAACTCATAAAAACTCATACAAGTAACAAATGACTAAACTCATAACTATAACATTACAAGTAACTAATATCTTCCTATACATGTAAATATAACAAATGGCTGATCCTCATACCAATAACAAAGAACTAACATATCAAAAACAATTGCAATTAACTTATATGCTGATAGATAACAAATATCTATCAATCATAACAATAACATTATGACTCATTACAATAACAAATACTAGTAACATACATTTAACAACACTAAAAAGCTTAAACTTAAAAATGTGTTGAGAGTGTAGGGGAGGGGACGGAAATGTTAATACTTAGAAGGAGTGCCAAAATGATAATGAAACAAACTCACCTCTGCTTTTCCTAACTAAAAAAAGTGGGCATCATATTTTATGCATATCTTGCAGGGACAACGATGTACCAATTCTTGAATATACTTAATACGATACACAGTAGCACTCATTCCCAATGAGTGCACTAAATTTTGAAAAAAGCCAAATTAGGTACATGAACAGTATCCCCCGTTTCCAACTATAATTGATGTCCTGACATACAAAACAACCTAGCAATTCTTAGATATATTCCTTCATAAAAATATACCAATCATTTGATTTTGAGGGTGCAACTTTTCCTCTGAATGTACATTGCATTCCATTCTAAAAAGCAATGATCAAACTTTAAATTTGATTTATTAAACAAGCTAGAGTTATACATGTATTACTCTAACTGAAGCTCAGTTGACATAGATTCTTTATAAATAATGCTTGTTCTAGTGTGAATGTCAAAAAAATTTATCAGGCAGCATCAATTTAAGCGTGATCGAGTTAATTGTCTACAGCATACAGTCACAAGAAAAGACTATAATGAAATATTGTTTGTAGTTTCCTTCCTGACGTTTTAACACTGAGATTTGGCAAATTGGCCTGGAACAGCTAGCATCCGCTGTAATGGAGGTTTATTTTTCAGTCATAACCAATTACAAAAGGTACAACTATTTTATTTCATTTGTGACTTTGTGCACTAATATACCAACTTGAAGTATGTTTTTTTACTTCACCTCAACGAAGTTGGGGGGAGCTTATGTGATACCCAAGGCATTGACATCCCAGGTTAAAGTTTTTAGAGCTTTTTTCTTTGTAAGTAGTTTTATGCCATATATTGATCATACATGCATGGAACATGCTTCTAGTGTGTTTCATTGTACCAGATGAGGTTTCAGAATTGCAGCAAAGGAATGACCAGGTTAATGTTTTTGGAGCAGGTTAACATTTTTGGTTATGTTTTTGGTGTAGGTCTTATTTCCAAGTAATTATAAGCCCTATGATGACCACTTGCATGAATGATACATCTAAGGATGCACACAACCAGACTTGCTACAGATGCTGGATCTGACCTACATTTTCCGGATGAATGAATAGGTCAATGTTTTTGGTGCAGTTCTCAAAACCAAGTAACTACATGTATATATGAGCCCTATGATGACCAAACTTGCATGAATGATACACCTAGGGATGGATACTGATAGACTTGCTTCTGATGCTGGACCCGATATGCATTTTCCAGATAATTTTCCGGATGGGCAACCAGTTTAAAGATTTTGGATAGGTCTATTTCCAAGTAATTGCATGCCCTCATCAGCTAGATCAAAATTGCATAAATTTTGCATTTTTGGATGTAAACTCATAAACTTTGAAATATTATTTAATTGTGGGACTTTGTCTTACATAAGACAACATTTGTTGAGGTGAGCTCTGAAATCTCTGATAACATAAATGCCTGCTCTATCTTACCCACCCCCACCCTTTTGCCAGGCTTTTACGAAGGACATTTAAGGGGGTAAATACATGTACATCCTTAAAAAAGGTTAAAATAGCTTACTCATATATTAACGAAAGAGAATGGCTTTTGATTAAGATGGGACTGTTATTTATTTAGATTTATTTATTTTGGAATAGCAGAAAATATTACCACCGCCATATAAGTTTTGTTAAAATTTATACTCTCCGCAAGCATCCACCAAAACGATATTTTGCTCAATAAATTCTGGATCTGTGATAAATGAGTTGGGTGCATGCGGAGGTACTGAAATATCAAAGAAATTGTAGGTAAAATCACGTTTTCAGGATCTTCCATGAAAGCATCATCAGGTAATGTAGATTCAAGTTTGTTCAATTCCAAATCATGAACACCCCCCCAACCCCCAACCCCAGAGTAGGGTCACTGTGGCAGACATATTTAACATTTTGTTTTCAAGAGCAGCAAAGTCATGATTAGTTACATGAATACAGAACCATCCCCTGAAAGTATAGATTTAATTTCATTCAAAACATGGCACCTGGGCTAGGATATGCCTAGAACAGGCAAACAAAGCTTCACATAGGAGAAGAAATCCGTTGAAGAAGAACAGCAGGGCCATATTGACTTATATGAGCGTTGTAGCCTTTGGGTCTCTTGTTTTACATTCATTCAAGGACACTTTTTATGCGCCCGGATCGATAGATTCGAGGCGTATATTGTTTTTGTTCTGTCTGTTTGTCTGTCTGCATGTCTGTTGTCAACTTTAACCTCTGCTATTACTTTTGAACCATGAGAGATAGAGACTTCATATTTGGTATGCATACTCCACTAATTAACCTCTTTCAAATGACACCAAGGACAATGGCCTTGTGACCTTGACTGTGACCTATATCCTGAAAATAACCTTTTCGAACTTTTGTCATAACCTATATATCAAAGGACATAGAAACTTCATATTTGGTATGCATACTCCAAATGACCTTGTGACCTTGACTGTGACCTATATTCTGAAAATATTATTTTTGGAACTTTGTTGCCACCGGGCGCATAGTGCTTCACAAACACATTCTTGTTTGTATTCTTTTTTCCATCAACAAATAGCAGTATGTTGAAATTTTCTAAAAAAAAAATTTTTCCACGTACCTACCGACCCAATTATTTTACCCTAAGTCGGGATTGGGCAAGCAATTAAAAATGACACAATTGAAATAATTTTGAATACGTTATAAAACGATATTTTCAGCTCACCGACATTCGTCTGTATGTATGTCTGTATGTATGTCCCTCGCGAATAATGCCAAAATTAAATCCTCGCTAAAATTTCTACTTATACGGTACATATTTTGGCTCACCTGAGCCGAAGTCTTACGTGAGTTTTCTGACCAAAACTTTAACTGTTGTTTGTTCACTTCGTAAATTTTTCTCATTTTCATATCCTTCAGGCTTCCTCGTCCAAATTCCTAGGTAAAGGGGATTCAAATATGTTCAAAGGAAGGGCCATGTACCCTCTTGAAAGGGGAAAAAATCGAGAAAGAGTAAATATTGGGTGGGACTATTTAAAAATCTTCTCAACGGGCACTGAGCTAAATAAAAGATAAAACTTATGCGAAAGCCTCCTGATATAAAGTAGATTAAATTTTGTTCAAATAATGATCCTTGAGGATAGGGTTGGGCCACAATAAGCAATCAAAATTTTTGAAAAACATGGGGAAAATCGTTTATCCTCTCAAGAAAAATAACTGATATTAATTACATGAAAGCATCCTTGGCTAGTTTAGATTCAACTTTGTTCAAGTTTAGAGTTAACACACTTTTGAATGGTTTCTTTAAAGCTGACAGACCTACGGGAGACAATTTCAATTCACTAGTATTTTTTTTATATACAATCAAACGTTTTATATGAAAGAGACTACCAAGCAAAAATTCCTTGACAAGAGCAAAAAAAAAAATCATCGCTCAGTTTCCTAAAGCTTTGTCACTTCATTCATCAGGCAAATTCTTGTATCTCTTTTCACATGTATATTGTCATGTATTCTGCGTTTATCTACATATACACTTGTAATTGTTATTGAATATCAAATACCTTATTTTGATTATATAGATAATTAACAGGTGTTTCTGTAAATAATTGACATTCATTACATTTTATCAGACAAATTTTTCGGTTTTCCTTCAAACTTTTTTTCTGTCCTTGCATCAAGATTTTCTTTGTTTTTACCAAATGGATTTTTTCAGCACTCTAAAACAAATTGAATATATATTAAGTTAAGATGAAAATACTCATAAAAATAAGATCCTTTTATCCACAAGCTGAATAAAAAATAAATATTGGCTGCCTTCTTTTCCTTTGGGATAAGCTGTGCTGCCTTCATTTCCTCTAGGATAAGCTGGGCTGATTTCTTTTTCCCTGTGATAAGCTGGGCTGACTTCTTTTCCTCTAGGATAAGCTCAGAATCCTTCTTTTCCTCTAGGATATTCTGGGCTGTCTTCTTTTTCTCTGGAGTAAGCTTTGATGCCTTCTTTTCCTTTGGAATAAGCTGGGCTGACTTCTTTTCCTCTGGGTTAAACTTGGCTGACTTCTTTTCCTCTGGGATAAGCTTGGTTGCTTTCTTTTCCTTTGAGATAAGCTGGGCTGCCTTCTTTTCTACAGGGATAAGCATGGCTGACTTCTTTTCATCTGGGATGAGCTGGGCTGCCTTCGTTTCCTCTGTGATAAACTTGGCTGACTTCTTTTCCTTTGGGATAAGCTCTGTGGTTGCCTTCTTTTCCTCTTGGATAAACTTGGCTGCATTATTTTCCACAGGGATAAGCTGTGCTGCCTTCTTTTCCTCTGGGATAAGCTGGGCTGATTTCTTTTTTGCTGTAATAAGCTGGGCTGACTTCCTCTCTTCTTGGATAAGCTCAGCTTCCTTCTTTTCCTCTGGGATATTTTGGGCTGTCTTCTTTTTCTCTGGAGTAAGCTTGGATGCCTCTTTTCCTTTGGAATAAGCTGGGCTGACTTCTTTTCCTCTGGGATAAGCTTGGTTGCCTTCTTTTCCTCTGGGATAAGCTTGGTTGCCCTCTTTTCCACTGGGATAAGCTGGGCTGCCTTATTTTCCACTAGGATAAGCTGGGGTGACTTCTTTTCCTCTAGAATAAGCAGGACTTACTTCTTTTCCTCTGAAAATAGCTCAGCTTACTTCTTTTCGAGTAGGCTGAGCTTGGTTGCCTTCTTTTCCACTGGGATAAGCTGGACTGATTTCTTTTCCTCTGGGATAAGCTTGGTTGCCTTCCTTTCCCCTGGGATAACCTTTTTAATGGCTTTTCTCAGCTCTACTAACTTTATCCTCTCCGTGGGAGACTGTTCTTCTGTTAGACCAGTGTTTGTAATTTGTCTGCCCTCTCTAGGAAAATCTCTCTTGTTATATTTGTTCATATTCTTTCTTTGTTCCATTGAAGGTGGTTTGATGGTCTAAAAAAATATGTGTATAAAAGTATTTTTTTATTATCTTGTTTCACTGCAGGCACGTAGCATCATTTTCGAAAGTGGGGGGGGG
>PRKT01000164.1:287320-311553 GCA_003671525.1 Saccostrea glomerata | reverse complement strand
GGATATGATCGAAAACTTTCCTTTTAATCGTATGGAAAAAAAGGGATTCAACATTTTTATATGAAATCAACTGTAAAAACAATGTATGAAGAAGGGAAAGGTGACTTCTTATGTGCCTGTGAAATTTTTTTTATGAATTGATACTAATATGATTATATGTTATCATAAACGCCATTTCCTTCATGTAAGGGTGTATTAAATAAGCAAACTGGTTCGCATAGCTCTACAGGATTGAGAAATTTGAAACTATAGACCGTCCAAACCGTAACATATAGATGTTGAATTTGCATCCAAACCAGAACACTCCTATCATCCAAACCGTACTGTATTTGTTATGGGTACATAAAATAAAACGGTTTTTAAATACATTTCTTGTATGGGACATAAATGACACTTTTGATATCTTAAATGTAAAATGATTTTTCTTTCTTTTGGCTGCTTCAGATTTTATATATATTTGATATTATTTTAACAATCACGAATTAAAACTTGCTAAAGGGGTATGAATGTCAAGTGCACCGATAAAAAAGTGCACCAACGAGTTATTTAATGAACTCTATAAACAGAATTGAAACACATCATTTAAATTAACCAGATACCTATAGAATTTCAATAAAAAATTGAGAAAAAAAATTAATATTTACCAAAATATAGACATGGAAAAGGTACACAGTATTCCCCGTTTGTACATTTTACGCCATTTTCACCGCATCCAAACATGTCACAACCGGCGCGGATACCCGACAGTGACTTACCCTTCTATCAGAACACTGCGACTTGTCCCTGTTGAAAGTTGGTGGTGGGGTTGACCTACGCCCTATTGTCCAAAGCCTACATTATGGCACTTTGCAAAAAAAGAATTGGAACAGCGGTAGGACTAAGCCTCCCCTATAAGTTTAGGTGAGTAACTAATATCTTGATGTTATTTATCATTAGAATTCAGAGAATTTAAAATTTATTAACAATCTGGCTAGGGAAAGGTATAGGTATTTAGATAGGTTACCATTTAGATATCATTTTTCAGAGAACCAAGTTGATTCAGGTGAGTGTTGTGGTCCCTGGGCCTGCTGTTGAGTCTTTACTTTTCATTATTGTTTAATAATATTATTAAGATTTTTTTATCATAATATCAAAGATCATTCTAATGATAAAAGCCCTATTGGAATTTCAGATTGCATATCCCAACCTGTAACCTCGATAGGCCTCTAATGTATCATTTGATTGATAGCCAATCAGATTGACCGAATGTTACACGACCGGGACAAATTGTTCTTGTTGACTCCTTAGTTGAGAGAAAATGATTCTTCGCTTTCATTGTAATTAGACAATTTCATCAATACTGTTTCATCGCTCCACAAATTTATTGAACAGTATTTATAATTTTTTAATTCTAAAGGAGGCTTTGTGGAAAATTTAAAAATATAAATTGTTTTAGGGAAATCTGGAATAAATCATCCTACGTATAGATCAACCATTCTCTCAACCAATCGGAGATCGTGTTTGAAAGCTCGGTAGCCATATTTACAATGGTGGACAACCGAACTATTTGAAATACCATTGTGTGTGTTTGTTCATTTATACCTCCGTAATGAACGTAAGTCAAAACATCTAACCATTATAATAGAATCGTATACATCCCAATGAAGTCGTCCAAAATATAGATAACCTCATCGGAAGTTAAATTAGCTGGAGTTTTTGTGATTTATTTGGCGGAATTTGAGTTCCAAAATTAATGGCTTCGTGCCTCCAAATATGAAAATATTCTTTAAAATTTCACAATAATCATGCTGCAGGTCAACTAGAAGTGTTCTTTTTAATTTGTTTATAATTAATACTACTATTTATTATCAGTCCGATGGCTGAAAACTGTCCTTTTTCCATGCAATTTGTAAAAAATCTTCATAAATTTTAGACCCGCCATTATGACCGCAATTTGCGAAGTCGCCATTTTATAAACATAGCGCTTGATCCTTCAAGATAGAGTCGAGGTGTTCTTAAAATTCATTGTAAACGTACTATAAACTAATTGTCTGTTATAAAATGTTGAACATTCATACAACCATTTAGGATATTGAAGGAAATAATAACAGACGCCATTAATCCTTTTTGTCGGGGCTTTGGTGACTAAAACATCTTTGTTTACAAATAATATTGACCATTCATCATAGTAAAGATGGAAGTCATGAACTTTTAATGAAAGCTTTGACCATTAAATGTCTTTTACATTTCAGGTAGAATTAAACGATGGTGTTATCATGATGGGGTAAAAATCCACTTGAATTTAAAACACAAAAATAGACATGTTGGTGTTTGACTAAGGAACGACACTACATTAGTCTACAGTGTGTGCAGACATTGCATAAAAGGTTATTCATGTCAAAGAAAAATGTAGCCAGTATAATAATTAACTAAGCAATTCTTTAATCGACATGGTTAAAGACAGTGAGAAAGAAAGACTCTCAGATCCCACCTATGCAAAGTGGTTATTAGATGCCATCAACAAAGTGAAACATCAAAAGCAGCGACCAAACTTTACTAGAATATGTAATGCTGTTCGACAGTTTCACCAAGTGAGCGAGGATTCCATTGCTGAACAGCTTGAACTCACAGTCAAAGATGGAATCATCTTGAAACTTGCCAGCAAGGACGGAATTTGGACGTATCGCGATCCTTCAGGGACAACACCATGCAAGAGTAGGAACCTGAAAGTCACTTGCAATATGGATCTAACAAAGATCATCGTGAAAACAATCAAAGAGCTTGCAGATCCACAGGGTGCCAATCTGAAAAAGATAAAGAGTTACATTATATCAACATATAACTTGGACTTAGAGGAGGGGGTAGAGTTAGGAGAGCAGCTGAAAGTGTCTCTAAAGAAAGGCTTGGCCAGTGGACAGCTACAGAGAGAGGGGCATTATATCAAAGTGGGGGAGAAAGGTCTGGACGAGTCCACGGCCAGCTCAAGTAACTCAGGATCGTACGATGAAGATTCAGCCAGCGACCTGTCTTTTTGCTTTGAGCAGAAAACAGTATGTAATTTTCTTGAAGTTCAGCATGTATTTATCTGCATCCTAAACTAAAAACAAAATTTCATAAATATTTTATGAAGATTAAATCAGTTTGAATGCAAAACTTTAAATGAGGGGTTTCAAAATCATTTTGAAAAGATAACATCTTGCAGTACATCTTAGAAACAGTTCTTTATTTTTTCCTCCGTTTTTAGGAAATTCTTCAATGTTCCAATTGTTGTTTCTATGATAAGCAAAAATATAGGATGTCACAATAATTGCAAAAATATACATAATATATGCCTTAGTTAAGTGCCAAATTAATACTATAAAAGGACTTATTTCACAGGTTAACATTTTTATTGCCTTTCAAACTACGAAGAACAATTGATTTGTAAAGAACAAGTGCACTGAATTTATGATTCATGGTGCTTGTCCTTACATCAGTTGAAGAGGAAGGTTGTCCTTAATTTTTGAGAGCCTTAGTTTATGTTTGAAAAAAAAATTCTTTGAAATCAAAATTATATAACAGTAAAGGAAGAAAATGATGACTACAATAGAAATGTTAATAAAAAAATCAAATGACTAGAAGTAAGAATGATATTAAACTAACATTGGCTGTTCTTATTATAAATGAGGATTTCAGAGTCAAAATATGTATATCAATGTGGTGTCAGATTCTGTGGATCAGTCTGTAGGTGATAATTTATAAAACGATAATGTATCATCTTTTGAGGTCTAAGGATGTTTGATAATTGCCTATTTACCTTTCCTGTCAGAGAAAGCAAATGGTGTGGTAATCAATAAATCTTGATAAACACGTCTCAGCTACAGTTGTATGATCTAGTAATTGATTTTTTTTTCTCTCTGTCACAAAAGGTAGATTTGCCATTGTGCAGTCATTGCACTAAGCAGTGTACACTTGTACATTAAGCTTGTGTAAATTAGTAATACTTTTGAAACATATTGTTGATTGTTCAGTCAGAAAAAAAACAAGAGCAATGATTTGAATTCTGATTCTGGAACTATTTGACTTGTCTCTAGGTTAAATTGTCCAATAACAGCCTATTGATTTCTGCCCACCAGCGTATTTAAACTGTTACTTTAACGGATACTGATCTAAAGAAAAACCGATTGTGTTAAAAATGTTTTTTTTAGCAGAAAATAAGCTGGTATAATTTACATGATTTTTTCAATCAGAATATGTATTGAATTCATTTTAGCAAATCTTGATCTTTGATTTTGAATGAGTTATGTTTCTGAATACATGTTACTGTAATACTCTATGAATATTCCAAAGGGCTATCACTGCCAGTCAGTTTGCAGCTACATTTGAACTTTGTTATCTCAGACTTTGATATCTCGAAAAGCATGGATATGTCAAATTGAGTTAAACTTAAAAAATCAATCTTTCCAGTCTGATTAGCTTAAAGATGATTTTAAACTGTATAAACAATTTCTCTTGATTAAGCAACAAAGTTTTTGACATCTTCCACAATTTCAAATGGAAAATGCAGTGTTCATTAATCCATGATCATATTCTCAAGTTTATTATTAAGGTTTATTATTATGTATTCCTATATTTCAGAAATGTGCCAAACCGATTCTAATCTGCTGTTTTTGTCTTGGTGACGAACACAAGAACAGAGAGGGTGTACCAGAAGATCTGATCTCGTGTGCAGAGTGTGGCAACAGTGGTCAGTAGTTGTGGCTCTATACACTTATTTTGTGGCTAATAGTGCATTGTTGCTAATTCTAGCTATAACTAATTTGATACCTCTGTATTTTAGGTCACCCGTCATGTCTTAAGTTTTCTCCAGAACTGACTGAAACAGTTCAAAAGCTGCGATGGCAATGTATCGATTGTAAAACCTGCTCATTTTGTCAGAAATCTGGGAGAGAGGTAAGGATTTAGAAGATGAAATTGTGAAGTTAACTTTTTAAGACATTGAGATTAGCAGAGTTCCCGAAACGCACCGGTCCACCGGGGATCCCCGGTAAACTTTGAATGGGACCGGTAAAATCTTAATTTTATTGGTCAAAATGTCCGATGGTTTTTTTTACAGACTGTATAACAATTACACATTATCTTAACAAAATCATTTAATTCAATTGTCCTGACAATAAACAAATGCAAAACTAAAGGAAATAAAAAAAAAAAACGTCAGGGGCGCGCCAGATTACTCTCGTGCATTCTTGTTTAAATAAATTGTAGACGGTGAATGTCTATTATAAAAAGCTACATATTAAAATGATAATCTCCATAAGTCTGGGAGGAAAAACAGTTTAACACTGTCAAACAAATATTTTTATATAAATATATATGCACTCCGTAGTTCTGACAGTAAAAAAAATGTGACAATCTACTTTCGTTTTGCAGGACGAATTTGCAGGGTTGCAAGAGTTGCCTGCTATTTCTGCTTGACTACAGACAACTTGTTACCATTTATTATTTTCTCTATAATTTGATCTATTAGCATGATTAATATTATACCAACTTTTGGATTTTTATCCATGTATTTGATAGCATTTAAAATACATGCGCGTTTTTCCCCTTTGCTAAAAATAGCGGACAGACTTTAATGTAATTAAACGACAACAAATTCACTTAAAATCATAATTTTCATGATAAATATGCATATTTTTATATCATTAGTACATATTTTTAACTGTGTGGAGGTTGTATAATACGTTTTAATTAGTCAGAAATATCTTACATTTTTTTAGGCTTAATTAATTCCAAACAATCAACCAAAAGTTGTAATATTGCAGATTTTATTTTTTTTAAAAATCTCTCAAAAAGGACATAATTAAGGATGAATTAAGCATGGGTCATAACACACGTCAAATCCCGCATACACAGGCTTAATAGAAAATATTTCAATAAATATAAAAAAAAAAAAAAAAATCTGCATTTGCCATCTTTTCATTTACATATATTATTTATGATATCGACACAATTTCCAATCCTATAATATGTTGAATTGAACATATTTTATTGTAATAAACATATACAATGGGATTGGGCACAAGTTCTCAAAACTATAATATGTTAAATTTACATACAAAAAATTAATGTCCGGTAAATTTTACAACTGTCCAGTGAATTTTGAATATTTACAGGACAATTGTCCGACATATTTTTGACTAGTTTCGGGAACTCTGGATTAGTTGTAAAACAAGTTGCCTTTTCTTTAGTTTCTGTAGTGTACTTATTGTAGCTAAACTTGTGTCAATACTAAGTCAATCCTTTTTGTGCTAATATTACTGCCAATTCACAAATACCACCGAATATTATACATGTAGTCAGTTTTGTGTGAAACTGTAAAAATTTCTTGTGGCAAAAACTCATGTTAGTGCCAGACAATTTTGAGACAAAACTCAATTTCCAATCTTATAAATTAGTTTATGTACAGTATATGATACAATTTTATGTTTATACTTGCATTTGTTAAACATGTCGGAAGTATACACAGCTATATTGTTTGTGTTTGTAGGATAACATGTTGTTTTGTGACCTCTGTGACAGGGGATTCCACATGGAGTGTTGTGACCCACCTCTTACTAAAGCTCCAAAAGGTAGGAACTAAAGAAGTACTGGTACTAGATAAGCAGGAAAGGAACTACTGTACACCAATTGTTATTCCCATTATCTTTTTTTCATGATAAGATTATTTAATTTTACCGGTAAATAAAAGTGTAAAGGTAAATTTTCACAATGAGAAAAAATTCTGTACAAATACAAATCAAAATAAATGGTTTGTGGAGATTAATTTTCGCAAGTTAAAGAAAGTTGTGGAATGCGTAGATATTTCTCGCACACAAAAAAGTTGGTTTACATTAATTGTGGGGAGGAAAAGAAACACATTGTAAAATCAGCTTAGCCATGTACCTCTAAGTTTACAAGTAATGTTTTAAACAACAAAACTTTATTGGGATTAAAACCTGTGATTTGTTGCCCTTAAATGACATGGTTTGAAATATTATTTATCAGGACAGTTCCTCATTTGTATGTATCAAGCTTGTTTAAAATCAGATGTGGAATTTTTCCAGGTAAGTGGAAGTGCAATATCTGTGACCCTGACCGAGGGAACGGAAAGGGCAGACATTTCTTAGAGATGGCAGCAAAACTGGCAAAGAAACCCAAACCAAGCAAAACTAGCCACAAAGAAAAGACTGATATAGCCAAGTAAGATTTTACAAGCCAAATATTTAAAATTCTCTCTTTTGTCTGCAACAATATTTTTAATACATAACAGGGCTGCAAGCATAAGTGCAATAATGCATATTGTGGATATAAAAGAAAAGATGATGCACTAACAGAGATTATAATGGAACCCACAGTGTGTGGATAAAATATTGATATTTTAGACTTGACCACAGAAAGAAAATAACAAAAGAAATAATTCTTGTCTATGAGGTTTTTCTTAACTCTCTTACTTGATTATGTCCCTTTTGAACATCTTTTATCTTTTGTAGCAGTTTTTTGAATGCATTGAGCTTTATTGGAGTAGCTGTAAATGACAATTTCATTTCATAGGAATTTCCATGTAAACTTATAAATGCTGAGAATTGATAATAAAAAGAATATGAATTAAAGGAAACAATTGGATGTTTTTTGTTATATGTTTAAGACCGACTATAAATGGAATTTACTTTTTAGATGTCCAACTCCTGGGTGTGATGGGACAGGCAATGTAAATAGCAAATCAGCATACCACAGAACGTAAGATACTATCTTTTTTGTGTTTTTATGTGTACATGGTCTTGCACAGGTCTATTTTTGATGTTAACTTTTGGTCTTTGAAAGTCATTATAACAGGTTGCTTCAAAGACATGATATGAAGCTATGTTGGACCATTTTGAGCAATAACTGGACCCAAAATCAAGAAGATTATATAGAGTGATGGGGAAAGACCCTTCTTATCATTGTACCGATTGATAGAATATACAGGCTATGTTGTAAACCCCTACCTCTCAATGAAATATCTCAAGAATGATAGATAAACAACGTAGACTATTTTCATTTAATTCTTAAAATTTGAAAGAAAAATAATTGGGATTGTTACATTAGGAGAACATTTGGATCATTTGTTTTGGTGCTTTTTTTTTTCAGACAACTTGCATGTCCCAAGTTAACAGCGCAGCAAAGAAGAATTTGCAGAATAAAGAGAAAATACAACAGCAATAAAAATGGGGATGTGTCTGAGTCCGATGAAGAGACTGGTAATGTTGACAAGTCTAAAAGCAGGCGAACTAACGAGCACCCCTCCTCCTCTACTGTTGGGTCCCGTGATTCTTCAGACGAGGATGTGAGCCACACCTTTGAGCCTTTTTTCAACATTGACAAGCCTAAAGGTTTAGTCGATGGTCTCTCAAAATTTTTCACCCCAACAAACAAACGCACCTCTCGCGTTTCTCTCAATTCCTACAATGCAGATTTGGCAGCCATTCCTAAACATAAAAAGAGTGATCAGACCAAAAGTAACTCTCAACAGGCGGCGAGTCGTCTGATAAAAAGATCCAAATACTTACAGGCCAATAAAGCTCGCAAAAAGTGTGTAGAACCAAAGGGTAGTGGGCAGTTAAAGGGCTTGTTTGATGGCTTGTCCCACTTTTACACAGCTCGGGGTGATAGAACCAAGCCCAATGAACATTTAGACAATTGCAAAAAAAATTCTAAATATGACTTTATTCCAGTTATTGATGAATCAATGTTTACTTCTGTGAAGGACAAATTGGTAGAAAGTGATGATTCCTCAGTTTCATCATCATCATCATCTGGAGGTTCATCATCCCCTTCAGATGATGAACAAGAAAAATCTTTTGATGCTTCGTCCAATTCACGATCTAATGGTCTTTTGACTGGGAAACATCAGGGGATCATAAAGAGGAGGGGTGCAGGGAAAGAAAATAAACAACTATTTGAAAGACAATTTGGGTTGGGCCGGGGGATTAAAAGAGGATTTGGAAGGGGACCAGGCAGGCCACCTTGGAAGCATTTAATTGGATCAGTGTATAAAGGGAGGGAAAGGATTATTGACAAAAACAGTTTGAAAAATCTAAATGATAAGTTAAGCAGAGGAAGTGGCTTGAAAAGGGGGAGGGGCAAAAGTTATAGTGGAAGTGTTAGTGAGAGAACAGGATCAATCAAGAATTTCTTCACTCCAAAATCTGCTTCTACACCATCCCCACGAGGAAGAGGGCGGGGAGCCGTGTCGCATAAAAAATCGCTGGCTGGCAAGTCGCCCCACACAACGCCCCGCGGCAGAGGACGTGGTTCAGCGGCTGGAAAACGCCCATCCAGTGTCAGTTCACCCTCATCGGGTAAGCCAGACTGGGTCAACTTTCCTCATTGGTAGATGCATTCTCCTGTTATTGTATCAGGAGGCATTGTAAATTCGCCTGTGTAGTGTAGCAAGCAGAAGGGAGTGCTTTTGTGCTCAAGTTGTTGACTGGTATCCTAATACTTTTCAAATCATCTTAGTATGTATTCATGTAAATGCATGCATTCATTACCATTTTGACCCTCTCCCTAACCCTTCATTTCAGCATGGATAAACCGATATCAGAAGCTTGATCTTTTATCATCTGTCTAAAATAGTCTTTTCACTTTCAAAAATGGGTTCAAAGGTGTTGCTCATGCATTCGTCATGAAGATCTTGATGACAAAACTGAAGGCACTTTAGTGTTCCATAGTTTGAGCACAAATATATATTGTTTGACCTACTATTTGGTGTGTGGATTTTTTTGGAATTTCTTTTTGATTTCTTCCAAAAACTTGTATTTATAAGAATTAAAGCCTTAGGGACTCTTATTGATGACAAAACTGAAGGCACTTTAGTGTTCCATAGTTTGAGCACAAATATATATTGTTTGACCTACTATTTGGTGTGTGGATTTTTTTGGAATTTCTTTTTGATTTCTTCCAAAAACTTGTATTTATAAGAATTAAAGCCTTAGGGACTCTTAGCGTAATTTTTCACATTTCTGTTTTGGCATGTATTTGCTAACTCTTTTGGGAATCCTTTGCAAAAATATTTCCATCAACAATCTAGATATGTTCTATGCAATAAGGAAAAAATTACTCAAAGGTCAGAAAGTAAAAGTGATAAATAGAATTCTGTGTTAGGTTCCACATCCTTATGCTCCCACGTGGTGGTGGTGGTGTGTTTGGTGTATTGATAAGATGAGATTTGTTTCTATATCAGTGAGGGGCTGAGATCTCAGAATTTGATCTCTGTTTACAGACAACTCTGACCAGGAGGAGGTAGACACATCCTCGGGATTGCCCCCGGGGGTCACGGACGAGGATGTCCAGCTGTTCAAGCAGGCCCAGGAAAAGGCCCAGGAAGCCCTGCTGGAGGTGAGAATATGTTAATTTTATTTCTGTCAAGAAAAAAGCTTATAAATTTAAGTGAACAAGAACATTTCTTGCAATTTTTTACTGGAAAAGATTTAACTAAACACTTTGTTTTGTTTTGCATATTCTACATTTAAAGAATGGCCTTGCTTGTTAACCATTTCATATTTATAATCTGAGCTACTCAAAGATACCATTGATGAACTGCTTATCTGAATAAACCGCCCCCTTTCTTATGTTCTACCCCAAATTAAAACTGTTTTCATGGATTTTCTTTAATTTCTTTTTTGGCTACAGTTACCAGCTAAATTGCCAACAGAAAAATGGCCAAATATTGTCCCCAAAAGGTTTATACTTATCTGTACAACTTAAAAGTTAAGCATCAAAGTTGCTAAAATGTAATCCAAAACTAACTGAAAATGCTCTAAAACAAAACAACTTAGTTTTGTCCAAAACATGTTGAACATCATAGAGAAATCAAAACGAATTCAAAAAAAAATAAGGAGCAACGTAGGGTAGTTATTCAAGGATTATACATGTACTGTGTCATTCAACCTTGTAAAACACCTAGTCTGACATTTCTGTCTCTTTGACCAATGTTATTTTTAGAAGGCTAATTTTGACATTTGAATATTCAGTAAAACCTTACACAATGAGAAGTATAGTAAAGCCTTACTGTAAAAATGTTTAATCAGAACAGCATTCATGTGCATAGGATTTAAAACTTTTACTTAATTAAGAAACATTTTTAAGCTGAATGTAATAATTTCTTCAGACTAAAATGGTGTGAAAATCCCTAATTTCAATGTACTCTGGACCCCAAAACAAAAAGGTCTCTTAGTTTTCTCAATCTTATACTTAAGTTGTATCTCCTCCATGAAAATTATCCCTAGCTAGACTAACAATACTACTAGAATTATTGTAATCCTTGTGGATTAGATCATTATTTAAATTTTTTTTTTTAATCTTCTTCCTCTGTCTGGTCTCCTTCATATAGTTGAAGTTTTTACCAGTTGTTTGTGCACATGTCAAAAGAAAGTGTTTGTTTTTTGTTGTTTTTTTCATAAAACTGGATAAAATCAGGATTGTTTGAGTGAAATTATTCTTACACTCAGGAGATTAAAAAATCTCAAGTGATTATTTACGTTTGAATGAAATTATTTGGCTCATATACATGTATTGCATGCTTATTATTCATTTATATCACAAAGACACCATAGATATGCTTAATATTATGCATGCTTGTAGCAGTTTCAGTAGTACATGTATTATCGTGATGGATTATGGAATTCACCTGGCTCATTATTTGCATCAATCATAAATAGTATTTCTTACACATTTGATACACTCAGGGATGCAGATAACTGTGTATCTCACCATCTCAACAATGGGGAGTAAAGAATATGGAGGACTAAAATATTTGTTTCTGAGTGCAGATAGTTACTAAATTTTAAAGTGTTATATAACTTATTTCATTTTTGAAAAGTTTTGAGGTACCTACATGAACTTCACACCTTTATGCCTGCATGTTTATCATGAAATATGTTGGTGTGGAACATAGTAGTTTATGTCCTCAGGGGCTGGTAATAATATACCACATTTAATTTTATGTAAGAACCTTCCTTTTCTTGGCCCCAAGTATTTCATGGAAATCTGCATCCCTGCTGCAATTTCATTTCTGTTTGGTTAGAGTTTTCCTTTCATTTATCATTTGTTCATTTGCTTTGCTTGCTATAGTAGTCAGAATTATTATTAATCCCAATTCTTTTGGGTTACAGTTGGAATTTGATTTACAGGATGCTGCCAGACAGAATGGGGATTCTGCACCCTCACCTGCCCCAGCCCCCCTCCCGGCTGTCCCGGGGGGTCCAGGCAGGTTCCCACCATGTATTGAGTTTGGAAAATATGAAATTCAGACATGGTATTCCTCCCCATATCCCCAGGAGTACGCCAAGTAAGTGATGTGTCTGTTCTTTGAACTTAACATTTTGCACAGTTTCAGACTCAGAGAGCACTGGTTAAACTCACGTTGTCTAATGACTGGATTGGGGTCCTCCAGGAAGAAAAGTAATAAAAAAAAGAATATAACTAGGTTTGGTAAAACAAGATTGTTACTGGTGTTTGTATAAACTAAATGCATGTATAAACTTGTACATTATTTAAGAAATGATTGAGAAATGCAAATTGATATATCAATTCAACTGATTGTTCAACTTTCTTTCCATTTCAGAGCTGGGTAACTGGTTTTCAGATATCCTGCTTACTTGGTTATTGTAGTGGTTGTTGTTGTTAAGTTTTACCCTCGCTCTTTTCTTGCCTTTCCTAGAATGTAATTTTCTGTTATGAAAGCTAATATCCTTAAGTTTATAACTGCGTATTGAAAATCCCCAACATGAAAACACGGTTTGATTTTTCCCCCTAGTGTTCCAAACATTGTTTTATATTGCACCTAAAAAATCAGGAAATCTCATTTAAACAGTTTTACATGTTAACTTAAATGTTGCTGCAGTTTTCAATTAGGTCACTTGGAATAAAACTAGTGTACACAATACCATTTTTCACAAAATTGTTCACATAAAGGCAAACAAAATAAATAAGGAATATTATTCTACACCTAATATCACAAAGTTCCTCTAGTAGCTACCTCCTCATGACCCCATTGTTAAGGGAGGGTCCCAGCTGACTGTTGATATAGCCGTAAGTGTACATGTTGTTGGACTGTGGGGGTTGCATATGTTGCTGAAAATGTTGCTGGGGGTTCACATTCATGTTCATATTGGGGAACATCTGCATAGAAAGCTGGGGGGTCTGTAGCCGAGAGTTAATGAAGCCATGGTGATTCATGTAACTCGGGTTCAGTGTTTGTTGCTGCATTCGATAAATGTCCTGAATGTTACCGTAATTGCTGACGAGCATGTTGGATCCTGTACGAATTGTCACATTTGGTGTAAATGAGGTCATGTTGGGGTTTCCAGACGGGCTCTTGCGAGTGTTCCGCGGCCTCTGGTATTGTTTGTAGGCCTGCTGCAGGGATACACCAGAAACTGTTTGTGAGGGGAGGTTAGGGACGGGGGGTGTGGCAAGGTTACGGATCATGGAGGGTGATGGTGTCATGTGAGGGGGAGGTGGCGTCATTGTGGGGGGAGGCGTCATCTGGTTTTCGGGCATGCCATTCATTTCTAGACTGTTGGTCAGTTGCTGAAGCTTGGACAGATTACAGCCATTTGCTGAATAGCCTGCCGGGGCACTGTTCTGTCGGTTGATGGGTACCTGAGGTAGTGGACAAGGCGTGGCACTATGGGTCAGTCTCTGGTTGGAGTTCTGTGGTAATAACACAGAAGTATACGAACTGCCAGGTGTGGAGCAGTAAGGCATCGGATTTGTTGAAGGGGCTACCATTGGCATATTGTAACCACCAGAATTACTGCTGACCATGTCCATATAGCGAGCTCCTTGCATCACATTCACTTGCTGGTAGGGCTGAGGCATTTGCTGTGCACAGTCGGAGTAGCTGCCTATCAGGGCAGGTGCTGTATTTTGTATGGTGTTCAGGGTCTGAGTCTGTTGAACAATGGACACGCCCACTGTATCAGTGCCAGAACTGATGGGATTCTGCAGTTCACTACTGCTGATTGACGTTGGAGATTCTAAGTCCATCTGAGTAACAACATCAATGTCAACACCTCCGTAACTGCTGCCAAGGTTTGAACCTGGCTGAATATTGTTCATGCCATTTGGTTGTGGTGTGAAGACAGACTGCATGTTTGAACAAGTTTGGTTTTGTAAGTGTGGTTGCTGAACTAAGTTTGGTTGATGCTGGGAAGTGGTGGGGTGAGGAGACAACTTCACTGATGGGACCGAGGGGGGAGTTTCTACACAATTGTTTAAGTTACTTTGAGGAGTCATTTGTTCATTGGATTGGATTGAATTATTTGCACTTGTGTTTGTGATTTGTTCAAAATTGTTTTGTATGTCACTGCTCAATGAATTTTCAAAAGTCCTTGCGTTACACAATGGAGAGTTGATGTCATCCTCTGGGAAATTATCATCACTGGGAATATCATCATCATCTGTTTCATGTGCTGGGTCCTCCAGTGGTGATCCAGAGGATTTCAAACCATCCAACTTATTGTCCAATTTGCATTCCTGCAAAATTTCTTTATTTGGTCCTATGCTAGGGGTCTCTTCTTGTGAATGGGACTTCACCAAACTATTATCAGGTGAAGAGGGATCTTGGCTTGGGGTAGGAACCTGAGGTGTCAAAGGAGCTGGGATATCACTGTTTGTATCAGATATACAGTCTCCTCCTATTGCTATAGGAGCAGGACTGGGATCAGGAATAGGCAGGTCGTCGGGAGTCTGTCGTTCTCTCTGCTGCTCCGTCTCATCGTCATCCTTTTTAACGATGTCATTCAGATCATTCTGCATGTCCTCGATGTCTGACTGTTCAGCGTCCTTCAGAGCCTGCACGGCCTCCTCGATCTCACGGCTCACATTCTCATTGTCACTATCACTGTCACTGTCTGAACTATCCGAATCTCTTGGACCAGAAGCCAGCTCTTTGGACAGATCGTCTAGATCTATATTACCACCAGGCGACTTAACACTGCCGTCGTGTTCATCACTGGTTTTTGAGAACAAAGCACTCTCTCTACTGGAAGACTGGTCTTTAATATCACAGCTGCCTTTGTCACAGTTTTCAGGTTTTTCATTTGTTTTTGTGTGATTTTTCTCTGAAGTGGTTCCTACATTTGACTCTGCCAGTGTTCTGTTTAAATTCTGTAAACAAAAATCAAACAGATTTTTAGAATTGATGATTCACAAAAATATTTCAAATTTGAATTGGATTGATTTTTGAGAAGATATGAATTTTTAAAACTAAAAAGTTGTACCTTAGGTGGCCTTCCCTTTTTCTTGGGAGGAACATTTCCTATGGGGGTCCTTGGTACTCCCTTAGGCCAGCCCCTACGGCCCTTGGGTTTAGGCACATCCTCATTTTTCTTTGAATTGCTGCTCTGTCTAACTGGCTGTTCATCATTCTCTTTTCCACTATGATCCACAGAGTCATTGTCTGAAACAATTGTTACTTGTCTTAATATTCAATTGGCATTTTTTTTTTCTGATATGCAAATGTACTTATCATGTTTATCTGCAATAAAGCATGACATTTTCCTAGTTTATACTGTGCATGTGTTAAGTCGTTTTCTTCATGGATTCTGGTCTTAAAATTATAATACTGAACATTCACCTTTGGACTCCTTCTCCTCCTTTTTCTTCTTGGATTCTTGAGAATCCAAAACAGATTCTGGCATTTTTCTTTTCCGAGAACCTGGAGGTCGTCCAACCTACAAATGATCCAAAAAACAGTTTTAGAGCCACACATACAAGAATTTCTATTTAACTTTCCTCCCAAAATTAAAGATATAAAATTTATCACAGTATTGCACATCATGTTTTGCACATTCTTTTGCAATATTTTTTCAGTGCAGAAATTCACAAGAATGATTGTACACATCAAAGAGTAATTGTAAAATGAACATGCATTAAGAATTTTGCACACAAGAACTAAAGTCCCTGTCTCCTGAAATACATGTAAATGTGATATACTAATTTACTGATTAACGAGAGTTGAACAATAAGTACCTTTCTCTTTGAAGGACTTTGTGTATCCTCGTTTTTAGGAGATTCTTTCCTCGACTTGACGGGCTTTTCTTCCTCCTCAGAGTCTGACGAGTCCTCACTGTCCTCCTTCAGTGGAGTTTTTATCAGAGTCTCCTCGGCTTTAAATGGACTGGTAGAATTTTTGGCCTCAGCTGCAAGTTTTGTAGGACTTGCCAACGCATCCATGATTTTAGGACTTCGCACATCCAGAAAGAGGCGGCTTTTCTCTGGACTGACCGTGGGGCTGACTGTTTCAATCCATTCCATGTCCTCAGCTATACTGTTCACCATCTGGGTCATTTCTCTCAGCTAGCAAAAACATTGAAAATATTCTTAAAACTACAAAAAATCCTATATATTACCAGAGACTCTGATAGACCTCTATTCTGACTTCTAATTCCCTACCTCTGATTCAGCCTTGCGCTCTTCCTCACTGATGACATAGTTAGATATCAGTGGTGTCCAGCGCAGACAGTCCTGGTCAAGATCTATCCTGAGGTGCTTCTTCGCCTCCAATTTCTCCATGTGTTCCTTGACTAGCTCTTTATTCACAGCAATCACAATCCTAAATGATAAATACAGGATATTCATTGTTACTGGTGTTTGTATAAACTAAATGCATGTATAAACTTGTACATTATTTAAGAAATGATTGAGAAATGCAAATTGATATATCAATTCAACTGATTGTTCAACTTTCTTTCCATTTCAGAGCTGGGTAACTGGTTTTCAGATATCCTGCTTATTTGGTTATTGTAGTGGTTGTTGTTGTTAAGTTTTACCCTCGCTCTTTTCTTGCCTTTCCTAGAATGTAATTTTCTGTTATGAAAGCTAATATCCTTATTCTAATAAATTCACTTAAATTTTCACATTTTATTCATCTCATTTCTGATAAGCCAAAGAAGGCAAAAATATGATTTTTTTTTTCATTCCATTTGTTATTATTTCTATATCGATTTTGACATTGTTTTATAAAAATTCTGATGTTTATGATTTTAATTTTATATCACAGCATGACTTTGTAAACTGTCAAATAAGAGAAAGACTAAGCCGTTAAAGAGGAAACTGTTTTTAGAAGATAGTTTTCATTGCCAACATCTAAAGCTGCCTTTTAGTGCATATTATTGTGGCATAATTTGTAGAACCTCTGATATGAATTATCAATACCTTCTTCATGAGTGCACAGAATATAAGTGCTGAACAGCTATTTCGCATGTTTGTTTTTTTTATGACGTTTTATTTGATGAAAGGCAACAAACAAAAATCAGAGTAGATTTTTAAATTTTTATTCTGTTTTGGCTGTTGTAGTAGTATGAAGAGAGTTTGTGATTGAAGCTCTTATTTTGGCAGATTTGCGTATGAGAAAAATGTTTACTGCATGCAAAATCTAGCAGAATTGTGATTGTGTGCAGAAAATATAGATCTAAATGATGTTTTTAATACTTTCGCCATTGAAGACTTGTAAAAATATTTAAATCAATTTTGTGGAAGCTATAATTTTTGACATCTTTTTTTACGTGTATGTCTATCAGATGTTCCCCTGTTAAGATATAGAGTTAATCTGTTTACAGGCTTCCTAAGCTCTACATCTGTGAATATTGTCTGAAGTACATGAAAAGTCGCAACATTCTGCAACGACATATGGTAAGCTAGAGTTTTTACACATACATAAACTATAGACTTAATGTTTACATAAATACATACATACGTAAATATTTGTAACTAAAAATAAATCCCTTGTTCTACAGGAGAAGTGTGACCTCTTGCGACCCCCAGCTAATGAGATTTACAGGAAGGGGGAGCTATCTGTGTTTGAGGTGGATGGAAATGCCAGCAAGATTTACTGCCAGAACCTTTGCCTTCTAGCCAAACTGTTCCTCGATCATAAGACTCTTTATTATGATGTGGAGCCCTTCCTCTTCTATGTTCTTACAGTGAATGATGAGTATGGCAGTCATCTGATTGGCTACTTCTCTAAGGTAATCAGCAGATTTTCCAAGAGCTCTTGTTCTAGAAGTACATGATCTTATTCCTCGATCATAAGACTCTTTATTATGATGTGGAGCCCTTCCTCTTCTATGTTCTTACAGTGAATGATGAGTATGGCAGTCATCTGATTGGCTACTTCTCTAAGGTAATCAGCAGATTTTCCAAGAGCTCTTGTTCTAGAAGTACATGATCTTTAAAAAAAAAAAAAAATTAATGTTGTAAGCCAGCCATTGATTGTGAAGAATTCATCAAACATACTATCAGCTCTGATATCTCTTGTTATTTACAGTAAAGAAAATGACTACCAAGTTGATTGAATATTTAAAACCTTTATGACTATTTTAAATTAAACTTACACAGAAAAAGGTTACAATTTGATTTAATTAAACATTAATATTTACAGGAAAAACACTGCCAGCAAAAATACAATGTATCATGTATTATGACCATGCCTCAGTACCAAAGGAAAGGATATGGAAGATTTCTCATTGACTTCAGTAAGTTTCATTTATATACTGTTGAATCTGAACTGATATCCACATGAAATTTTGTCCTAGTCTACTAAAGTTTATTTTTGTCTGAAATTTTGTCAGTCATCAATTTACTTTGTTGTGATTACCATTCATAAGTCTTGACTGCTATTTAAAACTGAAAACATAGTAAGTGTGTGGAATTTTCACTCTGGGGAAATTACCGGTAGTGTTTAAACAGTATGAAATTGATCGTGTTAGATTGTGCAGTAAGACAGTTTTCTATTACATCTTTCCAGACATGTACATGTATTTGAGCCTGAAGTTCTGTTTCCTTTCTTTGTAGGTTACATGCTGTCTCGTGTGGAGGGACACCCAGGGTCTCCTGAGAAACCCCTCTCGGAACTCGGCAAAGTCAGCTACCTGGCTTACTGGAAAAGTGTCATCATAGAATACCTCCACAAGTACCAAGACTCCAGGATTACCATAAAAGGCAAGGCATTTATACATTGGTCGGAAAGGAAGATCTTGTACTCTTCAGATTTATCATCCCTTTGTTCATGCATTCTGATTTTATGCCATTGAATATTGATGTTCTGAAAGAAAAAGACCCCATATTTTGGCATACCCTGCAGGACAGACTTTGACAGAAATGGCCTTGTAAGATTGACAATATTTTAAAGAAGTAATAATCATTCTATTGAATCTGTTGTATTTTCAGGGATGAGTCGTGCCACTGGAATGTGTCCACATGATATTGCTCACTCCCTTGAGATGTTAAACATGATAGCTCAGAAGGAAGACAAGTAAGTGTGTCTGATTGTATATAGAAAAAAAACAAATAACTCTTAAATGACCAAAATTGTTTTGTGATATAATTTTGAACTATTGTCTGAGAGATCAGAGAGTGTGATTTTCACATTAAGAATATCCTGTATTTATCATTTAGGATTGTGATTGCTGTGAATAAAGAGCTAGATACTTTAACTGTATATTGCCAATGTGCACCTCCTATTTTACTTTTTGATCAGACATATTTTGGGTTTCCCATAGCAAAACATGGACACTGCCATTATATGGAAGGCGGGGGTATCTTTTAGTAAGCTCATTGCTCACGAACGTCTAGTTAAATATTAAATAGGAGAACCGAAATGGCACTGCTGAATTCGAAATCCATGTTACATCAACTTCTTTGTCATAATCCTTGTATTACGGCTTGGTCGTGCACAGAAGATGCTCTTGTTTACTGAATCAGTTTTGAAGACATAAATATCCAGTAGACCTTCAGTAAACCTTCAGTTCTCCTTTGGTGAAAACATTTTATAGTTTCTTGCAATGCATACTTTGTGGGTTTTTCTTTGTACATCTACGAATTTTTTCTTCAAAATCTGATATACGATATCAATCCTTATGTGTAAGTTTACAATGGAGGAAGGCTTACTGATAAATTGGTTTAAAAGTAATGATTCGCACAATGTGAAATACAGGTAGACGCTTTCGTATCACTGATAATGCGTGTCTGATAACATAGACAGGAAGTTGTTTTTTTGTTGTTGTTGTACAATCGAATTGAAAGTATGGGGACTTGATTAAAAAATTTAACGACGTAATGCTAATTCAAGAGATTGGACTATGGATATTCTGTTGTGTGTCCTAGGACTTCTTCTCTGTATAACAGATATCAGTAAGTAAAATGATTAAGACAGGAGTGGAAATTAAAACAAACAATTCATGTATATGTAGCACTCCCATTTTAACGATAATATATTTATACAAGATCTTTCTTTAGATGGTACAGAATGTCCAGAAACATTGCATTTGCCAAGTCTTGTGATCGATGGTACGAGATTTTCGGATTACGAAAAGATAGCGGCGTTTCCGTGTGATGGACATTTGATTGGATGGCAGATAATTGGCGCCAAACCTGAATTTAACATACACCTGGGAGTATGGATCCCAAATTATGGTTCTGAAAAACTCCTCACCCTTTTAGACCGTATAACCCAAGGAAGCGATGACAACATGGAACCTGTCATTATCGAAAAAGGAGATTTCATGGGTCTCGTTTTGTTAAAGAATGACTCGCTCACTGTGCCTGATTTGAACATACTACCACGAAAAGATAATAGTATTGCTAACTTAAACTCCAAATACTCACATCTTGTAGCCGTTGTCCCTCAGAATACTACAAGAGGAAGTGTCATTTCATTTAAGGACAAATCCTTCTTACTGATGCCCTTGAATTTCACAATTCGTGTAACAATGGATTACAGTGGTAAGAATGCTTCTGAGAAATTACCAGAGTAACTTGTTGGCTTTATTGCTATTAGATGTTGCCAAGAAATTTAATTTATACTTGGATGACATCTTATATCTTATTTTTCGGCTTTAGGTACATATAAAGCCAACTGGGAAGCTTCTCGAAAAAAGAGCCACAACAAACGAGATAAATGGAGAAGTTGTAGCAGTCACAATCTCCCAAATTGTGAAACGTGTAGAAAAGTCAAGGGCAAAGTCATCTGTACATTTTGCAAAGATGGATTCTTCGGACCAACGTGCAAGAGACCTTGTCCCGAGGTATTGTTCATCTTTTTCATTTAATAATCATGATTGACATTTGAAATTATCACTGGTGACTTCTATTTTTTGTGCAGTTTGTACATAATTTTTCATTCATTTTGGAATGTGCATTTAATTAAAATGAATAATAATAAATTATGATTTTCCTTACATTTTTTCTTATTTATGTACATGTACAATCAAATACCAATCGTCTTTCCATTTTCAATATCACAAGTTATTTGGAAAATAAATCTACAATCCAGAAGATGACTAAGCTGTAGGCCTTACTCCATCCCAACTGTTCTTTAAGGTAGACAGATCCTCAGGTTTATAAAATTTGCAGTTAAATAATCAAAAACACTCATAAAAGTATCTCTGAATCCACAAAATTTTGTAAATTTATCCACAGTATTTCTTTAAAATCAAAGATTAAAGTTAATCATATCATTAATTGTCAAATATCAAGTATTTTTTCCAGAAAAAGCGTATTGGAAAACCAGCAATGCATTTTCTAATTGCAAATTAATCAACAAATATATTTTAGGTTAAAAAACGATAGGTATTCAGAGAAATTGTCATGATTTTTATACTTATTTTATTTTTTGTCTTCTATTTCCGTCATGTATTCTATAAAACATAGTGTAAGAGGCTTTTGCTATCATTGCAAAACACCACAAATCACTTCTCATTTCATATCATGCTAATAAGCATTAGTATCTAAGGCAGGATTTAAGAAAGTCGTATTTCTCTAAAACTATATTAATTTTTCTCCTTTTAAAGGGTACAAATGTCAACTTTTATAAGAGCTTTTTTAAGACTTCCAAAGACTTCCAAAGACCTTTACTCTTATAAAGATGAATAAAATGAAAATTGTTGCATGAAAAAATTCATTTTTAAGCTTTATTTTGATGCTTTCAAATTAAATATTAATTTTTTAGTTATCCTTCCTGGCTGAGGATCGGATATCCTTAAAGCTTGTATGAGCTGAAAGCTCCTGTGAGTTTTTTAGTTCTGATCGCCGTTGACCAGCATTTGTTTAGTTATGTGTGTGTAAACTTTTTACATTGTTTAATTCAAGAACCCCTGGGCCAAAGTAAGAATAAAGCACCCTAGATAAAGGAAATTCAAAAAATTTAACCAAAAGGAAAAGACCGATTTCAAGGGGAGATAATCAAAAACTTGTAATTTATTAATAAGAACTCAGAATAAATGTCCAGTCAGTTCATATACCAGTAGATGCACATTGACACTATATATTTATATGTGATATGTGAAAGTCTACTTAAATGTTATATGGTGGTATAGAACAGTCTGGTCGAACCCCAAAAAGGGGGTAAACGGAAATAGGAAAACCATACTACCAACCGCAGTTGCTTTAAAATGTGCGTATTTCACGCAAAAAGTACAGGTTTACAAAAACGCCGGTACAAAGAAACCGGTCATTTTTCAAATGTAAAACTACTTCGAAATGATAGATTAAAGGTGTTTTAAGAGTTTGTATTTTACAGAAGGAGTTGCTGAGAACAGATGAATCCCTAATATAGAAAGAATCGTAGTGTCCATTTTTTGCTAGTGTAAACCCAAAATACCTGTTTGATCAGAACAGAAAGTAATAGTTGCACAATGACATGAATCTTTGAGAAAGTCTTATCTATTTTTATTTTTGATTGTATAGAAAGAGTTGCTGATAAGAGAGGGATTGCCTTCAAATATTTCAGAAAGAATGGACGTGTACATGCTTTGCTATGTTTGTCTAATTAAAACTTAAAATAGGAGAAACATAATTGCACTGCTGAATACGCAGAATGTGAAACCCATATTACATCAACTTATTTGTCAGAACTACGGTCTGGTCGTGCACAAAAACATGCTCTTTTATTTTACTGAATCAGTTGAAAACATTAACATCTAGTAGAGCTTCAGTTTTCCATTGATGAAAATATTTTAAGTTTCATGCAATGCAAGATGCGTTCATGCATACATAATGAAGGCCTTTTTTGTTACATCTACGAAAACTTCCCTCAAAATCTTTCCAACGATATCAAGTCTTACGTGTAAATTTACAGTTAATTTAGTTGAGGAAGGATTACTGATAAGTTAAAAAAACACGATTCACACAATGTGAAATACAGGTGGACGCAACCGAATCATTGATAATGTGTCTGATAACATAGACAGGAAGTTGTGTTTTTGTTCTGAAGCACAATCAAATTGAAAGTATGGGGACTTGATCAAAAAACTAACGACGTAATGCTAATTAAAAAGATTGGACTATGGATATTCTGCTGTGTGTTCTGGGACTCCTGCTCGGTGTAACGGATATCAGTAAGTAAAATGATTTAGATGGGAGTAAGAATTTCACAAACAATTCATGTATAGACTACAGCACTCCCATTTTTAAAGATATTAAATCTAAATACAAGCACTTTTTTAGATGGTGGTACAGAATGTCCAGAAACATTGCTTTTGCCAAGTCTCGCGATCGGTGGTACGAGATTTTCGGATTACGAAAAGATAGCGTCATTTCCGTGTGATGGACATTTGATTGGATGGCGGATAATTGGCGCCAAACCTGAATTTAACATACACCTGGGAGTATGGGTCCAAAATTATGGTTCTGAAAAACTTCTCACCCTTTTAGACCGTGTAAACCAAGGAAGCAATGACAACATGGAACCTGTCATTATCGAGAAAGGAGATTTCACGGGTCTTGTTTTGTTAAAGAATGACTCGCTCACTGTGCCTGATTTGAACATGTCGCCACAAAAAGAAAATACTATTGCTAACTTAAATTTCAAATACTCACATCTTGTAGCTGTGGTCCCACAGAATACTACAAGAGGAAGTGTCATTTCATTTAAGAAAATATCTTTCTTACTGATGCCCTTGAATTTCACAATTTATGCTACAATGGATTACAGTGGTAAGAATGCTTCTGAGAAATAGTGTTTCATTTTTTAGCTCACCTGAGCCGAAGGCTCAAGTGAGCTTTTCTGATCACATTTTGTCCGGCGTCCGTCTGTCCGTCTGTCTGTCCATCTGTCTGTCTGTCTGTCTGTCCGTAAACTTTTCACATTTTCGACTTCTTCTCAAGAACCGCTAGGCCAATTTCAACCAAACTTGCCACAAAGCATCCTTGGGTAAAGGGGATTCAAGTTTGTTCAAATGAAGGGCCACGCC
>PRKT01000164.1:282320-284820 GCA_003671525.1 Saccostrea glomerata | reverse complement strand
GCGGACAGCGGCTGTGGGGAATGCCAGCTAGGATTTCAGGGAAAGTGGTGCGAGGAGTTCGTCTCTAGATGTGAAGAAGGGTATTTTCCTGTAGCTCACTGTTCAAACGAGTGTCCAGAAAATTGTGTACCCTGCAATATATCAGATAGTGAGTGCATCGTCTGCAAAAAAGAATCAGAATGGATACAATGTACAAAAGCTGGTAAGGTCATTTCTGTCGAAAAAGAAAAGAAAAAGTTTTAAAAAATTACCCAAATTTAAAAAAAAAATCTTATTAAAATGGGGAGGAGACGGTTTTTTATTCTCAGAGGAAAAAAATGAATGTGACCCTTTAATAATTACATTGTACAATAAAGTGAATAATTTGATGCATGCATGTGCAATCAAGACTGTTTCATGATGTCTCCTAGCTTCCTAATGTCGTAGTGGTTAGTTAAAGGGTAAACTGAAATACCCAGTAGCAAAATTGGGCGAAAATAGAATGATTTGACTCGAGATCCAGTTAGATAACAAGTCCTTTACTAATTTCATCATGTACAAGGTTTCATCCTAAAATTTTCTTTATTAGTTGTAGCAAACAAGGACGTATCGGAGGAGGGCTCCACTTCCCTGGGGGTCATTCTGGGCTCTGTCTTTGCCCTCCTCACCCTGGGAATGGTCGTGTCGGGAGTCGCTTTCTATATAATAAGGTACACATCTCTCCTGGCAAACCCATCGAATTAATTTCTAGTTGTTGTCCCCCACTTTCGCTGAAAGTAGGAGATACATGTATAAATATTTGTTGAAATAAAAATCAAAGTATCTATTTGATATTTTCGTGTTTTACAGGCGTCGACGCAGAAATATTTCGAAAAAAGCCAATGCTAACACAGAAACAGTAAATGGACTCCCCTCAAGAGAAACTTTAGAAGAGAAAGCTCACCAAAGCAACCCTTTCATTATAAATTTTTCAACATCAAGTAAAAATCAAAATAGACAACTTCCTTTACCCCCGGGCGAAGGCGAAGATGGCTATATGGAACCTCATGCTCTATCAAAGCCAGATGTGACATTACCTCTTCTTCAGCAAGAACGACACTCGGATTCTAAGTAAATATTTGATAACATAAGTATTTTAGAAATTTGGTTGTTATTCAACCCTTCTCAATAACAAGATTTCGTTAAAAAATTACGAACACGTTAATGGCTTTCAGAAGTTTTTAATATTATTTTCATTGCTGTAGACTTTTTAACATTTGAAAAAAAATAAGCACAACCGTTGCAACATTTAACTAAATATTGATATATTTTAAGAATACTGAATCAGATGAAAAGACAAGAATATGCGGTGAAATAATTTGATACATAGATTATTAATATTTATTATGAAATGCAACAACCTTGAGTCATCCTTAACGCTTAGTGGCTTAAATTACATGTATCTGTAAAACCGTTTTAAGATTCAAATCGTCTCAAATTACTTGAATTATACTAATCTCTTGTCCTTTTGCTACTTTCAGACCAGAGCCCAGTGTGCCGGAGTCTCACGGAGAAGATGTTTATGAGACAATGGGTGAAATAGAACCCATAGAGGAAACATTTGATTAGAAAAGACAGCTTACTCTACACTGCAATCACGTATCATTTTATACATATGAGCTTAAGCTTTTCATAGCTTTTTGACATTTTTCTTCGTTTGTGTTGATGAATCAGATATCATGATACGTGAATTCTGCAAAAAGACTAGTTTAAAAGTTATTTAGTATGGTGACTGATTGCATTTATGTCAGTTCAAGTGAAAAGTGTAAAAGTCAATGTAAATGCCGTATATAGAAGAATTTCATGGCAAGCAATGGTCAAATTCATAAAAGGACTGTTGATTTATAATGCATGTTATTTAGTAGTTTTATTTCCAGAAAGCAATTATTTTACCTTCCTTTTATTGTCTCGGTAACAAAAGATGAAATAGTAAAGCAATTTTATCCATCTGGTTGGAACTTTGCACTTTTTTGAACATCAAAATCAGTATAAATTTTAATCAAAAGCTTTACTGAAGCAAGCGCTTTTCTCCTTCAAATGTGATAATCGAGCTCCAAAAATCTACAAACTAAAAAAATCTGCGAAGAGGGTATAAGATACGAACCCTTAGAAAATCCAAAGGAGGGTTAAGAGCCTAAAGAGGAGTAAGCATCCCTTATTGACGTGTCACACCCACCGTGAGCCAAATGTTTGAACATGTAAACGGAGCATTCCGTTATCAAACCTTTAGTTTTAGAACAAATATCCCTTACAATTGGTCAAATCAGCCAAAATGCGATCAAATGATTGGATATACATGTATTTTATATTAAGGTCATAATAACGGTAATAGAATTAACAACTTTAAACGAGGTTCTTGAAATCCCAGCAACATCAACTTATCTTTCAATAGCCTGCTTCAGTTTAAAATCGATTGTACTCGGAACATTCTATACAGTATCGAATACTGTGGAATGAATAAAATTGAAGGGGGGGGGGGGGG
>PRKT01000164.1:252209-282286 GCA_003671525.1 Saccostrea glomerata | reverse complement strand
GGGGGGGGGGGGGGGGGGGGTTCGTGGATTGCTTACAGGTTCGTAGGGAATTGTATACATGTATATTCTCTTTTACCTACGAAAAAAATATGGCTTTGTATCCATAGTTTTAAAATTCGTGAAGGATGACGACGTGTTATCAAGTAACCATGGTTATTTTTATTCTTCTGCCGATACAATATATCCCAGTGAGCTTAAAAAATAAAAGATACCACAGAGTCTAACACATCTGTTTCACATTTAAATATTTTACTTGAAACAAAGACCATGATTGTTGAACAACCAAGCGTTAGGATAAACGTGATGACTTTAACTTTTAAACAGCCAATCTCCATAGGTTAGTTATGCAGCAATACACTTTCATATCTCTTAGTTGATTCGTTATGGAAGAAAATTTAAAGCTTTACGCAGTATCAATTTATCAAACAAGTTGATGAAACAAGAATATCAGCAGTCTCGTTTAAAGTCATCATTTCTTAAGTTCTATAGACGATACAATGACATTGTCAGCAAATATAATTTATCATTGAATCAAATGTTGACTGACGTTTTTTTTTATACTAATTGTTAGTCCATTATATTCACACGGAATTGTCGATGGAATTTTCTGTTATTTCCCGATCATGATTAGGAGCACACGGCGGGTGTGACCAGTCGGTAGGGGATGCCCACTCCTCCATGGCACCCGATCCTACCTCTGATGTGTTTGCTCCGCTCCAGTCTTATATTGTTTTATGGACTATTGAGCTTGAACACTGTTCATTATCTCTATATATTTCACGTTAATTCATGGAAGAGAGGTATTCCATGAATTCCATCACTACGAAATCTAATAATCCCACAGAAAGATTGGAAGACACTACTTGCAAGACAATAATGCAAGGTAAAAGCACGTTATTCCTACATAAATTCAAAGGAAATTGGAGGTAGAAAAGTTTAACTCATCTCATTTGTCTACAGTTTTGTTTTTAAGTTAGCCCTAATAGTCAGTAACTCATTCAGATATGAAACAGTTGGGACAAACTTTGTGGTTTATTTTATTCAAGATCACTTGAATCAAATATGGAGATATAACTAACAGTAGTCAAACTCAAAGTCCATTTAATTAAGCAATGCAAATTGAAATAAGAGCAAATAGAACCTTAAAAAACATAAGAGATGGAATCAGGTATAATGGAGGAGCGAGCATCCCTGCAGACCGGTCACACCTGCCGTGTGCTCCATGTCATTATTGGGGAAATCCAGAAACAGAGTGTTAATATTGGTCTAACAATTAGTATGAAAAATATCAGTCAGCATAGATGTATGGAATCGATGTATGAATAAGTAACTATTGTCGATTGATAAACATCGTCAGTATATATAACTGTCCAGTTCAAGGCCAGAGCAAGTGTTTTTTCTTCTCATGTAGAAATGTTTGAATAAATCTGCCTCATATAAATACAGAAATTGATTAGCGATTAAGGAGCACAATTAGTGCCACTCGGATTTTCCAACAGTTTGTTGGAAGACCTGATCTCCGAAGACTATAGAAATGTTGTCAATGAGGTTCTCCAGCATTTATCAACTTCAGAGTACATATGTGCAGAAACAGAGTGATTTTCAAGTAATTTTGATGATGGGCATTCACAAAATTGGAAAATTTCTTACTTCCATTTTTATTGCAGTTGTCCTTGATACCAAAATGCCTAGTTTATATTTTATCGTTTATAAAGTGTAGAAAAGTCGTACGTTTTGATGTTACTAATTTTTTATAAAAGAATGACCATTGCAAAAAAGCAACTTCAGTACCAATCAATTTCAAATTTTAAATAAAAAACATAAAAGTAGCACATTATCCTCAATACATTCCACTCCTGTTTGTCAGAAAACAACACTAAGTACTCCATTTAATTTTAGTATTATATGTTGTTTAATATATTTTTGTAGATAATTTTTCAAGACAGGAAAATTTTTATTTGGAGTTTTTCCTCTTTGCCTTTGGCACATGTCCTAATCCTCGAAAGATAAAAAATTGATTGTCCCTTTCAATCAACTTTTGTAGTGATTTAAAGGGTGTTAAATTTCTCTTCTGCAGAATTATGTCTCAAAATTAGTAAGTATAAGTATTAATTTGGATACTTAAATCTGCTAAGTCGTCAAAGTCAGATCTTTAACGTTATCTTGAATATTGGCAGAGGAACATATTCTTTTGTTAGGATGAGTGGATTAAAAAATATTTAGTGAAAATTTGAATAAAATATTATGACATTCAGCTTTGCTCGTCAGCTGCTGGCTAGTAAGTACCCAGTATGTTCACCCATACAAAAATTAATGTTTTTGATTTTTAAATATAATGATGCAAATTCACATACTATTTTCACATATATACACATGTGCATAATTTATCTAGCATGTAGGGGGTAGAATACGCTGTTACACCACGAGAACAATGGTGTGCGTGAGGTGGGATAACCTTTTTTCTGTCTCATTATAAAGCAATAGTACAATCGCTAAAGCACCAGTTTAAAAGTACATGTACATTTTATTTGTTTACAAAAGCACATTAAGTTTAAGAGCTTCGAGATGAAGATTAAGAAAAAAACCTATGATTTAAATAACTACATTATCCTTTGTAATTTATAGCTTATAATGAAATATATGGAGATAATGAACATTATTCATGATGCATAACGTCTTTTTCTGGTGGAATACTAGTATTCAAATATGAAACAGATGTGTCAGACTCGGAATTATATATAAGCATACCGGGATAAGAATGGAAGTAACCATGCACTGTTAATTAACAATATGTCGACGATACATCTAAATGTCGATTTGAAGGCAATAGGAAGTGCTTTCCTCTCTTCACTTATAAGATTTTATAACAAATTCTGCTTCATATGAATACAAAAATAGGTATGCTAATAACGGGGCGCAATTGGTACCCATGGGAATTCCAATAGATTGCTGGAAGACTTAGTCTCCAAAAACCATATAGATGTTGTCTATCAGAAACTCCAGCATCTTTTAAATATCAAATTCAGAGTACTTGTATATGCAATCAGAATGTTTTTCAATTATGACATGACAAGTAAGTAAATTCATGAATTCTTTTTTATTGAAAAACCAGCTGTCAGTGATGTCAAAATGCCTGGACTTTAATTTATCGTTGGAAAGTAGTTGTTTATGGTGTTTAGGAGTCATAAGTTTTTATGTTGTTGACTTATATAAAAAAAATTATGATTTCAAAGTTTTAAAAAGTTCCTGAAATGTTTAGTATCTACATCTGATTAACACCACTTTCCGAATAATATTCCTAATATTTCTCCTTGACTACTGCTATTTTTTTAGTGAGAAATAAAGAAAGGGGCTAGGTATAACATATACTGGAACCTTCTATGTATCTTTATTTGTAAGGATTTTTATGAAGTTCTGACAAATGATATTAATGATTGTCCTCCTTAGAAAGGGAGATAATGAAATATGGAGATAAAGAACAGTATTCAAACTCAAAAGTCCCTTACAACAATACAAACCAGGAGCAGAAGGAACATGGACCTCGAAACCATCAGAGGTCAGAGGTGAGATCAGGTGCCATGTAGGAGTAAGCATCTTCTGCCAACCGGTCATATCCGTCGTGTGCTCCTTTTCATGATCAGGAATAAGTAAAAGAAGGAATAAAAATTGAGAAAATACGTAGACAATTCAATGTGTAAATATTGGCATGGTAATTTGTATTTAAAATGTCCATCAGCATTTGAAATAATGATGTTGCTGACAAGGTCATTGTATCGACCAAAGAACTTGCGAAATGATTACTTTAAAACAAGGCTGTTGATGTTTTATCTTAATCAACTTTTTTGTCAAGCTGTAAAAGAATTAATTATATTCGTTCTTATCTAGCATGCTATTGCGTATCGAATCAACTGAGTGACATAAACCTCAAATGCTGGTGATAAGGGTATAATGCTACATAAGTAGGGAAAATGACAATTGAAAAGTTGATGTAATAATGTTTTCACAAAGCTTTGTTGTAAGGTTACCACTAACAGTTTTTATAGTATTACATGTACGTCAACGTTACGTATACACGTTTGTGACGTCACTTGTAACTAAAACTCTCTATTATCCAGAAATGAACAGATGTGTCAGACTCGGTGGCAACTTATATTTGAAGCTCACTTATAACATGTCGCTATATGAATGAAAGTAAATAAAGGATTAGTAAATCATACTCAGTTTGATTTTTTGGAAATATTAAAAACATTCAAAACTGACGTATGGTTTTGAAGAACTACTTCCTTGGATTACCACTTGTAGTCTCAGTTTCTTTAAAATAAGATTCGTACCAACAGACTTGTTGACTTCGAATGCTTTTTGTCGATATGGAGGGACATTATTCATAGGTCAGTTTTTGACATTATTTGAGACATTATAAGCCAAAAAATCTTCATTTTAGTTTTTTTTTTTATATAAGTTGGATTCAGCCACTGCAAAAAAGAAAAATAAAGATAAACTGGAATTTGAATGCTTTAGATGAGGCGTCATGACTGTTAAATACATGACAAGTTAAAAATAAGCTTACTCTAAAATATTTACAAGAAAAAAAAATTCTGAGCACTGGTAGATCTATTGCATATTTGTTGAAGTACATTGAAGAAGAAAGTTATAAAAAAGTAATAAGTTAAACAAGAATTCTCTTCAAGAATGATGTTCCTCGTACATTTGATACATTAGCTAATTCATGTAGGTAATTTTACTAAATGGTAATGAATGAAGCAAATTAAAGTGCATATACATGTTTGTAGGCATTGGATTTTTTCTACAATTTCCCGACTGGCATTTGGGATTCCGCGGATTGACAAAAACTTTAATTGGCACAATTTATAACCATGGATTATACCCCACAAGATACAGTGTACAAAGGGATTGGTATATTTACCTCTTTGCATAGCATAAAAGTCGAAAGATTGTTTTTAAACTAAACTTTGAGTTAAGTTCTTTGACTATCCCAAATAATAAATGCATAATCTACTCAAATGTAAGCAATTACATCTTGTACAATCATCCTATGAATAATTTATGTTGAAATTAGTTTATATTATTTTAGATTAAATGGACAAAATTAAAAACTATAAAATTTCAAGAAGTAAATAAATGAATAAAAATAAAAAGCTTTAAAAGTTTTCACAGCTTCCATAAAAATATTTTTTTCCTATGTAAATCAAACAATTTTAGAATTTCTATTGAGAGTGGGAGATGAAATGGAATTCCAGAGAAAGAGAAAAAGAAAGAGCGATGTATGATAAGTATCTCAATTGGCCCCTTAAAATGAATATCTTAATTCTACTTTATATATAGCTTTAATTTGTACAGCTATATATGCGACCTTTATTGGTCATTTTCATTTTGATCAAAATGCCGTTATTTTAGAAATATTACATAATAAAAATCACGTTTTCCCGCCATTTTAGCAGATTTTGTATAAAACTGCTTATTTTCAAGCAGTTTTTCTTCCAGAAAATATAGAGCGCAGCCTAGAACAAGATTTATATTTTTACCAAAGATGTATCTATCCAAAACTGATTAGTGACAGAAAAATTATGTATGTTCTACACTGCGCTCTATGTTTCCCATAAGAAAAAAACATCAAGAAAAAAGGCATATCTTTGGCTTTTTTGTTAGATAGCAATATTTCTCTTGTTATTTACAGCTAGAGAGTGCATATAAATTTGAAAAATATATTAGAAATATTTCTAATATAACCTCTTCTTCAAAATAAATATCAATTAAACATATTTGAATGTCATTCTAAAATGTTGATTTTTAGGGGGCCAAAATTGACTCTTACCATATATATTCCTTTACAATATGTTATAAATGATGATCAAATTCATCACATTTTGAAGGCTTTCAAGAAGACTAAGAGTAAAGTCAAACATACCACGGTATATAAATTTTAAAATCTAAAAAAAACTTCTTTCAAGAACAAATGAAGCAGTTCTCAAGAGATAATGTAAATCTTTCTTTTCTGTAAAAAAAAAAGGCTTCGATTAAATTAAATTGTTTGTTTTTTAAATGTTTCTTTTCTATATGACTTCTTAAAGATATATTAAATGGCAAACCAATAAAAAAAAAACAAAAGCAAAAAAAAAACCAGCAGAATTTCTTTTTTATTCATTTCTTTTTTTATACGAATCTATTTCATACCTTGATAGATAGATAGTGGGTGCTTGTTAAAAGGAGGTATAATCTTACAAATGAAGCGACTCTATACTGAACACTGGATCTTTCAAATTTTTATTTGATATTCCTTGTTGACATAATCCATCTTTGTCGGATATTGACGTAATAAAAGCAAGGTGTCGTGCAATGAACAACAAGCCGATACCCGAAATCTTCATTAGCGCCATTAATACTTAAATGGAAAACTTCAGTGAATCAATTTTGGATCTTGAAATCCCCTCACGTTCGTGCGACTCCGTCATATGCTGGCTTATCTGACGGTAGACTTTTTACTGTCAGTTACACTCATATCAAGGGCCTAATATTTACCGAATTGAAACACGACTGCAGCCACCCAAGAACAATTATTTGTTTAATATCAAACTGAATGTAAAATAGATTCAATTTCTTTATTTAATCGTTTCTTAATTAAGTTCCCCACCAGACTGAGAAAAAAGTTCAATAAAAGAATTGGAAATAATTTGGGCTTTATACTTTGGGAGGGCCAAAAATTTTCCAAAAACAGTAGTGATTAAATTTGTGGTGTCATCAGTCCCCTTCAAACATCACGTGACGCTGTTGATGAATCACTTGGTGTTGCCCTAAAGTCGATACGTTGTAATCGGAAACCTTTTATCAAACAATGGCTGAGCACTCTCCAGCGTGTCATCTTCAATCTGTTTGTCCAAAGTCACTCTCAGCCCGCCGGTCACAGAGGGTTAGATCAAGCCCTTCTTCCTGTAGACTCTTCTTGATAGATTAGCAATTCATTTATAATGAAATTCATTATTAAAAAGTTACATATTTTTTTTTTTACAGAACATGGATTCTGCTTTTGGAAATCCATCGAATATTCAAAGTTCACTTTCTTTTACTCAGAGTTCACTTTCTGAAGATGAATTTTTTAAAATCGCATTTCAACAACTATATATACTCGTATAAAGCCTTTTAAATTCCAGCCAACTAAGGTGCGTTTGATCTACCAATACTTACCGGATTCCCAAACGTTATAAAAATCCTTACAAAGACACTATATTATATTTACTTCTTACCATGCAAGTATTAATTGCCGTAAAGGAGAAACTTCAGACGTACAATATGTACTTCTAAAAATTATGTAAATTAGATGTGGCTTTTCAAAAACTCCAAACAACTGATAGAAAATTAAAATTCGCGAAAACTTTCACAAGTCGATTAAATCAAACGTACGACTTTTTTCCCTTTATACAACTATTCCTCACGAAAAAACTTGACTTTTTATCATTGAAAATTGTTTTTTAAATAAATATGATAGCTAGACATGATTTTTACATCTTGAGATTAATCATAAACAAAATTACTTTAAAAATTATTTGGTTCTACAGTTAAGTACTCTGAAGTTGATATTAAAGTAATTTTCGGAAACCAAGTTTTATAATGAACTGTTGGAATACCGATGGACCCTAACAAGAAAATGTTAAAAATCTGTGGGGATTAAGGTAGTCCGATCCTCAGGTTTATAAAATTACTCAAAAAAGTATCTCTGAATCCACAAAGTTATGTAAATTTATCCACAGTATTTTTGATTAAAGTTAATCATATTATATAGAGAAAATTGTCAAATCTCCAACATTTTTGCAGAAAAATCAGCAATGCCTTTATAGTTGCAAATTGATCAACACATATATCTTAGTTTAAAAACGATAGGTATCCAGGCATTTAGAGAAATTGTCATGATTTTTATACTTATTTGGTATTTATTGCCTTCTATTTCCGTCATGTATTCTATAATACATGGTGTAAAAGGCTTTTACTATCATTGCAAGACACCACAAATCACTTATTTCATATCATGCTGATAAGCATTAGTATCTAAAGGTGGATTCAAGGAAATCTTATTTCTCGAAAACTGTTTTATTTTTTTCCCTTTTATAGGGTACAAATGTCAACTTTTATAAGACCTTTTCTAAGACTTCCAAAAACCTTGAATCTTATAAAGATAAATAATATTTAAAAAAATGGTTGCATAAGCTTCATTTTGATGCATTTCAAATTAAATATTAAGTTTTGGAGTTATCCTTCCTGGCAGAGGATCAGATATCCTTAATTGTGCTCCCTTATAAGCGGACCTGTTTTTATATTCTATGAAGCAGAATTTATAAAAAAAAAAAACTACCTCAAGTGAAAGAATAGAAACTAGAGAGTCTGCCATATCTATTTCATATTTTATTTTTATTTTTTTCACTATAGACGATAAGGGAAAACTAAAAAGTATATTGTAAGACAAACGAGACGACTTCAGCTTTTTTAACGTTTAAATTTTCTTCTTTATATCTTGCTATCATCTCCATGTAGTGTTTACGTCTCCCAGATTATTCGATACTCAAGAACATGCTTCCAGTACAATCAATTTTTAAATCAAGACTGGTCACTGATAGATAAGTTGATGTTACAGGGTTCCAACAATAATCGTAAATTCTGTGGTTGTTATAAGTGTTTGTAGAAATCATGTCTATTTTTAAAAGTATTGTGCATCTTTCATCTAAAAAACATTGAGAAAATTCAAGTTTTTATATATAATTAAAAGAAAGGGATATTCTATTAGTTAAACATATGGAGATAACGAACAGTATTCAAGATAAAAAATCCATTAAACAATACAAAATAGGACCACAGCAAACACGGACCTCCAAAACACCAGAGATTGGATCAGGTGCCACGGAGGAGTGAGCATCCCCTGCCGACCGGTCACACCTGCCGTGTACTCCTTGTTATGATCGGAAAATAACGGGAAAATCCGCTGTCAATTCAGTATATAAATAATGAACTAACATTTAGTAAGAAAAACGTCAGTAAGCATTTGAATCAATGATATAAATTGTATTTGCTGACAAGGTCATTGTATCGACCATAGAACTTAAGAATAGATTATTTTAAACGAGACTGCGGAAATTCTTGATTCCATCAACTTGTTAGTCAATAATTTACCTCATTTTGAAAATTGTTCAAACGAACAATTGCTCTTGCGTATCGAATCAACTGAGATATATAAACTCCGTATGCAGGTGATGAAGGTATATTGCTGCATAAGTAAGGAAAGTTGACGACTGAAAAGTTAAATAATCCCGTTTATAATAGAGCTTGGTTGTTAGATTACCATTTACGTCTTTTTCAAGTAAAATACCCAAGTATGATTATGAAACAGATGTGACAGACTCTGCGGTATCTTTTATCTCAATCGCACCAGGATATATCGTATCGGCATAGGATCGAATGGAAATTACCATTTTTTGATGATTATTTCGTCGATATATCTAAATGTCTAGTGAAGGCCACAGCAAGTGTTTTCTCCTTTTCACGCATAAGAGTTCAGACAAATTCTGCTTCAAATGAATACAAAAAAGTTCTGCTTGTCTCATTTGTATTTTTGCAATGCTTTGCGAACATGTATCTACAATGAAAAAATAAAATTTCAATTGTGTACTTTCTTCGGCAACTTAAAAAAATTGGTATGGGTTATTGTCATAAATCTCTGTTTTGGTGTATTTTAAAATCATATTTAGACATATTGAAAGTATTTTAAAATCAGTCAGAATATGCTGATTCATATTAATAACAATGTAAATACCGCGAATTGAAGTAAACAATCAATTGAGTTTACCTTGTTACGCTTTCACTTTTTAAATTTCATGCGTCAGGCGTCTTGTCTTATAATATACTAGTATATAACCGTTATTCTAAATTAATTTTACCGATCTTGTATAAACTTTGAATTCAATGTATAACATTAACAACATGATAATTAACCACATGGAAAATTAACCACAAGATACACATGTAGTATCATAGATACAGTATCTAAGTTTTTTCCCCTTCAAATTATTTAAATGTTTGAGAAATCGGAGCAACTTTAAGTTTTCATTCACGTAATAAGATATTTCAATTTGAGAACAAATATTTCATAATGTATAAGTGACAGAACATTCTCCTCGTGGGACATTATGTATCATATACACACGTTAAAAATCACATGTTGGGTTGATAAAATTTTGCCACCCAGGGTCAATTACAACCGACCCAAACAAAGTTCGTGAAACGTTTTATATCTGAAGTCACCACGAAACAAGTAGGAAATTACGATGTCTAATAGAGTACCGACCACCCCCTGAACCCCTGATCAGCTTTCTGTTTCAAACGAGATTTCATTATTAGGATTATGACTGTCAACACTGAAGGATAAATTCCCCCGAGGGTCGTTTATCGCAGTTAAGTTGGCAGTAAGTGGTTAACCGTACAAAGTTTGCCTACTCGACTGTCAGTGTGGCGCATTCGATACACTCTGCCTCGGTGATAACCCTATAGGTGTGCTGTTCTCACGGAGCAGGCTGGCGACTTAGAATCGACCGCACCGCGATGCATACTTCTGCTGCTATTGCAATCCCATTTCTGAAATTGTACTTTTATTCATTGATAAATCATTTACATAAATACATAAACAGCTGGCTACGGTACTTATGCAAGCGATCGCTCATTTTTTCTTTAAAAATGTTCCATAATCATACAGTTTATAAAAACAATTTTGATAAGAACAACCATAATTGAAATTTTGTCGAACATACATATATGATAACGTGGTCAGTTTGTTTAATTGTTCATGGCCCTCATAAGAGGCGGTACCTGGCATGATTTTTGTGAATGACCAAATTCATTAATCGTGGAATCAGAGTGTCATGTCCTCCGACCTCCGACCTCCTTCCCCAAAACAAACATAAAAACACAATAAAAAATTGAAAAAAGGCATGGAAAATTCAGGCTATAGTATATAGTCTTTATATAAATTAAAGAATAATGAAAAAAAAGAATAAATACTAGTAATTTTTTTTAAATTAATTTTTTATACATGTGTCAAGAAAGCTCTGGCTTTATTATTTTGCATAATAAAATAATTTATTCACTATTGATTATAAAATATAAGTATATACCTTTCAAAAATACGAAGTGATCGCAAAGATATTGTTTCCTTTCTAAATGCAAAATAAAAGACTATTATTCTCCAGAGTCAAGCTTTAAACTTCCCATTGAAACAAAACCAAAGTTTTTTTCTTAATTATGCCCGATACAGCTTTAAGAAATTCTCAAAGTTTTATATTTGTTTTAAAAATATAAATTTTATTTCAGGAAAAAGTATGGCGCCGATGGATCCCTTTTCGACACTTTCATTTGTTTGCGATATAAAGGAAACACTAGCTGGTAAATGATCGTGTTTAGAAAATTGATTACTTATATAGACATTTTGAACTAGTCTTGTTTAGAATAAAGAAACTTTAGTTGTATCTCTTACAGTATATATACAATGTTAATTCTTTTGCAAACATGTCATTTTGTGCAAAAGAAATATTAACGGATATTTTAAGTTTTAAATTGGTATGAACAACGGATCAGTATCTATGTGAGAGAGAGAGAGAGAGAGAGAGAGAGAGTTCTATGTTTAATGTTTGGCGGCTGACATGTATCTAATACTCAGTATCTATTTATACAGATCTACCATAGACCACCAACACTAGCCAACTGTCTCAGATATTGGATAACTCTACAAACACAAACCTTGTGTGAAGTGGCCTTCAAAGTCAACACATCACGACCAAATCGGAACAGAAAAGACCTCTCTCCGCTTAACAAGCAGATTTATTTGTTAAACTTTGGCCGTATTTGACTTTTTATAAACAGATTTTAATGATAACGACCAAGACTAGCCAAACAAATGTAGTGCCACCAAAGTCAAGTTTCCATCTTACGTGTTATCTGATATATTTGTCCGTTTTTTTCTTTGTTGAAAACTTGATTCAGATTGTAAATGAAAATTGAGTTCTTTAAACTCATTTAACACCCAGCATTATGAATTTTTCGAAGTGAAGTGAAAATTATTTTTTTTCATTTGTCTATGTCGAAAAGAAAAGATGAAACTTACAGACAAAGTGAAATCAATTGCATAGGCACTGAAAAGGTTATCCGTGATGTGTAAAATGAAGAAAATGAAAATTAAAGGAGACTACACTTTCGTTTGAAAATATTTGACAAAGAATCTTATAATTGCAAATTTTATTAATTAAACCTAATAACATTTGAAGTATTTTAATAAAACAACATCTGCATTGACTACAAAAAAGTGTTCACTCTCTGTCTCGATCACGTGACCCTTCGTCCCACATCTCTGATTCGTGTCCATTTTCTGTGTTCACGGTTTTTCCTGAATGTTTTTCAGACAGAGTCTTACGGCAGGAGTCACCCATGTCTATTCTGTAAGGTGTTAACGGAAACGAACCGCTGAAAAATCCCGGAAGTGGTGCTGACGTCAGAGGATGCAAACGAGGGTACGTCAGTTGATTGTTTGGCGGGAAGATGTCGGGTCTGACAGAACCAGATACACTCTGTAGGTAAGAGGGCCGTAAACTGTCTGCTGTGAAGTTTGTTAAATGAGATTGAAAGGCCGAGTGGATCCCAGGAGTGAACGGTCCAGCAGACGAGAAGGGGGTAAAAGCAGAGGCCGAACCAGTGGGCGACAGTCTTGTAACACCGTTTAACGATTTCATGGCGGATCCATATTGAAAATATGGATGAGGCCTGAAGTCTGATTTCACATGCGGTAAAGTTTGGTTTGAAATCATTGTTTCTTGACTGGATAAAAATTGTTCAATTGACTTCACCAAATCTCCATTACAACCTTGCAGTACAAGTTCTAGCACTGATTTTCTATGAAATGGAAAAATCCTCTCTAGTATTTCCAAATTAGATAAACGACCCGGAAGAAATGCATTTGGTGGCAGCAGAGAGTGCACTGAGTAGGATGTTGGTGCCGTGACCTTCACCTTGACAGATTCGTTCTCTTCAGTCGAATCTGGTGATGACGTATCATGGCGTGGTTTCGTCACTTCCTTTGCAATAAGTCTCCCATTTTGAGCTGGTTCTGGAAAGCAAATGAATAAAACAAATTAATTTACAAAAAGGTAATCATTTAAAACTTTAAAATAAAATCCCACTGTCCGAGTTAATTGATTTAAGATTGTTTGATTTTTTAGTATTAATATCTGATACAATTATTCTAAGTTTTACTAAACTTTTCAAAAAATTTTAAGTTTTGGGACATTGAGAGTTTTTACCTTTAATTTTTGTGTGTGTTTAAAGACGGGAAAAAATAATGGTATTTTTAAAAAACAAAATATTATTCTTATTCTTTGTTCTTTGTTGCTGTTTTAAAAAAAAAATTCTTGCAAAGGATATGAGTATAAAAATCAAGTTTGTTTCATAGCAATATTATCAAAAGGATATTATAATATTATTATTTAAAACTATATTTACGTCGATTCATTTGTTTTTTAAATGTTTAAAGTATTTTCCATTTGTATTCTTTTCTGCTAACTGATACTTCAAAATTTAAAAGACAGGGATTGTAGAATATTTATAGCTATAGTGGTCTTCCAACATTTGTTTTCAATGAAGTATAAAATTCAGGACCCCTTGCTAAATATTTCAAAATAAATATCGACTTTGACACCGGCAAAATGTATCTGTGGCTAATTTTGTTGGCTTCATCAAACACTCGAGACGATTCATATATGATACTCCTGAACTCCCGAGAAATAAGATATTTCTGTAATTAGTACTAAAATGAATAACTATTTCAAATATTGAAGAACAATTTTCTAAAAATTTAAATAAAAGTAATCAAGTAATTAGTTTTATTAAAGTTAATGCAACGCATCGACTAAAAGTAAAAATCATAAAAATTGAGATAAAATAAGCATCCTCTCCAACGTATACAAATAAAATTGAGTAAGAAATTCAAATAAGGTCCCTTGTATTTTACATTTATTTTGACAAAATTATTTAAAAAAAATATGAATATTTTTTCTATTGAAATAAAATTGTTATTTAATCAATGGAAACTTATCCCTATATTTCAAAAGTGACTTGGTTATCCATTGTTGGAACTTAACATTAAAATGTATGTAACAAAATAATTGCCCTATCTTTCTACATGGCTAAATTTCTTTTCTTTTAAAAAAAACAAACAAAAAAACATCGAATTTCATCTCACTTTTCCTTATGTAAATCATAATATGTTTCAAAATTGCTAGAAATAAGTACCGACATACAGAGAAATATTAAAAAAAAAATAATTCGGAAACAAATTCCTTTACCTCTTTTTAACTATAGTTAAATAGAACTTTAGTAAATCCAAATTAAAAGCAACATATTTCAGTTTTCAATCTTCCTCTCTTTTTTTTATTACAAATTTTCTACAAGAACTTCTTAGAATTCTTTCTATTTTTATTAAAATAAAGTTTGCAGAGAATTTCATATTTATTTAGTTTTTTTCACATGCATTTTAGTAGATAGCAACTAAAATTGCCACATACCATTTTCATCACTTGAATTGTCTTCTGGTTCATCGGTCTCGCTCTCTTGGCTTTTGGAGTCTTTTTCTTTAGGTGGGGACACAGTCCCCGGCCCCCAGAGCGGCCCTTGTGTCATTATGGGGAGAGATCCCTCAGTTGCACACCTTAGCCCCAGTGCTATAGCATCTTCGGCTGCCTGTTGGCGCTTTAGTGCTACCTGCGCCGCCATGACCCTCTGACGTTCAGCAATAAGACTACATTTTGCACAGTTGCAATCTTTGAACTTACAATGGCGTTTGTGTCCTTTCAGCCAGGATACCATTCCGTGGTTCCTACAGCGGGCACATTTCGGTTTCCGTGTCCCCTTCTCGGTAATAGGGTAGAGCGCCGTTACCGGGTTCATGTCGAATGGATATTAGTGTCTCCCCTTTCCTCCCTAAGCTTTTATTTGATGAATATCTTGACGTGATAATACCATATCACAGAAAAATATAGTTTTGATACGATATCGTTTGGAATTAAATGAAAGGTGCTTCGATTGTACCGCCCTCCCAGAGTTCAACAGGCGTTGGTCAATGGCTTTTCAGTTGAATTCAATTGGTTCTTGGAGAGCGCTTGACGAGCGTACACACACAGAAAGGGCTTCTTATTGGTGCGTTTACCGAAAACAGACACGACTGTCTGTCAACGATTAAATATTCTCACAAAGTGTAAAATATTTGCACTTTTGAAATACGATTGTGTTTGACTAGGGTGATGTTTAAATTAACCGACAGTAAAGAAATTAGCAAATATCATTATGTTGACATAATTTGACGGTTTTATCAATTTAAAGGGCTATCATTTTATAATTCCAGCAATTTTCTAATTATACACTTTCAATTTTCAATAATTCTTCAGGTTTTATTGCTTCATAAAGACGTGAATAGAAGTAAACATTTCTCTGAAAGTCTATGTTATAATTATCAAAAGTAGCTACTTTTTAAACATTCTGCTCGTTCTAATATTTGAGCTTGTCGCCTTTTCATGCCGAGAAGCTCTCAAAATCTGAAATAATAGGAACATTGGGTACAGCTTTTGTGGACTTGCTGAAGAACGATCATTTAAACATTTGTAAATTATATCTTATTAAGATGTGTCACAAATATCTAACGAACATTTCTCGAACACTTAAAAACTTTTTTGATATTTCCTATTGCTTTTTTGCTAATCAAATACGTTTATAATAGAATGAAATTTAATTAAATTAAATAATATCTTGATGTATGTAATTGATGAAATCTATTGGTGGCCCCCTCAATAAAAAGTTCAGACGAGCCATGGGAACTGGATATAGTTTTGTTATTGGTCTCCTATGTAGTTTAATTGCATCATTGTAAGATAAACACCTTGTGATTAATTAGACAGTTTTAATCTTAGACTATTATTATAGAATAATAAGAAAAAATACATATGACGAACATTGTTCATTCCATTACTTTCAGATTTGAGGTTCATTTCCAAGATCAAAATTGTTATGCATGTACTGTATTGCTGGTCATTTTATCACTGTCTTAAATATTATTTTTCAATCTAAAATTGAAAAAAAAAATTACATGTTAATGATGGTATATAATCATTTTCAATTTAAGGTTGAAACTAATAATAATAATAAAACACTACTTTTGAATTCTTTTTATTTACTAAAAATTCAATTGAGGTCAACATATACAAATAAATTATTCAAAAAAAAAAACTTTCATGTAGATCGAAACAAACAAGGACAATTCAAAATGTAAATTTTCATTAAAAAAATGTATTCTTGTTCTTGAAATTAAAAATGTACATAAAAAATTGTTGATTTTATAAAACTTTTTTTCTTCCTGTACACAGCTGCAATGTAAACAATTTGTCAAGAAGATACAAAAATAAACAGTTCTTCAATACAAATAAATAGATATTAAATACCAAAGCTGTAAGAAAGCATTCAACATTTAAAAAAAAGAAGAAGAGAATTCACTAGTATATAACAAAAGATAAAATTAATTCGTACCCTTATGTTATTCAGTGATTGGTTCAATCCGCATTCGAAGTCACATCTTTAACTAACACTTGAAACCTTGACAAATCGTTCATGTTGAAGCTGTTTGAAGATTGATATTATTTTTCTTTCAAATTTTAAGAAATGAACAACTTCAGTGTACATTTGAAGAAATAAGAAAACACAATATTTTTTTTATTTTCGAAGTTTTACGTTTGAGACGTCTTTGATATTTTTTCTACCTACATGTATATGCAATTTTTCTAGGTTATTATAAAATATTTAAAGTTTAATTTAGTGTTATTCTAAAATACTTGAATATATATAAATAATTTAATTCTGTTTGTATTCTTGTCTCTCATTGGTTGATTTCCAAAAAGGAACGCATAACATTTTGTATAATCTGGTTTGGTATGGGGACACACCCCCTTGACAACCAGCTGAATCATCTGTATCCGTCAATCCCCTCATTTCCAGTCCTTCGGATTCATGAAAAATTCCAGATTTAATGAATGTACCTTTAACTTCAAACAGTTGCTCGATCTTACCTCATGTAAACAAGCATCATGGCTGCTAGATCTATGTATCAGTTTTTACCTCCCCTTGCTTCCCATCACTTCCGTTACTACGGTTGTATTATTGCGCGGTAAATTTGAACTAATAAAAACAACACAATTTTACATCCCCAGTTGTTTAATTATTTTAAAATTAAATTATAAGGAATGACTCTTATTCTTGGCCAGATTATCGAGTATAATATGGTTTGGGTCAGTTTACGCTTTTTTATAATCCGCTTCGCGGATTATAAAGCGTAAACTGACCCAAACCATATTATACTCGATAATCTGGCCAAGAATTAGAGTCATTCCTTAAATAATACATGTACTAACATCTTCACATCTGTAACGTGTAATAGATCCACAGATAATACATAGATGGAACTGTACACCTTTAAATCAAAAATTGTTATGACATGCAGAGAGATACATTTAATAGAATTCTTACATTGTTTAAGCTTTATACTTCAATATATTTAATTTAACATTAACCTTAAAACATGACTTTATAAGTCGCAAAAACGAGAGTGCATTCAAATGTTATGCCACAACTGCTGTAAAATATTTAAGCATTGAATTCATATTTTGGGATGTCTTCGGTCCTATAACACACCTGGCCGTGCCGACAAATTGAATACCGCGCGTAGCGCGGTATGATAATTTGTCGGCACGACCAGGTGTGTTATAGGACCGAAGACATCCCAAAATATGAATTCAATGCTTATATTTACATTCTCTAATTTTTCTTTATCATAATTGTTTATTTCCTTCATGTTTAATGTGAATTTAGCGTCCTTCGGTACTGGCGTGCTTGATAAACGTAATAGCCGTTCGTGACGTCGAAAGCCGTTTGTGACGTTGGAAAGTTATATAACGCAAATAAACATTGCGAGGAAATAAAATGACAAATTAGTTTTTAATGCCCCTTCGCCGTATTTTATGTTAATTTTACAAGGGTAGTTTTTTTTTAAATGAAATCGAGTTAAAACAACATACATCTTGGTATTCCTAATACTGAAAATACATGTAGTTCCTTCTTTGTATTCTACCGCGCCGTGACAAGGTTTCGCGCGTGTTATAGAAAGTTGAACGTCGTGGATTTGTAATGGATTTAATAAAGAAAATTACACTGAATGTAAATATTTAATAATAACAGATTATCAACATTCGACATACCAATCGCTTATCTATTTCAATTTTTGCCTTAAAATCCAATTCCATCATATAAATAATTAAAAGAAATAATCATAAGTAAAACATAACGCTGGATTTTGTTTATCTTTGTTATGATATTACTCATCTCCGACGTTGTTATGACGTTACTCATCTCCGATGTTGTTATGATGTTAATCATCTCCGACGTTGTTATGACGTTACTTTTCTCCGACGTTGTTATGATGTTACTAATCTCCGACGTTGTTATGATGTTACTTTTCTCCGACGTTGTTATGACGTTACTCATCTCCGACGTCGTTATGACGTTACTCATCTCCGACGTTGTTATGATGTTACTTTTTTCCGACGTTGTTATGATGTTACTCATCTCCGACGTTGTTATGATGTTCCTCTTCTCCACTTGAAATCAGTTCATTAGCATATCTTTTTGACCCCTGACAGGTACTTCTTTTTAATAATCTTTTCGGCTATAATTCCTCTTGTTATTTCTAAGTTTATTCCTATTTCCGTATATTAAACGTATCGTCATTCTAAACGAGTGTCAAAGAAAAACGTCACACCGACGGTGCTAAATTCTTGCTTTGCGGCGATAGACGACACCCATTGTTGTGTTTATTTTTGAATTTTTTTTTTTTTTTTTTAGAGTTTTGCATATATCTGAACGGATTTATGGGAAAAGTCAATATGTATTGGTTGAGGTATTAGTATGCGAGGATTTGATGAAAAATATTTAAGATTTTAAAACAGTTGTGACATTGCTTTTGGATCATCCCTCGTATAGATTTGTTTCTTTTTCTTTTTTCAGATTAGAATGTGAAATTGTAAAATTAAATAAAAATTTATCACCATCTTTACGTGTGTGGAACAGCCAGCCAATAAGTGATCAAACACTGTTATATTATTCAATTCCTAAGGTCATATGTTTAGTCTGAAGACTCTTAAAACAAATCAACTCTGTATAAAAGCATCCTAATTTGAGAAGAGTTGTTTAGTTTCAGTAAGAGGTCATTGAAAAACGAAGATATATTCTTGGTAAGTTTTGAAAAGTGATGTCCCAGAATACTGTATATAGATAGACTATACTGATTTAAAAAAGAGCAAATTTTTGAAACCCGAAGCTTGGAACTTGATATAAAAGCTAAGGCTTTTAAGCAGCCCATGGGTTTTTGGGAAAAGCTAAGAAAAAGACACACCGCTGATTTTTCATCATAATTTATAATTATCATAGCAAATCATTAAAAAATCACAAACACATAATTGTTTCGTTTCTTTATCATTTCATTTACATGTAATTAAAAAATATAAGCAACGTAAAACCATCTGAAAGAAAATGTTTGCTTGCCCTCTTCCGAATTAAAAATATGTGTTTAAAAAACAATTGTTTTCTGACATTTATGAAAAAGTGTTGAGTCGGGGCGACAATCGATCGGGAGAAGGTTATAATAAATATTTATTTTTCTAATAGAGTCTAATAAAATTATATACGGGTATATAAACTTAATTCTTGAACTGATACACAGAATCACCCATTAATTATCTCTCACAATTTCTATAAAGCGATTCTTACATTAAGTAACATCCATATTCTCAGTTAAAAAAAACAGCGTAAATTATATAATATAACAAATAAAATAACACATTACATATTTTACAACTTTTATAATTGATATTCCAAAAATCCAACTGTGTTTGGTTCAGCTTTAAAAGTTAAAGAATTGCAGACACCGTTAATGACTTATTTCGGTAAATAAACCATTGACAATAGATTAAACAATTTACACACTGTATGAAAACAGTTGCAGCTAAAATATAAATTTGAAAGCTTCCCCGATAAATAGCAATATACATTTCAACGCCTAGTTTACACTTTCCCGGATGCTAACATTTTACTGCTATCAAGTTTTGCAATGTGTGCTCCGAAACCTCTTGTAAATTTCACGTGTCAATCATAAGAATTTATCCTGTGAAAACAGCATTCTTGTCTTTAAATGCAATATAGATGTTAAACGTTTATACTCGATGTATGGATGCAATGTGGCACCCATTATTTAACAAAAACTAGCGGAATAAAACCACCCACGTTTTCACCAGTTCTTGTACTTTTACAAGTTCTGCAAATATATACACGGTAGTTTAAGATAGTTTAGAGCTAAATAAGCTGCGATCTTAATTTCTTATTAAGAAGTTTTACTGCAAAATTGTAAGTTAAACAGAAAAACAAATGATTTTTGAAATATTTTTTATTTATCTTTTATTAATTAAAACTGACAACGGACTTTGATTGAAGCAAAATACCTACTTACTGTTTTTAACGCAATTTACCGTAGTATATTATTATAATTTACACTCAATTTTTAGTATAAAACATTTTTTTATTGATAAATTAATGCTCAGTTTAAGACTTATTGAAAAAGTTTAACCACTTGCCACAAATAAACATAAAAAGTCATCAAAAGCACACCAAATTTTTGTTTTTGAAATTAAAATATGAAGTTAAATCATTTTTGTAAAGAGCGGTTGAATAAAAGTAAAGGTTTTTCAGGGGAATGACAGAATTTTAGAATATAGACATCCACGTGCACGACATTTTATCAAATTACAACATGAACAATAGTTACTTTTAATCATATGTCGTCTCCCAGTGAGCTTGAAATGAAAGATACCTACGAGGGTCATTCAAAATATACGTATACAATGCTTTTCATCGTCATATAATTATTACAAGATTATAGATCAACACATTTTCGTAAACATTAACATTTATTTTGTCGAAGTGTGAAGTTTCATTCCATTTGATTTAGTAGAACTCATGTTAGCCAAAATTTAAACCAACATGTTTGTTACCACGGAGCACGGTTAACCAACATTGTAACGTCAAAGACAGAGACAGAGAAAGTTTGTCAAAATTATACTAATTTTCGTAATTTCAAACATGGTTTGTAGCCTCTTCTCCATTAAAAAAAAAACATATCCATAACACTTAACACCTAGTTTGCGAACAATTGTACAAATATAGCTTGAATAAGAATGTCATTGTTTTCAAATTCTTTAATTTACCATGTAACTCTATTAATTCTGCAACACTGAAGCACACATCACGTTCAATGACGTTCCTAACTCTTTTGACAATATTTTTGCAGACAATCCATCGTCCGATTCAAACTCGCTACCGCTCAAAAATTGTATTTTCCATTTAATACAAATACACAGATTATTTTTCATACAGATCCTGGTTTATACGGATTTTTTAAGCTTGTAGAAGAAGTTTCCTGAATGTAAAGTACAATTTTATTGCTACTTGCTGCTCCGTGACGTCCTCAAACGTCACGGTTTTTTGCTTTTTTAATCAAGTCAATAAGTTTTTAGAAACTGATATCTTTTAAATGGAGCGACATATTACATAACCTGATTTCATTTTAATTAATACAGCAATACTTCATTTAAACATATAAAATTTATTTCGTTTCACCTCCATTTATTAGAGGTGTGGCTGTAAATACTATAAAGTAAAAATTAGTAAATTACTCAATTTTGACGGTGCTCCGTGACCCCATTTTTGCTGTTCTAAATCCTTGGTAATCTTTATAAATATGAAGATACATTCCAATTTTATTACTCAAATTATTTGAATCTGTTGTTTAAATATTTGTACCAAATTTGGATATAATATATGACGTTAAATAAAAAAGTTAGGACAAAAGTCTACGAACTTTTTGAATGACTCTCGTATAGGAATCTGACACATCTGTTTTATATGTAGATTTTTAATAGAAAAATGACGTTATTTATAACCTTACAACAAAGTTTTATATATGAAAAAAGTGATGACAAATTTTCAAACGTTGATATCCTATACTTATGTAGCAATATGCTCTTATCATCTGCATATGGGATGTACATGATGTATGTCTCTCAGTTGATTCGATACAGAACGGCATGTTCTACGTATGGAGCATTCCTTAGACGAGGACTTGACAAACAAGTTAATGAAAGAAGAATATCACCATTCTCGTTTAAAGTAATAATTTTGAAAGTTCTATGGTCGAAACATTGACATTGTCAGAAAATACAATCTATCATCTATAATGCTGACTGACGTTTTTCATACTAATTGTTTGTGCATTAGTTACACACTGTAATGTATACGAAATTTTCTTTTTCTTGATGCTTACGCCTCAATAACACCCAAGTCCACTTTTGATGTTTAGAGGTCTGTGTTTTTTTGTGCTGTTTTTTATAGAGTTTGAATGGACTCCTCATTTATTTCATTACGAATTGTTACTCTTATAAGAATATCAATAGTCCTTCAATTACATGCAGATTTTTTTTTTCGAGCGCATCAAACATTTTCAATTAATTTTGAAAGACTTGGGTAGATTTTTCGCCAGGCAATCTTATCATTGAATAGTTAGTTTTTTTCTCTCCGACAAACAGCACTGAGCATAAAATCTTTATTTTAAAAGAGAAGAGGAAAGTGATACTTCGCTGTTTTTTACTGCTCTAAACAACAAAAGAATTTTGAAACTTAAAAACTTTTCGTTTTTTTACAAAAAATCGTTTAATAAAGGTGTGTTTTTGTTTTAGGTTGTGAATTTTGAACGATTGAATAAGTTACTTTTAACTTAATCAATAAATAGCAATGAAGTATAATTATGCAAAGCTTAATATCAACAGTATTATAGTCGACTGATCTTTTAAAACTTTTCAACAAGTATACATTCGTTCTTGTGGTAAGTTGCGTAATTATTTCATGTAAAACGTACGGGGTTTCTGGATGTAAATGTATATCTTGTTACATATGCATCCTTTACTTTGAAAAATTGAACAATCTTCATTTGCATAGTTCTACACACTTACAGGAGTTAACTAGTAAGCCTTGCTTACCGTGTAGCTTACGAGATACACAGACTAAATATTTAATCTCAGCGAGCGGTGCCATCCACCGTTTGAATGTTTGAACGGTAGGGTTTCAATATTTAGTTTATTGTACCTGTTTATTAATTTTGTATACTATAAGAGTACTTTGTTGACAAAGAAGATGAGATCAGGTACCAAAGAGGACAGGGTGTTATCAGTGAAGCAAAGGAGGGCTTTGTCTTACTCTTTAAAAATTCTAGTCTCTTATTTTGATAAGGTGCCCATTTTTGTATAAGAAGAGATAAACTTACACATATATTGACGGCAGTTTAATTTTTTTTTAATTCATTTCAATTACAAAATTAACAAAATGTTTCTTAACTATGATTAAAATAAACCATTTATCTTTATTTCTCTAAGAAGTAGTTAGTGAATTTAAAAATAATACATAAGATTTACAATAAATAAATAAATATTGATATCTCTCTGGCGGTTCTATCAAAATTTTTTTGGAACTTCGAAATTTTCTACTGCAAAATTACACACAAAAGAAAGATTTTTACAAGGTATTACAAGTAAGCTCTTTAACCTCTGCGATTCAGATATCAGTGTTTACAATTATTAGTATATCACATCGTCATCTGTATTGAATTGAAACCATGTATCTGGCACCTCGAGTGTTTATTTCTCTTTAGAAGCTTGAAATCATACCACAGCATATGGTGACAATCAGATTTGGCGAATTTGTTTTCATAAAAGTATCTCGCTTGTGTGTAACTGACAAGTTGTCATGTTTAGGCTTATTATTGCTAAACAAATCAAAGATAGGACCACCGGATGGGATTTGGTAGAGGGGCCGGGAAAATATCGAAATGAAAATATAGATTAAAAATATTAAAAGAACTGAACGGTGATAGGCGGGAATGGGGATGAGTATGACTATCCCCTCACTTAAATCTTTTTTAATTTATTGAATCTAAATGTACATTTGGCATATACAGTGTATTATACATGTACTTGGTAATGCGGTGCAACAATATTAAAACTGGTTTCATTATATGATTTCAATATGCCAAAAGACAACCTTCTAAAAAAATTAAATCATAGTAAAAAATTTCCTTAAAATTGGATGTAACAATATCGAAAGTCACAAAGGCAAAAAGATTTCGACTCTGTTTGTATTTCATGATAGCATCTCAAGCCGATAAAATCTTTTTTCATCGAGTTTTCCAAAGTAAATTTCTGGTTGTGAATAATCAGTTTATTTCTACATCTAATGATGTAACTAGCTGGATGTTGGAAATCTGTTTATCAGGAAGATAGCAAGAAGAAAGAGACGTACAAACAAAAATAGTCTAGCACTAACATTTTCTGAGAAACATTATCGTTTTATCATCAGTATTCAATCCTTTGTTTACCTCCTGTTAGCGTATTATTTACAGACTAAATTAAAAGCTTTTAAAACACTGCCCTGACGTTCCATTATATCTTTGTCTCGATTTTTCTGATAAACATCTTTCCCTGGAAAGAGAGAAAGTAATATTAAGCTTTAATTGGGATTCAATATTTGAAATTAAAAAAAGAAAAAAGAAATTAAAAAAAAAATGAACCAATGAACAAATTAAGCAGCTAGACTTAATCAACATTCTTCATTATTCTCAAATTTTATGAAACAGCGTATATATAATTTAAAATGTTATTTAATTCTTTTTTATTTTAAGTTGTTGGTTTTAACATTAGATGTCAATTTACAAATAAATATTCAGTTTTTGAATATGACTGAAAATGTTGACTTGAGTAAGTTAATTGCTGACTGACGTATTTCACACAAAGTAAGTTCTTTATTTTTACACTGAATTGTCTAGAATTTCTCCGTTTGCCCAGTCAAGACTTAGAGCATCCGAAGGGCGTGACCAGTTGACAGAAGATAATTACCTTATCCCACTGAATTTGGATGTTAAAGAGGTCCTTGTTTCCTCTGCTTAGAATAGTATTGCTTGAATTGATGTTGGAACTTGTTCGTGATCTTCATATTTTTCACATTATTTTTCATGATGGACATATAGATTTTCGTACCGGTATATGTCCGATGTTCCAAAGATAGGAAACCATTATACCCTTCTATTGACTTCTATTGTTTACTAGGTTGTTCTTTTTTCAAATGAATATTTTAAATGGTCATAAAATTTTGATTGTTTTGCTAAGTACTGTGGTTTCATCAATATTCGTTGAGCACCAATTTTCGTGGATTTCGTTGTTGAGCAGATCCACGAATTCAAATGTTCATTGAAATACGAAATATGACATTCATTTGTATTGGCAATGCTTTTGTCCACGAATTTACGTAACCTCGAAAACGTCTGTTTAACAAAATCCACGAAAATTGATGCCGACGAAAATTGATGAAACCACAGTACTATCGTTCTTTTCATTGACAATACTAAACTACCTTAACGCTTGCTAATCGAAGTGTAAATTTTTAGCAAATGTAAATTATTCCACCACTGTTGCAATGTAGAATACCGGAATATTACTTTCCAATGTTTGTTTCTGTAGAAACCTACAGAAAATTTTTGACATCTGCTCGAGGCGATGTCAAAACTCCTTGAAACATTTCGTCCGTTATCACTATGTTTCTTGAGTCCGAATGTTTCCATTAGAGTTGATTCGATGGAGGGTTTGACATTTGTCATCCGAACACTCTAATTGTAATGTCTTCCTGAGCAAATACCCACACAAACATATTTTTTCCATTACCCGAGCTTCTTTAAACGGACATTCCGGTGTCGTTTGATTCCATGTCTTTACTTCGATTGTTACCTCCAGCTTTCTCCCGGATAAAGTGTCAATTTCTTAAATATGTGAACATACAATTAGCTTAATAATGACACATTTATCTTCGTTGTGAAAGGTATTAGGGTAGGGAAGAGTTAGTTGGTATGGCTACAAACAACTACTGATGTAACTCAATTTAAATATCAAGGAGTTAACCTTTGTTTTAAGTCGTGTTTTATATTGAATGATTATTGCAATAATTTTAAAAATATATGCTCCTGTAGTCACTCAGTATACACTTTCTGTTATTTTGTTCATTGTTTGAGAAATTACTGAACAAACAGCTACAAACATTTAGCAAATAAAGGATTTAGTATACATTAATCTCATGTACATGTATCATAAAATATTGCTGTTCTTGAGGTCAACACGATTGTTAAGCCACCTGAGGAGTACAATGGAATATATGGAGATGACGAACAGTATTCAATCTCAAAAGTCTATTAAACAATACAAAATTGGAGCAGAGCAAACACATCAGAGGTGGGATCAGGTGCCATGGAGGTGTGAGCATCCCCTGCCGACCGGTCACACCAGAGATTGCTGATATTCAATCTCAAAAGTCCATTAAACAATACAAAATTGGAGCAGAGCAAATCTCCAAACATCTAAGGTGAGATCAGGCGTCATGGAGGAGTGAGCATCTCCTGAGCACCGGTCACACCCGAGATTGCTTGTTTCAACAACTTGTTTGTCAACAATTCACCCCATTTTAGAAACTGTTCAATACGTAGAGAATTGTCTTCCGTATCGAATGAACTGAGAGATATATAAACCCTGTATGCAGGTGATGAAGTTATATAATGCTACATAAGTATGGGAAGTTGACAATTGAAATAGTTAAAGTCATCACATTTTTCATAAAGCTTGGTTGTTAGATTACCAATAACGTTTTTTTTTCAAGTTTAATATCTAAATATGAAACAGATGTGTCAGACCCTGTGGTATCTTTTATTTCAAGCACACAGGGATACTGGTATATCCTATCGAAATGAGAATAGAAATAACCTTTGTTAATTGACAAGACTTCGCCGATGTATCTAAATGTCGAATTAAAGGCAAGTGTTTTTCTTTTTTTCACGTATACGATTTTTGACAAATTCTGCTTCATATAACTACAATAAAAGGTCTGCTTATAATAGGCGCAACTCCAAAAACAACAATTGTCAATCAAGAACTCCAGCATCTTTCAATATCAACTTCAAAGTACTTGTGTGTAAAATCAGAATGCTTTTTAACAAAATAATTTTGCAAATGACCAATGATAAGGTAAGTTAATTAACAAGTTCCATTTTTATTCAACAAGCAGCTGTCAATGATATCAAAAAGTCTTTGACTTTATTTATCACGGAGAATGGTTGTACATGTATATGAAGTCGAACATATAATGGTGCTGATTTTTGTAAGATTTTATGATTTCAGCGCAGGTTATTAAATTTAAAGTTAGTTACCACAACCAACAGTAAATATATCGTTGATTCTCCTGACAGCTTACAGGCATACATGCTTATTGAGGGAAGAAATTCTTTGTTCAATGAAATTGGTGAACATATCAGAGACAGATATAAGAGAGATATATCAACCAACCCCTTTCTGTAAAAACTTGAACAGTATCAATTTCATTAAATGACGTTTATTGTGAAACCTGTACTATGTTATCCAATTTAGGTCTATGGGACTTGTATATTGTACCTCAGATGCTCTAATTTCATTTCCGAGAAGGATAAAAGCTGCGAAGATGCCCATTTTATTGTTAAATAGATTCACCTGTAAGATACTAGCATTATCTGATTCAGTAATAATGCAAACTAGTTCAGCAAATTTCACCAACAATGGCAACATTCTTGGTTGCTTACTTGTATGTGTTTTCTTTGATGTATAAACTCCAGGATACAATATGAAAATGCATGTTATTTTTGTAAAATAAGGGGACACTTTTTTAATTTCAAAATTTGTTCTTAGATGTTACTTTCTGTTTAATACATTTCACGTAACTTTCGAAACAATCTGCTAATTTTATATTTTGGTGGATTTAAATAACCCGTCATAATTTTACAAAAAGATTTACGTGAAGAAAAAAAAAACTATTTAAACTCGTCATAACTTTACAAAAAAATTTACGTGAAAAACAATGTCTTTTATTTTTGAATTTAAGATCTATTTTAAGTCCAATGTAGAGGATCTTTAAGTTAACCTGAAAGATCACCATTCAGGTGAATATTACCAAGCATGAGTGTTCGATCTCAGCTAATTAAAGAGTTAGGAATCATTCAATCTTATATTAAAGTCTTTTATTAGCATTTTTCACTTTTTATGTCTTATTTGCTTAAAAAGGCCACCTTCTATTATGACTGAAATTAACCAATCAAGCTATTTATATCTTCTAATGCATGACTGAATAAATTCAATAAATTGACATTCATCTCAAGAAAATTATATTTTGTTTAATTCTTTAATATCATTCTCAGACTAATCCGGATTGTGGATGGCTGGTCACGTTTCCAGTTTAGTCTCCGGAGACTCCGCGTCTGATCACTGTTATAGTAGAGAAGAGACTATCACATGAGTTTGTAGTTGGCAAATACGGTTTGCAACCTCTTGCGAATTAGAAATATGGTCTTGTAATTGAAAGTTGTTTATTTCCAGACGGAAACGTTGTTAGTATAGCAATTTACAGCGAAAGTCCAGAAGCAGACGATACATGTTCAGTAAGACTCTCCAAGTAATTCCCATGGATAAAAGTCAATAACTAGGAGTGTGTATATTGGATTAGGGGATAAGGCACAGACTCTTTGATGGTATTGGGTACTCATTACAAAGGTTTAATTAATGCGATTTGTCTTGATTGGAAGGTGATGTATACTTTCAAGCGTTTGTTTAGTAACAGTATATAATGATTTGATTTAAAGTAAACTTGCCTGTCGATGTCTGGGCTCTTGGGGTATTGTTTGGCTGTTTTTATCTCCTTCCTCAAACATTTCACACCAGAATTTCACAAGCCTTCTGAGGGTAATTCATTGCACGATAAATATTTATAAATCAATCCTGTCTCAGTGAGATAGGATAGTAAAAATTTTAATGGATGCATATGGGCGGCGGAAAGGGTAAAAAAGACGTTTATGCAAAACTAACAAATTATTTTATAAACATAATGAAATACAAAACAGACACCTTTAAAAACAAAGTCAACAGACTAGTTTGCAAAATCAAAAGACTCCGATGGAAAACCAACGATCACCAATGAATTAACGCTAGGTGGTGTGCAAAAATCATACATTACCTAAATTAACGCTAGATGGTGCGCAAGTTTTTCTACATAATCATTATAGGAACGTAAATCCCGCGAAATCATCTATCAGGATCCAAACCATAGAATGTATTATAGAATATATTATCTGTATCGAAATCATATATATCGGAATATATAATAGGAGATCATGTACTATATACAGTATATATCCATTTTTTTCTATTAGAGTGACCCTGTGCTTATATTTTAGGGAATGACATGAGTAATTTAAAGTATATAAAGAAAAGAAATTAAGGCAAGATGTATGTGTACCCATATCTTTTTTTTTGCTTAAATATAAGGTGAAAGAATGTAGGACAGCGATTGCGCCAGGTTTGGGGGATACTTTTTTCGGAGAAATTAGGAAAATCAGTAGGGGGCCTTGGGACACAAAGCCTGCTGGGGGGGGGGGGGGGGGGGGGGGGGGGGGGGGGGGGGGGGGGATGGAGTTGAAGGCCTCTGACTGAATTTGAGCATTTTTATGGCCATTTAGAGTGCATTAATGGCAACGCAGAACCATTTTCTGTGTAAGTCAAAATGCGCATGTGACAAGGTCTACTGCGCATACCATGGCAAAGATGCTACCACACCTTGCATGTACAGGAGTACATGTACAATTAAGTCTCATCCTAGTAGCCCTACAGTTCATCAGATCATTTATCTTTCTCATTGGATTATTATTATTATTCAACCCTTCTGACGGTAGCTCTAATGGTTGAGAGAAGCTGTAACATTCTAAAGCTAACAACTCCCCCCCCCCC
>PRKT01000164.1:139037-239023 GCA_003671525.1 Saccostrea glomerata | reverse complement strand
TTGCTATTGCTCCAAAACCGTAAACCGCAAAGATATGAAACCTTCTTTAATGTCTTATATGACTTTAGGCAAAACTTTTATGTTCAAGTGCAAAAGGATCTGGTGACTCCTTGATTGAGTTACTGCCCTTAAATGCTTTTGTGCTTACTATTAAACCTTATAACTTTTAAACTATAAGTCATACAGACATGGGGTTAATTACAATGTGACCCTTGACCTTTGACCTTGAATATAACTTGAAGGTCAAAGGTCAAGGTCACCTAAAAAAATTCATTTTTTTTCTTCTTTTAAGCAATTCCTGGTTTCTTTTTTATGAAATTTAATTTTAAATAGATAAATATTAAATGAAATTGAAATTCAAAAGGTGGAAAGACCTCTTATTGTTCTGTGAACAATAAGTCTCCTAGTTTTATTGTATTTTTGTTCGCTGTATTACTTTTTCATTTAAATATCTGAGCGGAAGTAAGTGACCGGAAGTATTCTCAGCCATATTTATCTGTGTCAACTGTAAACAAACTGTTGATATTGAAAGTATCTTAGTGTTATATTATAATATTTACATCCACTGAATATTTTCTTCTTTATTTCTTAAGAAAACCCATTGCGTTCATCACTGCATGAACAACATTAGGCATATCACATGTACAGATTTCTTGATCAGTGGCCGTTCCATCAATGAAACATACAAAGACGTTCGCATCATTAACACAACAATTACTATTTTTAATCCTACTTAAAATGATAATTTAAACAGATATAAATATAAACAATAAAATGTCTTTCTTTGTTTGTTATTACTGGAATGAACGGTCGCAGCTATCGCAGAAAAAAATTACATAACCCGCGTAAGCGGGTTATGTATTTTTTCTGCAACAGCTGCTTCCGTTCATTCCAGTAACAACAAACAAAGAAAGCATTTTATTGTTTAATTGAACTCAAACATAACAACATGGTTAACAATTAAATCCAGTATAATTGTATGATAGTATTGCCATATAAAGAGTAAATAATTATTTTCTGCTAAAGGAGAGTTAATATTTTAACACCATGCTGAGGTGTTCATGTTAACGATGATGTGATGATGACGACCGTGATATCGATGATGTTGATGATGATGTCGATGACGATGATATCAATGATAATGATGTTGATGAAGACGATGTCGACGATGATATCTATGACTTAGACGCGGGAATCGCTTGTACTTGTGAACAACACTAGTTCCAACCACATCCTAGGACTACAGTCCCGGAGATTTGAAGGATAGAGTTGATCCGAATTGTGTGAACTTTCGTATTGATGTAGACAATACTGGCAAGATGTTGATAAGTCTGAGTTATTCAGAACACGTATTGAAAATCTGTTGATTTTTTTTCATTGTAAATAACATTTTTTACGATCATTTGAGTGAGTTTGCGTGTGTGTGATACGGTGTGTGTGTGTATGTGGGGAGAGGGTGTGTGTGTGTGTGTTAAGGGCCAACTACCGTACTTGTACTTTCAGAAGCAAATTTTATTCGCACAATTCAACATTACCCCGACTTTACTACATTATAGTGTTACAAAATGTAAGTGAAGAAGAGGGATCTTTTAAAGAAAATTTTCACCAAAATGTTTGATGAAAAGGAGACAGTCTCTGATACCACATGCATTAATAACATGTTTTTTAGCTCCCTTGTAGCATTAACCATCTTAAAACACGCATCATTCACTAGAATTGAAAATCATTTCTTGTTTTCTTACCAGTCTTTTTCTTACACGCACTGCCACTGGAAATCTTGAATCCGCGCCTTAATACAAAAAATTAAAAGTAAGATTTTAAACATTTTATTTTAAGTCTGAATGTTGGATAAAAAGAAATTAAAAGAGTAGTCTTAAAACATTTATCTGAGACATTTTATGTAAGAACTTAAGGACCCTCTCTACACAAGTGCAAATTTTTTTTGGGACATAGAGAAAAATATATCGTATAAAGGAGTTAATATTGAACTCATTTATCCAATTTTCACTGTATGGGAAACTGTTCAAAGACAATACAGTATCAGTGAAAAGAAATAACTATTAATTACTTCAATAGAGAAAATACATGTAAATAACATGTTTAGTTAATTTATCTTGGCCTTTTAAAATGTTAAGAATACTTGAGTTAATACATTGGAAATTTTCATTTTTTTCAATTTAGATCTAGGGGTAGATCACTCAAACTGCAGAAAAATACCTTACAATCAGAACTCTTTAGTGTGCAGTGTAGAAAGGGCTCTTAAATTGTTTATCACGTGATCTTTGAATGCGTGCGATAAATTTCTCGGGCATACTTCCCGCGTCATGCGTTTCGTGAAGACTATTCAAACACTGTTCATGGCAGTAAGAGGCAGGAGTACGAAGTCATGGTCATTAAACTTATTGCGGTTGGTGCAGGATTTAAGAGGACACGAGGGTAAGTTATTATTTTAACGCACGTATAAATGTTCATTTTACTGTACATGTCAATATTCTAACTTTATGGAACAGCAAGCAAAATATTCTCCATAAATTTCATTTCTCAGTGTTTATGATCTCGGAGAGTGAGAGGCGACAAGTCCTGAAGTCCACGGAGTATTTTTCACCATTTTCCTATCCCGTGTCGGTAGTTATAAATCCTAGGAGTTTTTAGGGATATTTACGACACATATGTATGTTATATGATTATCGATTTTGAAACGGGACACAGAAAAAATCTCACCTAATCAATCTCTGGCCCAGGGTGAGGGCGTGTGGGGAAGGGTTGTTACACTTCTTTACAATAATGATAAGTGATGCTTTGTGCTATTGTAAAGATCTTGTATTTGAATCGGATTGGCGTAGGTGCAGATTTAGGCTAGTAGAACCAGGTCCAGCACAATCTCTTGATTAAGCTACATAGCTTTAAAAAGCTATATAGCTTTATTAAGCTATTATATTTTTGTTATTTTTGTTTGTGTTGGAGAGAACAATCTTAAAAGTTGGCATAACTTGTGTCCAATCCCATTGATTATGTTCAATAAATATGTTTAAATCAAATCAGCTATTCAAAATAGCTTGATAAAGCTATCAACAGAGGGTGTGTGTGTTAGGTTCCGACTTCTTTCAGCCAGCATCAAATTTTATTAAGACAATAATACATTACCCTTATTTCACCTAACTATAACAAAAAGTAGGGAGGGGAGGGGGCCAGGGCCAATCGGCCTTTCAAGGAACATTTTCTATAGTAAAAAGTTAGGTTTGAAAAAAGGGGGATCCCCTGCCCCCCTCTTGTTATGCACTGCAATTTCATATAAAGTATGACCCCTTTATTGTTTTGGGAGGAGGTTAATTTTTTATGCGCCCGAATCGATTGATTCGGGGCGTATATTGTGTTTGTTTTGTCTGTCTGTCTGTCTGTCTGTCTGTTTGTCAACTTTAACCTTCACCATAACTTTTAAAACCTGAGAGATAGAGACTTCATATTTAATATGCATACTCGACTAATTAACAACTGACACCAATGTCAATGACCTTGTGACCTTGACTGTGACTGACCTATATGCTAAAAATAGCTTTTTCAAACTTGAAACATAAGAGTTAGAGTCTACATATTTGGTATGCATACTCTGATAATTAAGCTCTTTCAAATAACGCCAAGGTCAATGACCTTGTGACCATGACTGTGACCTACATGCTAAAAATAGTTTTATCGAACTTTCGCCATTATTTTTTAACCATAGGAGATAGAGACTTCATATTTGGTATGCATACTCCACTAATTAAGTTCTTTCAAATGCCAACAAGGCCAATGACATTGTGACCTTGACTGTGGCCTATATGCTAAAAATTGCTTTTTCAAAATACATGCATGGAGAGTTGCACACTGCCAGACTTGCTTTGTATACTCGATTTGATATACTTCATAAGTGACCAGGTAGAAGTGTTTGGAGGATGTCTTTTAAGCCCTATGATGACAAAACTGCATGAACTTAACATCTAAGGATGTACATTACTGTACTTGCTTAATTCAGATGCTGGATGTGACCTACATATTTTTCAAATTAATGACCACTCACCAGGTTAAGTTTTTGTATCAGATTCATTCTAAAATGTAATTAATACTATTTGCCCTACATGAAAATAACTTGCATGGGGGATACATCTAAGGATGCTCACAACTTGACTTGCTTTGGATGCTGAATTTGACCTTCAGTTTCCAGATGAGCAACCAGTTTAAATTTTTTAAACATTTCCTTTTAAGTGACTATAAGGCATATGCTAACCAGAGATGCAAATGCTTTTGATGTGGGGAATTTCTCCTAGGTTTTCCTGATGAGTGATCACTAGATTAAATTCTTTTGACAGTCCATTGACAAGAAACTATAGTGCCTGTATGAACCAAACTTGCAAAGAGGTGCATCAATGGACTAGCTAACACTCTCAAACTTGCTTTAGATGCTTGATTTTACTTGATATATTTTCTGAATGAGTGACTAGTTTCAAGTATCCAAATAAGTCCATTCCCAAGTACATGTAACTAAAATGTTATCAGGACCAATATTGCATTAATGTAGTTGCATCTAAGGGATGCACAATACTAGTTTATTAGTTAAGTGTATGTGTGACTACATTACTTAAAGACTTCATGGCTTGACAAAATCTCTGCAATCTCTGATTACCCTGTACACTTATATTTTTTCCTGAATTGATATCAGCATTACATTCATGCTGTCTTCAAATCACATTCTTCAAGGGTAAATATGAGCGTACAAAGTAAAGTTTTGACATTTTCATTTCTTTCTCAGACTTGAAGACTTACAGAAACTCACCACATTGTCCAGAGGAGGTGGTGCAGGGGTTCAAGAGCACCATTGACATGAGACCAATCCCTACAAATGCCTGGTATCTGAAGCCCACATTAGGTGATGTACAGCAACCCAAGGATAGGTACTTTTTTTCTGATATAGAATAAAACCCTCAAGCTAGGTGAGTACTATTGTTTCATTTCTCAGTAGTTATTAAACCATCACTAACATAGACTAACTTGCTCTTGCACACACCTTCCCTTCCCCCCAAAACTTTATATTTCTTGTTTTAATTTATTGCTCTGGATGTTCATTAACCATAAGTAATTTTTCTACTGGACAGCTTGTGATTGTTGTACAACAGGAAGAGAGACAAGATGATGTAGATGAATGAAGAAGACAAGACATCAACAGGAAGATAATCCATACATCAAGAGCCTTAGATCTGGGTTACAACTTGTGTATATTTTGAGGTAACAATGTTAAAAGATGGCCCCAACTCAGGTGAGAACATTACTGTATTTCTTAATGAATTCAAAATCATTTCTTTCAAGGATTCCTCCCAGTCATATGGATAAAGCTAACCTATTGTACTAACCCCCTCTTGCACACCTCCCCTCCCTTCATGCCTGTTTGTTTTGTTGAATATTTATGACTGTTTATTAATCATATATTGAATTTTGTCGGGCAGCAGGCAGTTGATGCCTAACAAGAAAGAGGAAGATGTACATGCTTGATAGAAAGAAGACAAACCATCAACAACAAAATGATCTGTGCATCTAGAGCCTTGATGTAATGAGACAACTAATCAGGTAAGGTTTTAAAAATTCTTTATGAAAGTACTCTCAGAAGAGGCTTCAAATCACTTCCATAGCATTGCTTCATGTTTTGTCTTTTTAAATTATATTAGGAGTTCATGTTATTATTTATAAGGCAACATATAGTTATAAACATCCCTCAAAATCATGAGATTTCTCGTTTTTCTTGGTCTGTTTTTAACATTACCATATGAACATTTCATTTCCACAGGACAGCATGCAGTTGCTACCCAAAAGGAAGACAGAAGACGACTTGAAGAGAAGAGACAGGCCATCACCAGGAAGGTTAATCCCAGACATCAAGATCTCAAACAAAGGATGGGTATCTGTATTTATTCTGAGGTAACACTATAAAAAGAAGGTGGCTCTAATTCAGGTGAGGACTTAATATTTTTTTTATTGAATCAACATTGTTTTTATCAGGAATTCCTCCCAATCATATGGATAAAGCTAACTTGATACTAACCCCTTCTGTCACACCCTCCCCTCCCCTCATGCCTGTATGTTTTGTTGAATATTTATGACTGTTTACTAATCATATGTTGATTTTTGTCGGGCAGCAGGCAGTTGATGCCTAACAAGATAGAGGAAGATGGACATGCTTGATAGAAAGAAGACAAAACCATCAACAACAAAATGAACTATGTATTTAGAGCCTTGTTGTAATGAGACAACTAATCAGGTAAAGTTTTACAAATTCTTTATGAAAGTAATCTCAGAGGTTGCTTCAAAACACTTCCATAGCATTGCTTCATGTTTTGTCTTTTTAAATTATATTTGGAGTTCATGTTATTATTTATAAGGCAACATATAGTTATAAACCTCCCTCAAAATCATGAGATTACTCTTGTTTTTCTTGGTCTGTTTTTAACATTACCATATGAACATTTCATTTCTACTGGACAGCATGCAGTTGCTACCCAAAAAGAAGACAGAAGACGACTGGAAGAGAAGGGACAGGCGATCACCAGGAAGGTTAATCCCAGACATCAAGAATCTCAAACGAAGGATGGGTATCTGTATTTATTCTGAGGTAACACTGTAAAAAGAAGGTGGCCCTAATTCAGGTGAGGACTTGACAGTTTTTTTTATTGAATCAACATTATTTCTATCAGGAATTCCTCCCAATCATACGGATAAAGCTAACTTGATACTAACCCCTTCTTGCACACCCTCCCCTCCCCTCATGCCAGTATGTTTTGTTGTATATTTATGACTGTATACTAATCATATGTTGATTTTTGTTGGGCAGTGGTCAGTTGATGCCTAACAAGAAAGAGGAAGATGGACATGATTGATAGAAAGATGACAAACCATCAACAACAAAATGAACTCTGCATCTAGAGCCTTGTTGTAATGAGACAACTAATCAGGTAAGGTTTTACAAATTCTTTATGAAAGCAATCTCAGAGGTTGCTTCAAATCACTTCAATAGCAATGCTTCATGTTTTATCTTTTTAAATTATATTTGGAGTTCATATTATTAGTTATAAGGCAACATATAGTTATAAACTCCCTCAAAATCATGAGATTTCTCGTTTTCATCTTGATCTGTTTTTAACATAACCATATGTACATTTCCACAGGACAGCATGCAGTTGCTACCCAACAGGAAGACAGAAGACGACTGGAAGAGAAGAGACAGGCGATCACCAGGAAGGTTAATCCCAGACATCAAGAATCTCAAACGAAGGATGGGTATCTGTATTTATTCTGAGGTAACACTTTAAAAAGAAGGTGGCTCTAATGCAGGTGAGGACTTAATATTTTTTTTTATTGAATCAACATTATTTCTATCAGGAATACTTCCCAATCATATGGATAAAGCTAACATATTGTACTAATCCCCTCTTGCACAACTCCCCTCCCCTCATGCCTGTATGTTTTGTTGAATATTTATGACTGTTTACTAATCATATGTTGATTTTTGTCGGGCAGCAGGCAGTTGATGCCTAACAAGAAAGAGGAGGAGGGACATGCTTGATAGAAAGAAGACAAAACCATCAACAACAAAATGATCTGTGCATCTAGAGCCTTGATGTAATGAGACAACTAATCAGGTAAAGTTTAACAAATTCTTTATGAAAGCAATCTCAGAGGTTGCTTCAAATCACTTCAATAGCAATGCTTCATGTTTTATCTTTTTAAATTGTATTTGGAGTTCATATTATTAGTTATAAGGCAACATATAGTTATAAACTCCCTCAAAATCATGAGATTTCTCGTTTTCATCTTGATCTGTTTTTAACATAACCATATGTACATTTCCACAGGACAGCATGCAGTTGCTACCCAACAGGAAGAGAGAAGACGACTGGAAGAGAAGAGACAGGCGATCACCAGGAAAGTTAATCCCAGACATCAAGAATCTCAAACGAAGGATTGGTATCTGTATTTATTCTGAGGTAACACTATAAAAAGAAGGTGGCTCTAATTCAGGTGAGGACTTAACAGTTTTTTATCATCAACATTATTTTTATCAGGAATTCCTCCCAATTATATGGATAAAGCTAACTTGATACTAACCCCTTCTTGCACACCCTCCCCTCCCCTCCCCTCATGCCCTTTATCTTTTTTTTAATATAATTTTTATGAATATTTACTTATCATATGTAAATTTTTGTTGAGATGCCTTACAAGAAGAAAGAGGAACATGATTGGTAGAAAGAAGACAAACAATCCACAGGAAATGAACATTGAGAGCCTTGGTTATAGTATTTATCCGGAGGCAAAGTTGCAACAAGACAATTAATTAGGTAAGGATTAACAATTTCTTTATAAAAACAATATCAGACTTATGCCAGGCTTCAAATGAATCTCATAGTGTTGTTTTATATTTTGATATGAGAACTCAAAAATGTCGTAACATTAACAGTACCTGTTGCAGACAGTAGTTGCTTTGGAGTGTCCATCTACTCCAATGTGGATTGATGAGGAAATTGTAACAGCCAATAACCACGAAGGCAGGGACTATTGTCCAAGAACTTTGAAGTAAGAAGGGGTAATCGGTTTTCACATGGGCAAAGATTAGATAAAAAACAAGGGGAATTTTTAAGTTCCATTTTTATAATTCTCCCTGATCATATCAACAATTCTAACGTATTAAACCCTCTTGCAGATTTGGAAGTTTTGAATGAATATTTATGCTTTTCTCAATGTTAACTAATTATTTGTAAGTTTTATAGGACAAAATCAATTGCTGTCCAACAGGAAGAAAGAAGAGGACAAATGGAAAAAAGAAAAAGACAACTGGAAGAAAAAAGAAGACAACCGAAGAAAGAAGAAGACAACTGAAGAAAGAAGAAGACAAATGGAAAAGTGAACAAGGCAACTGAAAGAAAGAAGTCTGTAAGATAATATAACTTGGCACAAAAGTAGACTATTCAAAGATACATAATTCTGTCTACTGGTTTTTTATTTCGATGAACAATGTTGCCGTGGTTACTAAAAATAGAAATTTTTGTGAAAATCTTTAAAAATGCTACTCCTCCTACAGTTTTGGTCTGATTTCAATATAACTTGGCACACAAGTAGACAACACTAAAATACATAATTCTGTTTATCTGTTTTTGATTTCTATGAATGGTGTTTCCATAGTTGCTGAAAGAGAAATTTCTGTGAAACACTCTCAAAATGCTTCTCCAAATACAATTTTAGTCTCAATGTAATATAATGTTGCATGCAAGTAGACTACACTAAGATACATAATTGGCTTTATTGTTGTTTTTATTTTGATGAATGTTGTTGCCATGGTAACTAAAATGTAAAATTATATTAAAAGCTACCCCTACAGTTGTAGTCTTATTGCATTTTATTGCCTCCAAAAGAGACTTAATCAAGGATCATTATACAATTTATTGCTGTTTGAAAGTTTCAAGTCCCAACTGCTATTTCTGGTTGTTTGAATTTTAAGAACACTGACAGCATGTCATTTTTTCCTGTAGGCAGCAGCTGCACATGTCTGGGCCACAATCACCGTGGAGTTCGTCTGCATGAAATTTAATGGAAAGAAGGGAAGAGGATGACTGCCATAGACAAGGAACAGCAACCAAGTGACTCTTACCAAGGATTGGTACTATTGGTAGTATTCATCTTAAGAGAAAGGTTAAATAAAACATGAATTAGGCAGGTATTTCAATTTCCTTTCCTTCCATTGTTCTTCCCTGTTTATATTTACAAAAGTTATCTACGTATTGACAAAACTAATATACTAATCATGTCTTGTTTTTGTTTTACTTACATGATTATTTTTACTAATTGGGGACGTCCCCAGATATCGTGAAGCGCTTTAAATCAAAACGTTTTCTCGGTACTCAGTCTGCGACCATTTCGTGTTTTTTGGTGTGCCAAGACTGCCCTATATGGTTGATGTACCTCAGTTATTAAGGTCTTTGGAAAGACACACAACATTGACTTTCGTAACGCTGAGGATGGGGCAGAGAAACGGTAGGTTGCTACATGTATTGATTTGCATTTGCCATGGCCAACCACAGCTTTCTGCCTATGGGGCAAGTTTTCTACCCAATTACCTCCTCTGCTCTCTTGCAAACCAAGTCCTGTCTCTTAGATTCTTTTGTTTTTCTGACTGCTTACTTATCATATGTTAGTTTCTTTGGCACAGCAAGAAAACAATTGGATTGAAGAAGAGAAGACAACTGTTCTAAAGAAAGAAGACAACTGTTATGAAGAAAAAACACAACTGTTAGGAAGAAAGAAAGAATACAACTGTAAGGAAGAAAGAACACTACTGGAATGAAGAAAGAAGATAATTACCAAGGATTGGTACTATTGGTAGTATTCATCTTAAGAGAAAGGTTAAATAAAACATGAATTAGGCAGGTATTTCAATTTCCTTTCCTTCCATTGTTCTTCCCTGTTTATATTTACAAAAGTTATCTACGTATTGACAAAACTAATATACTAATCATGTCTTGTTTTTGTTTTACTTACATGATTATTTTTACTAATTGGGGACGTCCCCAGCTATCGTGAAGCGCTTTAAATCAAAACGTTTTCTCGGTACTCAGTCTGCGACCATTTCGTGTTTTTTGGTGTGCCAAGACTGCCCTATATGGTTGATGTACCTCAGTTATTAAGGTCTTTGGAAAGACACACAACATTGACTTTCGTAACGCTGAGGATGGGGCAGAGAAACGGTAGGTTGCTACATGTATTGATTTGCATTTGCCATGGCCAACCACAGCTTTCCGCCTATGGGGCAAGTTTTCTACCCAATTACCTCCTCTGCTCTCTTGCAAACCAAGTCCTGTCTCTTAGATTCTTTTGTTTTTCTGACTGCTTACTTATCATATGTTAGTTTCTTTGGCACAGCAAGAAAACAATTGGATTGAAGAAGAGAAGACAACTGTTCTAAAGAAAGAAGACAACTGTTATGAAGAAAAAACACAACTGTTAGGAAGAAAGAAAGAATACAACTGTAAGGAAGAAAGAACACTACTGGAATGAAGAAAGAAGATAGCTGGAAGGAAAAAGAAGACAGAAGAAAACTGAATTGAAGAAAGAAGACAAATGGAAGAAAGAAGAAAATGGTTAGTAGAAGGAAAAAGAACATAACTGGAAGAAAGAAAAGACAACGGAAAGAAAGAAGACAGCATAGAGAAAGAAGAAGACAACATAAAGAAAGAAGACAAATTGAAGGTAGAAGAAAATGGCTGGAAGAAAGAAGCACTTGCAGGCAATTGGAGCCTTATAGTCTTACCAAATGTTGTAAAGGGGATTAAAAATTCAGGTATGGATAACATGCTGTAGTGACAATTTTTCCAAGTAGAGGGGGGGGGGGGTAGTTAAATACTGAAATTTATTTATTTGTTTTGGAATTATAGATAGAGTATTAAAATATGGAACTAAGGTGGCCAAACATAAAGAACAATGGGGTCCATTAGCTTACAGAGCCTACAGAAGTTGGGGTTTTTTTAAAAAAATGTTTGGAGCCAGGTTTTTATTTTCCATTTCTAAGACTAGTTAACATGATTGCAAAACGAAAGGTCTTGTGTTTCATTTCTTTTCATTACAAATTTGAATTTTCTGCATTTGATGTATTGTAAATAACATTAATTTTCTCCTGCTCACCAGCTTTATTAGTTTCTATTTGATAGCAAAACCGTATTGAGATGATTTTGTGGACAACACTCTCCAGTGTAGACAACAGAGTGTATGAGAAGATGACAGTGAAGCAATGAATAGATACACAGGTATGTTTGTCTTGATATGTATATAAAATACTAGTAAGAAATTGGAATTTTTCTAGTTACTGACTTCTTGAATTTCTTTGATTTTTCACATGAGCTAGAGACAGCACTGTTAACCTCTGTCTGAAAATGATAGGAAGAAGATGATTGAAGCCTGATGACTATCCAATTACTCCATCTGAAGAGGGTTTACTCAGTCTAAAAGAGGAAGACAAGTTTGCTGCACCCAGATTGAACCTTGATGGACCCAGAAGGAACCTTGATGGACCCAGACGGAGCCTTGATGGACCCAGACGCAGCCTTGATTGACCTGGACGGAGCCTTGATGGACCTTGACAGAGCCTTGATAAACCAGACGGAGCCTTGATGGACCTAGACGGAGCCTTGATGGACCTGGACAGAGCCTTGATGGACCTGGACGGAGCCTTGATGGACCTAAGTGGAACCCTGATGGACCCCGTCGGAGCCTTGATGGACCCAGACGGAGCCTTGTTGGACAGGGATGGAGCCTTGATGGACTCAGATGGAACCCTGATGGACCCGGACGGAGCCTTGATGGACCCGATGGAGCCTTGATGGACCTGGACTGAGCCTTGATGGACCAGGATGGAGCCTTGATGGACCCAGACGGAGCCTTGTTGGACCTGGATGGAGCCTTGATGGACCTGGATGGAGACTTGATGGACCAGGACGGAGCCTTGATGGACCAGGACGGAGCCTAGATAGACCTGGACGGAGCCTTGATGGACCCAGATGGAACCCTGATAGACCTACCAACAAATATTTAAAAGACTTTTTGCTCTGACCAGGTACATATTTTGGTCTTCATTGATTTGGTTAGGAGATTGTTCCAGTTAGCAAAGTCTCTCCGTTAGCCCTTTAATTTCCCTAATAGTGGGAGGTAAATAAAGTGTTTGGATTGTCTGTTCTTTCCTAGGTCTTTCTGTATATAAACATCAACCTAGCGGGTACTTATTGTGCTTTCAAATTTTTTTGAATGGGTATATAAAAAGTGTTTCCTATAGTGAAACATATTAATTGCTACTCTTTCTATAAGGAAGGAAGATTACCCATTGCTCTGACATATTGCTTTCTATATTAAAGGATGAAAGAAAATTTTCCCTTATTAATGAAATCAGGCAGTAGTAACCTCATATCCAAATTTTTTTGAATGGGTATATAAAAAGTGTTTCCTATAGTGAAACATATTAATTGCTACTCTTTCTATAAGGAAGGAAGATTACCCATTGCTCTGACATCTTGCTTTCTATATTAAAGGATGAAAGAAAATTTTCCCTTATTAATGAAATCAGGCAGTAGTAACCTCATATCCTAGTGGGAAACTATTCTTAATTTTGCGTATGGTGTGTATTGGGAATGGGAGGATTTAGATCTGGATAACTTACCTTTCTGAACATAATTTTTTTTTAATTTTTCTTTATTTGGTTTAGGGTAAGGGGTGCATTAGTTCATCTTGAAAGTTGTAGAACATTGAGAGCAATAGAAGAGATGTATTTTCTGTATATTGTCCTCCAGACCCTACAGACATCAGATGCAGTCATGTGATATTTAATTGATTCGGTGGACAGTCAATGAGAGAAGATGAATAAGTTGATATTAGAAAGTAGAGGATGGCAGTCAGCAATAAGCCTAACCAGGAACAGTGACCACCTTTTTCTCTCCCATTCATGACACGAGGATAACAATCTATGCAAAGGACCAAGATAATACCAATCTTAATGTGCATGCAAAGCATGGAGGTAAGAAAATGTGTAATTGTTGCCATTTTGAACTACTTTTTTCATATGAGCTAGATGCAGTTAATTGACCTTGTATTTTAAAATGATAGGAATAGGAAGAAGATGCTTGATGCCTGTTGACCATCATCAATGTACTTTGAAGACGAGGACAAGTTGCTGCATCTAGATAGACGCTTGATGGATTTAGCAACATATTCTTATAACCAACAACAAACCAGGATGTTTCACTTCTGAGAGATTGTTTGCTTTGACTAGGTAAATGCATGTTTGGGTTGGTATATGTTCTTGTTGGGGAGGGGGAGGGGGCTGTTAGTCTGTGCTTTAGCCTACAGCATGTTTTTGGAGTGTAGTTATTCTGACATCTAAATTTTATTTTGTAGACATATAGGTGATACCAAATGAAAACAGCCAATAGTAACCTTAACAGAAGAATGGGTAAACTATTCCCACTGAATAGGACCTATTAGGTATCGACTACCTCCTATAGTTAACATTCTTTTGACTTATTTTTTGTGCTCTTTGTTAACCCAGATTCTTACTGACTATTTTTTATTCAAAAACAGATCATTAATGGGAAAGAACTTAGTTAAACATCTTCCAAAAAAAGAGGATACTGAACTCTATCAAAAGAAGGGAATCCTGGACATCTGTCAAGAGAAGGTGATACTGGACACCTATCAAGAGAAGGGGATACTGGACACCTATCAAAAGAAGGGAATCCTGGACACCTGTCAAAAGAAGGGAATCCTGGACAAATATCAAGAGAAGGGGATACATCATCTTGGGAACCAACAGAAGTTAGAGAACCAGGGACGTGTACAGCTTTTCTTCTAACTGGAAACACTAAAATCATGGAATTCTGTGAGAGCTGCTAAGATAATCACCAATCTGTTCTTTGTGCCGATATGTGATATACCTCGCTGAGATATAAGAATTAATCCCCTGAAAGCGCACCACACGGACGAATGACTGAGGTACAAAGATCATGCATACACTAACTTTTGAGATAAGAGAGGCCTGGCTTCACTTTGTAAGGTTCTTGCCATAGCTTTTTAAGCTGACACATTTTATACTGCTAATTCGAAAGTGTCGTGAAAAAATTAAGACAGTTTAATTTATTTTCACAACTTTTATTGGCACCGTTCATTAAAGAATAGACTAAAACAATTAAGACATGATGAATTATTAACCGGTGATGCCCAGATTTGCTGTTTAGAAAACTTCGTAGAAGATTGAAATCATTTTTTTATAAGACTAACTGCAGTATCGGAAAAATGAACTCTCTTTAGAAAATATTTTTTCTTATCTATTTTTAAAAATCTTTTTAAAACATTTTTTTTCTTCTTTTTTGAATAAGTCATATTATTTTTTCATTTTAATGTTTGAAGCAGGTGTCGTATTAAGACATTAAATCACTTGATTTAGAACTAAAGGAAAATTATTTTTACAATTATGTTTCATTGCATTGTTGTGGTTTTCTTCATTTAAAAAAAAAACATTTTATTTATACATTAATTAAAGCTTAAGAGGGAGGTATGTCAGTCAATATTTATCTAAATATTATCCAAGAAAATGTCCTTTCCAAGTAAGAATACCGGGTATGACATTTTTTTCTTTTTTCTTCAGACAATAAAACTTTCTAAAAACATCAAGAAGCATGAACATTACCAAGATTTTTTTCCGTATTTTATATTATATTTTAAAAGTTATGCTATTTTGATATATTTAAAAGAAATAACCAAACTAGCCAGATTCTCAAGAACACAATAAGCAGAGATTGTGTCATCAAACATTACTTTTTCAGTTTGATACCCTTTTCTTCCTTTTTTAAATGTAATTATTGATTAAGTCAACTTCTTAATTTATTTTTTTCAATAATATTCTGTCTTCTCCCCCTCTCTTTAAAAAAATTATTAGAAATATTTTTTGTGTGATTTTTGTAAAATCTAAATTTACTTTTTTTTCTCTCTTTATTACCAAGTAATTGTTTTATTCCTCCATTCAAATTTCACTGATCAGTTTTTCTTCTTGTAACAAAGAGAAATAAGAGAATAGGAGATATCTCCAAGTCTATAGCCCCCTTCAATGCTATATTTTACTTTCATATTGATTTAAATTTAGAATTGTGTGACTTCCCCACAAATAGATTAGATCATCCTGATATTTAGATTCTTTTTACTTCGAATTACATGTTTTAAAATGCATAACCACAAAATGGACTATCTATGAGATTTAAAATGACTGCATTTTTATCTTTTCAACTTTAGCAATTTTGTTCCCACAGCAAAACTTCTTTACTAGTTCCTTTTTTTAAACTTAGAAAAAAATTTTGCATGAGTGAACAAAAAAAACCTCTTTCTATGATAATTGTTTTTAATTGCTGTAGACATTCTAACCTCTCTATCTTTCTCGTATTTTCAATAATTTTGGTATATTCAATCTAAATATCAACTTTTTTCTTACTTTTTAAAAAAACTAATTGAATGTGAAATTTCTTTTATTAAGTGAGTTTCTGTTTTCCCTTTATGGATGTTTAGTACAAAGGACTGATCAGCCCCATTCCTCTCTGTTATAAGTTTGTAGGGGATACTGCAGTATCTACCAGGTTATAGCCTCTCTTTATAGGACATTTATATTATTTTTATGTTGATTTAAAGCTATGAAACATTGAAAAGTCTTAATACTTTTGGATAAAAAGAGAGTTGCCCTTCTTCATAAAATCTTTTTTTTGGTAATGTAAAGAAGAAAATAAGTCTTGATCCTTCTTTTTTTTCTCGTAAGATTTACTGAAGTGTTTCCTAGTAAATTAGACTTTTTTTTTATTATTTTATATTTCCATTCAATGAAGTTTTTTGATCAATTTCTTCCTCTTCTTTTTCAACATTCAGAGGAAAACAATCATGCTTTCAAATGGACTGATCAGTTCCATTCCTCTCTGTTTACATTCAGAGGAACACGTTTGTAGGAGATATCTGCCAGGCTATAGCCTCTGTCAATATGGCATTTATACTTTTTTGTTGATTATCCATTTTACCATTTTTATTTTTTTTTTAAACTATAATACTTGTAACAGAAAATAATTTTTTATCCTGTCTTTTTTTTTTATTTTTAGGTATTCTATCTTTCTTCTCACTTTCTCTTATTTTTCTTTTTTTTTAATTAATGAAATTGAAGTGTTTTCTTTATCCTTCTGTCTTTCTTTTTAAGTGCTAGTTAATTCTTAACTTTCTCTTTTTTGTAAGATTTACAGAAGTATTTTCAAAGGTTTTTTTCTTTTGTTTTACATTTCCTCTATCAAAAAAGATTTTAAGAGTACTGATCAGTCTCTTCCTTTTTTTCAACATTTAGAGGAAAACAATGACATCTGATATCTCCAAGTCTATTACATCCATCTGTGATATTTTATGCTTTCAAAGTGATTTAATGTTAATTTTTCTTCTTTCTTCTCCTATCATATTGTTAAGAGTTAATTGATTGTGTACTTTCTATAATAAAGTGAGTTACTGTTTTCCGTTAAAGAGATGTTAAGTACAGGGGACTGATCAGTTCAGTTCCATTCCTCTCTGTTTACATTCAGAGGAATAAGTTTGTAGGAGGTACCTGTCAGGCTATAGCCTCTTTTTATGACATTTATATTTTTGTTGATTGATAGCTTAGATTTGACACTGAGAAGTCTAAATTCTTTTTAATGAAAAGGTTTCCCTAACTCATCAAATTTAACATAGGGAAAACACTTGTAAATTATTTTTAAAGTCTAATTGTATATTGGATAATTTCTGTGTCTCCAATTGTTTGCTATAAAATATGAAGAAAATGAACAGTAATAAAAAAAATTCCATTGAACATGGAGTTCTGAAAATATAAGAGGTGGGATCAGGTGCCATAGAAGTCCAAGCATCCCCTGTGGACTGGACTTTTTTCTTTTTGTCCTAATTTTCTACATCATCAATTAAATATAAGTGTTTTTTTTTACAATTAGAAAAAAAAAACCACCCCCAATATCTGAAAAATTCTGCAAGTATGGAATAAACACAGAAATTATCCATTATCCTTTTTTTTTAAAGTTTTTTTTTTAAAAAAAGCTATTATTCTTTAATTAGAATTTTTTTTTTATATTTCTGGCTATTTTTTTTTATTATAACAATTAGGTATTCTATCTTTCTTCTCTCTTTCTCTTATTTTCTTTTTTTTTATGCAATTCAAATGTTTTCTTTATCCTTCTTTCTTTTTTAATTGTAAGATATTCTATCTTCTCTCATGCTGTTATTTTCCTTTTTTATGAAATTTAAATGTTTTCTTTATCCTTATATCTTTCTTTTTTTTTCTTTTTTTTTTTTGATGTATTCTATCTTTCTTCTCACTTTCTCTTATTTTATTTTTTTCATTAATGAAATTCAAAGTGTAATCTTCATTTTTTGTCTTTCTTTTTTAAATGTTAGTTGATCCTTAACTTTCTTTTCAATTTTTTTTTTTAAAGATTTACAAAAGCATTTCTGAAGATATTTTTTTCTATTGTTTTACAATTGCTCTCAAGAAAGATTTTAAGAGTACTGATCAGTCTCTTCCTTTTTTCCAACATTCAGAGGAAAACAATGACATCTGATATCCCCAAGTCTGTTACATCCAACTATGATATTTTATGCTTTCAAAGTGTTTTTAATGTTTATTTGTCTTCTTTCTCTCCTTATTATATTATGAAGCGTTAATTGATTGTGTACTTTCTTTTATCAAGCGAGTTAATGTTTTTTCTCTTGAGGAATGTATAGTATGAACAACTGATCAGTCCTATTCCTCTCTATTTACATTCAGAGGAATAAGTTTGTAGGAGATACCTCTCAGGCTATAGCCTCCTTTTATGACATTTATATTTTTGTTGATTGATAGCTATACACACTGAGAAGTCTGAATTTTTTTTAATGAAAAGGTTTCCCTAACTCATCAAATTTAACATAGGGAAAACACTTGTACATAAATTATTTTTTTAAAGTCTAATTGTATAATGGATAATTTCTGTGTCTCCAATTGTTTGCTATAAAATATAAAGAAAACGAACAGTAATAAAAAATTCCATTGAACATGGAGCTCTGAAAATATTAGAGGTGGGATCAGGTGCCATAGAAGTCCAAGCATCCACTGTGGACTGGACTGTATTCTCTCTGTCCTGATTTTCTGCATCGTCAATTTTATATTAAAAGCATTTTTTTTTATTTCGCAATTAGATTAAAAAAAAAACACCCCCAATATCTGAAAAATTCTGTAATTATGGAATAAACACAGAAATTATCCATTATACTTTTTATTAAAAAAAATTTTAAAAAAAAAGGTATTCTTAAATTAGAAATTAATTTTTTTATCACTCTGTCTAATTTTTTAAATTGTAACATTAAGGTATTCTATCTTTCTTCTCTCTTTCTCTTATTATCTTTTTTTTATGAAATTGAAATGTTTTCTTTATCCTTCTGTCTTTCTTTTTTATTGTTAGGCATTCTATCTTTCTTCTCTCTTTCTCTTATTTTCTTTTTTTTTGGATGAAATTTAAATGTTTTCTTTATCCTTCTGTCTTTCTTTTTTTTTATGTATTCTATCTTTCTTCTCACTTTCTCTTATTTCATTTTTTTTTTCATTAATGAAATTCAAAATGTTTTTTTTTCATCTTCTGTCTTTCTTTTTTAAATGTAAGTTGATCCTTAACTTTCCTTCCTATTTTTTTTTTTTTAGATTTTACAAAAGCATTTCTGAAGATTTTTTTTCTATTGTTTTACAATTGCTCTCAAGAAAGATTTTAAGAGTACTGATCAGTCTCTTCCTTCTTTTTTTTTCAACATTCAGAGGAAAACAATGACATCTGATATCTCCAAGTCTATTACATCCATCTATGATATTTTATGCGATTTAATTTGTCTTCTTTCCCCCCTTATTATATTGTTAAGCGTTAATTGATTGTGTACTTTCTTTTATCAAGCGAGTTACTGTTTTCCCTTTAGGAATGTTTAGTATGAACAACTGATCAGTCCTATTCCTCTCTATTTATCTCAGAGGAATAAGTTTGTAGGAGATACCTGTCAGGCTTTAGCCTCTTTTTGTACGACATTTATATTTTTGTTGATTGATAGCTATACACACTGAGAAGTCTGAATTCTTTTTAATGAAAAGGTTTCCTTAACTCATCAAATTTAATATAAGGAAAACACTTGTACGTAAATTATTTTTTTTAAGTCTAATTGTTTAATGGATAATTTCTTAGTCTCCAAATGTTTGCTATAAAATATAAAGAAAACGTTCAGTAATAAAAAATTCCATTGAACATGGAGTTCTGAAAATATTAGAGGTGGGATCAGGTGCCATAGAAGTCCAAGAATCCTCTGTGGACTGGACTGTATTCTCTTTGTCCTAATTTTCTACATCGTCAATTACAAATGTATATATAAAAACCTTTTTTTTTAATTGCAATTACATTAAAAAAAACACCCCCAATATCTGAAAAATTCTGCAAGTATGGAATAAACACAGAAATTATCCATTATACTTTTTTAAAATTTTTTTTTTAAAAGCTACCATTCTTAAATTAGAAAATATTTTTTTTATCCTTCTGTCTATCTTTGTTTAATTGTAACATTTAGGTATTCTATCTTTCTTCTCTCTTTCTCTAATTTTCTTTTTTTTAATGAAATTTAAATGTTTTCTTTATCCTTCTGTCTTTCTTTTTTAATTGTTAGGTATTCTATCTTTCTTCTCTCTTTCTCTTATTTTCTTTTTTTGATGAAATTTAAATGTTTTCTTCATCCTTCTGTCTTTCTTTTTTTATGTATTCTATCTGTCTTCTCACTTTCTCTTATTTTATTTTTTTCATTAATTAGATTCAAAATGTTTTTTTTTCATCTTCTGTCTTTCTTTTTTAAATGTAAATCAATCCTTAACTTCCCTTTCTACTTTTTTTTTTAAGGATTTACAGAAGCATTTCTGAAGATTTTTTTTCTACTGTTTTACAATTGCTCTCAAAGATTTTAAGAGTACTGATCAGTCTCTTCCTTTTTTTCAACATTCAGAGGAAAACAATGACATCTGATATCTCCAAGTCTATTACATCCATCTATGATATTTTATGCTTTCAAATTGATTTAATTTGTCTTCTTTCCCCCCTTATTATATTGTTAAGCGTTAATTGATTGTGTACTTTCTTTAATAAAGCGAGTTACTGTTTTCCCTTTAGGAATGTTTAGTATGAACAACTGATCAGTCCTATTCCTCTCTATTTATCTCAGAGGAATAAGATTGTAGGAGAAACCTGTCAGGCTATAGCCTCTTTTTGTACGACATTTATATTTTTTTTGATTGATAGCTATACACACTGAGAAGTCCGAATTCTTTTGAATGAAAAGAAAGTTGCCATAACTCAACATATTTAACCCATGGAAAACACTTTAACGTGATTTTTTAATATAAAGTCTAATTGTATCTATGATATTTGATGCTTTCAAATTGATTTAATATTAATTTGTCTTCTTTCCCCCCTTATTGTATTGTTAAGCGTTAATTGATTGTGTACTTTCTTTTATCAAGCGAGTTACTGTTTTCCCTTTAGGAATGTTTAGTATGAACAACTGATCAGTCCTATTCCCCTCTATCTACCTCAGAGGAATAATTTTGTAGGAGATACCTGTCAGGCTTTAGCCTCTTTTTATGACATTTATATTTTTGTTGATTGATAGCTATACACACTGAGAAGTCTGAATTCTTTTTAATGAAAAGGTTTCCTTAACTCATCAAAAATATAGGGAAAACACTTGTACGTAAATTATTTTTTTTTAAAGTCTAATTGTTTAATGGATAATTTCTGTGTCTCCAATTGTTTGCTATAAAATATAAAGAAAACGTTCAGTAATCAAAAATTCCATTGAACATGGAGCTCTGAAAATATTAGAGGTGGGATCAGGTGCCACAGAAGTCCAAGCATCCACTGTGGACTGGACTGTATTCTCTCTGTCCTGATTTTCTGCATCGTCAATTTTATATTAAAAGCATTTTTTTTTTATTTCGCAATTAGATTAAAAAAAAAAAACACCCCCATTATCTGAAAAATTCTGCAAGTATGGAATAAACACAGAAATTATCCATTATACTTTTAAAATTTTAAAAACACAAAAAAGCAACTTAAATCATTCTTAAAGAAGGAAATATTTTTTTTATCATTCTGTCAATCTTTTTTCATTTGTAACAGTTGGGTATTCTATCTTTCTTCTCTCTTTCTCTTATCTTTTTTTATGAAATTGAAATGTTTTCTTTATCCTTCTGTCTTCCTTTTTTAACTGTTAGGTATTCTTTCTTTCTTCTCTCTTTCTCTTTTGTCTTTTTTTTTTTGGATGAAATAGAAATGTGTTCTTTATCATTTTATTATTTCTTTTTTTATATGCTAAATTATTCTTAACTCTCTTCCTTTTTTGTAAGATTTACAGAAGTATTTTTAAAGAGAATTTTTTTCTATTGTTCTACATTTCCTTTCAAGAAAGATTTTAAGAGTACTAATCAGTCTCTTCCTCATTTTAAACAATACTGGAAAATTATGACAACAAATATTTCTAAGTCTATGACTTCTGTCTTTGTTATTTAAATATGGAAATGATTTAAATCCTTATTATTAAAAAGAAAACTCTCCATCATACACTATGTTGTTTATTTTTTCAGATGTTACATTTTTTTTTTGGTTTTTTTCCTTTCTCGTGCATTTTATGCTTTTTTTTTACAATTCCATTTTAGATATTGTTGGGTTTTTTGCCCCTTCCCTTTGCTTTGTTAAGTCAAGAAAGGTATTGTTTTTCCTCCCCTCTGAATGAGATGGCAGGAGATATCTCCCAAGATAAACCTCCTTATGTATTTTTCATAATCAAATTTATTTTTAGCTCTACTGGTCAGAGACCAGAAGGCTTATGCGATAGTAAGGTGTCCGTCGTCTGTCCGTCCGTCAGTCTGTAAACAATTTTTTTTCAAAATGCTACTCCTCCTACAGTTTTGGTTTGATTTCATATAACTTGGCACTCAAGTAGACTACACTAAGATACATTATTCTGTACATCGGTTTTGGATTTCGATGAACGGTGTTGCCATTGTTACTAAAAATAGAAATTTCTTTGAAATTCTTTTAAAACGCTACTCCTCCTACAATTTTGGTCTGATTTCCTTAAAATTTGGCATACAAGTAGACTACATTAAGATACATAATTCTATTTATTGCTGCCTTTTGCAAAGTGTTTTTTTTCCTTTGTTAACTTATACACACAGACCAGTAGAGCTACAGTCTCATTAGAGACTTCTGGTTAGCTGTAAACATCGAAAAATTTACTTCCATATAAATGATTAGGAAAAATTCTTCTCGCATGAACTCTCCATTTTGTTAACTTGTATAGAGACTAAAATCACTACTTCAGATTTTTTAATCTTGAATAGTTCGTTATATCCGTATGTTTCATGTTCACTGGCAGTATTCACTTTCATATTTTAGAATGAATGTGTATATACAGATCCAAAGAATACCTCCCTCTACCTGCTTTTTTTTTGTATGAATGTATTGATTTTGTTAATGTTTTCCATTTTATGTAAATTTTGAAATTTCAATTTTTTTTTTCGAAAAAAAAAACCAAGTTGTATTCTATATTCCTCATTGATGCTGTGAATTATTTAAGATTTATTTGAAGAAGACTCTCGAAGTGAGTGGGAAGCCTTGAACTTTTTTCTCTGTTATTTAAACTCAGCAGCATCTTGACTTCTTGGGTTGTCTTGAATGCGAAGTTTTTTTTTTGTTAAATCTTGCATCCATCAATGTATTTAATTAATAATTATATTTTGCTGTATTTTTTCTTCATCTAATTATTAGACTGTTTATATTTAATATCATTGCAAATCAGATATATGTCGATACAAATTTTTTCGACATTTTGAGAGAACAAAGAAACATCTATGAAGCTTCGTTATCAAAGTGGAAGAAATGTGGTGAAACAATTTTTTTTCTTTTTGAACAATTTCCAAAATAAAAATAATGATTTTAATATATAAATCACATAGAGTAAAACATTCTTATAATGAAGTGTCAGAGATGGACAACTTTGCTTCGTTATATGTGTAATTTGTCATATGTTTATAATGATATTTTCCCGCGTTTCGTTAGTATAGCATGAAAATGTTGTATTAATGACAAGATGTTGATACGCATGTAATATGAACTGGTCAGGGAGTGACCAATATAAATTGATTTTGATGTATAGTAGAGAACTAGTTTTTAAATTTTGGTCACCTCTAGCCGCCGACATAAGCGGGTAACATCAAAGTTTTCATATTTTTGAGATATAAGTTAAAAAGACTGTATTTTTTTTTTAAATTTGGATATACATATGTAGGTTGTGAGGTCCGTCGCAACGATTTTTTGCATCCAGCGGCACTTGGCAACGGACACAGGTTTCTAGAGTTTTTAAAATTATTTTATCTCTAGTTTTTCCTGGCCGGCCCTGATGCTTTTCAAAAGAATTTATATAATTATAATAGATGCAGCTGTTTTTTTGTTGTTGCAAATTTGGTACATGTAGGTTAGGTCTTCATATATTACCGTATAACGGGATTTCTTTTTACTGTAATTTTAAAAATGTCCACGTTGTAAAAGAGAAACATCTTTTTTTTAGAGTTTAATTTTTTCTCTGGTTTTACTTTATAAAAAGTTATTTTCCGTAATGGTCTAATTGCCTACGTTGAAAAAGAGAGACATTTCCTAGAATTGTATATTTTTCTCTAGTTTTTCTAACAAAAAAGTGATTTTCCACTTTGTTAAAGAGATGCATTTTCTAGAGTTTTATTTTTTCACTAGTTTTCCTTTCTGAAAGTACAGGTGTTTGAATTATGTGTTTAGTGCATATTAGTGATATGCAGCGTGTGTAACTTAAGCATTATGTGGTAACAGGGTTTCTAGAGAGTTTTTTTTCCTTCCCTTTTCCGTTCTGAAAAACATGAAAAGTGATATGATTGTGACAATTGTTTTTTCATTATGATACATTATTTTTTATTCTAAGATAAAATTTGTGATTTTTACCAAAATAAACTTGGTTGTGCAAATTTAAACTTAAGTTTTTATTATACGATTTAACACTTTATCTGATAGAAACTAATGTTAAACAGATAAATCATGAAGCTAAAAATGAGAATGGCAAGTCCATGTTTTGCTCTGGTAGACTCAAGAAAGTGTCAGATCAAAAAGTAAAATAGAAGATCACAGTTGCGTTCATTGTGTAATAAAGAACCTTTGAAAGAGAAAATCATTAAATTTCATTCAGTGGTATAAGAGGTGTGCAGATAAGAGATTGGCATACGTCCGTCCGTCTGTACGTACGTCCGTCCTTCCATCATTTACATTTTGGAGTATCCATCTCTTATTCGCAACTCCACTAAATGAAATTAAATGAAAATTTTAGAATTTTTTTTTACATATTGCCTTTGTGCACGTCTTTAGTATTTTACTTTTTTATCAGATTTACGATAGATTTCGGGTTTCCCATGGCAAAACAAAGACACTGCCATTTTTTCTATTATATTGAAGAGTACCCATCTCTTATCCGCAATTCCTCCTACACCACAAAATAAAAAAAATGATAATACTTTTACTGATTCTTTATTCATTATGCCATTGTGCACCTTTAATTTGTCTTTTTGATCTGACACTTATTTCGGATCTCCCGGAGCAAAACATGGATTTTGCTTCTTTAAGCATATGGGAGGCGGGGGTTATCATTTAATGAGCTCAGTGCTCACAGAACCTCTTGTTTACCAACTTAATCATTATAAAGGGCAGATAAAACATATTACACTGTACATTGGTTTTTTGATTTAAATACATTGAATAAGTTTTTGAAGTTTATTGAATGCAAGTCGAACTCCAAAGTCAAGGTCAAATGTCAAAATTGTTGATATCCAACAGAAGGTCTTGTCATAAGTGATAAACATGCATGTAAAATATGAAAGCCCAACTACCAACTGTTCAAATTATATGGTTAATGTTCTTATTTAAGTGGGTCAAACTATAAGGTCAGGATCAAAAGGTCAAATTTGGTAGTACCCAAAGTAAAGTCTAGTCACAAGAAATGCACCAGCAAAAAATGAAAGCCACAGTCCCATCCAATCAAAAGTTATGGACAAGGTTATTATATTTTGCGGACAAACAGACAGACAGACGATCGGACAGTTAAAAAAAACTATTGACCCCCGAATTTTGGATTACAGGGGCATTTAAAAACTAAACGTGAAGTCGGAAAGCCACACCAACTTTTTATTTTATAGATCTCTGAGTTAACCTTTTTAAACAATGGTTTCAGCATTGAAAGGTCGACATTTAGCTCCTAATTAATTTATATGAATTTTTTGTATTTTTTTCAAAGAAAATTCAAAAAATTATTTACAACCAAATTAGACGCTTTCATGTAAAAATTTTGCTGTAAATGAATGCATCACATGAATACCTAATAAAATATGTAAAGAAAAGTCGCATATAGATTTTAACATCTATGTTAAACAAAAAAAATATTTTTGAAAATTAAACACATAATTTGTGAATATTTTTTAAACTTGTGGTTAAAACCTTCGTAAAACCAGTCACGAAATGGTATTTGATAAATAATTTTTTTAATTTTCTTTGAAAAAGTACAATAAAATTAATACAAAAATAATTAAGAGCTAATATCCGCCTTTCAATGCTGAAACCATTGTTTAAAAAGGATGACTCAAAGATCTATAAAATAAAAAAAATGGTGTGGCATTCCACCTTAAAGATACAAGATAACCTTATTTTACCCTATGCCTGACTTATGAAAATATAACTTATTTGCAACATTCAGATTTGACAGATCAACAATGGATCCCCGGAAAGTGGCTACTGGATATACGGACGAGGAACACCAAGAAATCGTAGACATCCGGGAAATGCTACCCCAACCCAAGGAACGGTTTTTTTAAGTTGCAAGAACTTGTAACCAATCCCTTTGTATAAATGTATACAATAAAATATGTTCAAAACAAAACAACCTAAGGGACTAAAACCTGGCTAGGTCCCCGAAAATTTTCCTTGGATATCTCCTTTTCCATTTTGGAAGAAAAAAAAATCCTTTTACACTCTTAAAAAGTTCATATAGAATTATTTTATTGTGTACATGCATTAAACAATATGTTGATAACTGAACATTCACTAGGCAAGTTGTTCTTGTACCATTTTTGCTTTTCTTTATACGACTAAGTGACGTCTATCAAATTTATTTCAGAATGAGTTAATTTAGGAAGTATCATGTCGCACAAATATGGTTCCTATATGTTAGACAATGAATAAAAATTAATTTTATCAAACTATTACCAAATAATTACGCAATTTTCAATAATATAGATATGCACGGATCAAGGGGGGGTGTCGCTGAGGGTCCGGACCCCCCTTCTTGGATTTTGCAGAGTTTTTAAATACATATACTAAATCAAATATACTTTAAGTGACCTTTGACGCCCCCTAGAAAATGCTGACCCCTCCCCCAATACGTGAATATGCTAAGTGGCTATAAAAAGTACTAAGTTTCTGTGTAGGTTAACCTCAACCCCTCCCCCAAACACTGTATTTTTTTCACGTTTGGGAAAGTGTAAACGTTTATTTGTTGTTGTTTTTTTGTTGTTGTTTTTTTGTTGTTTATTTGAAGGTTTTTTTTTTGGTATGTCAAGACATTTCTGGGCTGGATGATTTTTACTGGGGTGGACACCCACTCCTCAGGAAAAAAATCTGGATCCGTGCCTGTGTAGATGTGAATTATGTTATACAGAAATGTAAAATTACATTCTGAAAATACTTATTTCTGATAAATGATAGATTCATGCATGAGCTCCAAATGGTGAGTGGCTTATGTGCCATTTTAAAAATAGCTGAAAGACAATTTCGCGGGATAAACGTTCCTATGAAAGTACACAAATAAAGATGACGTAGAAAAACTTGCATTAATAAAAATATTATGAAAGACAATAGGAATTGAATTTCACACACACAATTGCATAGATTTGCATACAATGTTCCTTCACAAAATCTGTAATGCAATTTATGTCAAGGATAAGAATTATATAAGTTTGCTAATAATAAGATATTTTTTATACAACTGTCTTCCCACTATTGATTATTAAAATGGTTAATTCGGTGTTTTGCCGAATTTAAAATTTAAGAAAAAAAATGGGAAGACAAAACATTGCAGTACTAAAAGGCATATCCGTGAGCATTTATGTTGTTTTATTATATTTTCTAAAAAGAATTGCGGCTTGGTTTTGCTTTCTGTCTTCTTAATTTCAGACTCAGATATTTCTCTGCCAGGTAAGTCAAAATTTTGAATTAAGAATTGGGGGGGGGGGGGGGGGAGGGGAGGGAGTGTACGTAATCACTCACCGCAGACTGATTTTAAAAATATTTAGCTCTATGTATGTACATGTATTCGATGTTTTAAAAATTGCTGACGAACATATATATATTTTTGTCTTGTTCGATGTTTTTCTACCTGAATTTAGCAAATTCTTTCTCAGGAAAGAGAAATGGAGATCAAAGTTCATTTTCTGTTTTTTGACAGCATATTGTCATATACTGATCAATTCACACTTAAATATTCACAATTTCAAGAAGAAGATACTAAACCACATGTTCTGTTAAATCTTTACTACCGAAAAGCAAATTCGTTTACTCAGAAACATGAGTTATTTTTCATTCATTTCCATTGTCGAATGAGAATAAAATTTTATATATTTACTGAGTATTTATTTACATGCGAATATTATTTTCAATGAATACTAGTAACTATCATTGACCTTGAAGTGCAAAACTAGTTACAGAAAAATGTGCATTATCAGGGTAAATGGCAGAGTCTTTTTAATTAATATATTACTTTTAAAAATTACAGACACATATTCAAACTATGCAGGTGATTTCGGCTACTATATTATGTGGCCCTATTCGTTTTTTGTATATACTAGTAAGTAGAAACAAAAGAAATGTGATAAAGGATTTATTAGATATAAACAATTAGAATGAAAGTATTTTAAAATCCAATAGACTTCAGGAAAAAAAAGACGTTTCAAAGCATGACACCACAAAGTTTGTTCAGCATCTACACTAAACTGCATATCGCTGAAGTGTCTCATTCATCATATTTAATGTTTTCAAGCCATGAATTCAAGGCACATCACTGTTTTCAAGAATAAAAACACAAAAAGTTATGTACATTTTCATTGCCTTCGTCTGTCAACATAAAAATATTTGAAATTTCCAAATTGGTAAAAATAAGCGAAGAAAATAAAAAGGAATGAAAAGTTGTATGTATGTACAGTTGTGTATTGCTGTTGTCATGTATGTAGCTAGGGTCTCCACGATTTGAGGTCTTCCAATGACGAGTATCCCCCGTCAGAAGTGGCGTGTCTCTGTGTGTTACCAAAGTCGCCTCCCAGAGGATCATAATCTCCACCGTGAACATTTCTGATGATGTGGTTATAGAGGTCATCTCCCGTCTCTATGCCTGGGGACGGTTCAAGGTCAGTGATGGCCAGTGAGTGTGTCTGTCCGTCTGGGACCACTTGTATCAACAGACTGGAGCGGTACCAGTGGGAGGGGTCATCCTGTACCTCCTCATCAGAAGGACTGTAGCAGTTGTTTACAAAGAAATCTGGCGGAAGCTTTTCCGTCATTTGCATGTCGCACTTGAGGTCGTCTGACTTTTCTGAGAAGGAGTCCAAAATGTCGCGTAGCTCCTTTGTATGGCACTTCTTTCGGTTGACGACACTGTAGATAAGGTCTGCATTTTCCTTCTTTTTGGCAGCCGTAAACAAGCGCCTTGTCCTAATTTCTCTGAAAAAGCGTCAACAGTTTTATGGCAGTAGAGTAAAGAAGAAAAAATAAGAGCATTTTCTTCCATCCTTATAATAATATTCCTAGAAACATACACGCATTATTAGATACTTCACCTTTTGTAGATTAGACAAAGAACAACAATCACTGCAATCAGTACTATTCCTGCTAATATGGCAGCCAACATAAGCAGATATCCACTATCTAAAAATGACATAGGGTTTCCTTGAATATTCCATAGGAATATGAAGAGTCAAAACCACGAAAAAGATACCACCTTTTGATTTCAAGTAATTTTCATGTAAATAAAAGACACGTATACTATTATATAGTAACATTGGTTTATTTTATAATAATTTACTTAGATCAGCAATACTAAAGTTTTCTGCCAAAGTATTATACCCACTACTTTGATAGGGCTCGTCTTCTATTGTAGAATTTGTAGTATTATATCTTGTATCTGCAAAATTAGAAAAACACAAATATGATTCAGTAACTAATGAAGATAGATATGGTGCTCAAAGACGTAGGAAATCTGAAGGTTTATACATGGAAATCATGATTTTATCTCTGTATATTTCTACCCAAGGTTGTTATTTGCCAGTCGCTGGTGCCAGGATCTGATGTTACTGAAGTAAATATTGACGTGTTATATTCTAAAGTTGATTCTGTTGTCGTGTCAGGGTGTGGAGACATCGTGGACAATGAAGTTGATTTTTCTGTTTCTGTTATCTGTGATTCAGTTGTCCTTAAATCGTTACCAGTGGTCGTCTGTAGAGTTGTGGAATCAGTTGTTTTTGCCATGGATGTTGTTTCTAATACAGTTGTTGATTTCAAAGTTGTAGTTTTCAAAGTGCCTGGTGTAACAAATGAATACATAAGAGAAAATTTGCCCTCGTTTTATAGGCTTCACATTTTTCTAAAACATATTCAAAACATTAAGAACACTGAGATCAATGAAATAAGAAATTAAACAAAAAATCATTTTGAGTTAAGATTCATGCACGGACTTTTCAGGCCTTAGAACAAACTACTGTGTGTAGATACTATAGTACCTTGCTCTGTCAAGTGTTGAGGACAAGTCAAGAATAAAACTACTGTAGAATATAATTAATGAAAGAGGAGGTAAAAATTCCGAATAGTAATTGATCTACAAAAAAAGCTACAAATAAAAATCTGAAAACTAGATACAAAGTATTAAACACGCTCCTTAGAATTCCAGAGGTTGGAACAAATGCTTAGGGGGGGGGGGGGATAAGCATTCCTTGTTTATCAGTCACACCTGCCCTGAGTTCAATGTACTGATCAGGTAGAAAAAAACACTTTCTGTAGTCAAATTCAGTATTAACAAAATTCTAACAATTGCTATGAATCAAGTCCTCCAAAATACGACCCAATTATAAATCGTATCTGATAACATGGTCATTATCACCACAACAGAACTTACATATGTTGACTTTAAACACGGATCCCTATAACTCCTAATGATTATATCCCTATAAGTTTTTGCCAAACGTCTGGTTCTGTTCAAGAAAACTGAACGTATTCAGAGCATGCTCTGGACAATCGAATACGTTGGGAGACAGAAACCCCAAATGCAAATAAAATAAGAATATAACTACTTAAATAAGGAAAACTGACGATGGAAAAAATGAAGTCATCTCGTTTGTCATACCGTCTAGTTGGTCCTTAGTTGACCCTTATTGTCTATTATCAGTTAAGCGTCTTAATAAAAAAAAAATAATAGATGTGACACATTTCGGTCTGTGACATCGTTTATTTCGAGTTCACCAAGAAATACGGAGTCGACATAAGCATGGAAGTTTCCTTTGTTGATGGATATAACGTCGACGATACATCTAAATGTGTAAAATAAGGGAACAGAAAGAGTTTTCTCATGTGTAGAAGCTTTTAAAATAAATTCAGCATCAAAGGAATATAAAAACATGTCAGCTTATAAAGGAAAACAATTGGTGCCGATCGAAATTCCAACACTTTGTTGGAAGACCTGTTTTTTTCTCGAAAACTATATACTAGTAGATGTTGTCAATGAGAAACTTTAGAATCCTTTTAGTATCAACTTCATAGTACCTGTTTATACAATTAGTGATTTTTGATGACCATTCACAACAGGAAAATTTCCGAGTTCGTAAGCAAGTGTTTATGATATCAAGAAGCTCTATTTGAAATTTATAAGAGAGATCGATTGTAAAAATCGGCTGTATTAATCTTGCTTGAATTAACTTGAACAGAACTAGCGTGGCTATGAGGCATCATTATAAGCTGCATATATATATATATATATATATATATATATATATATATATATATATATATATATATATATATATATATATATATATATATATATATATATATATATATATATTTATGTTTTCTAATATTTAACATATTAACAATTAAAAAAAATTGGTATGGAGGAAACTTTTTTCGTACCCTTTTTGCAGAGAAATGGTAACTCTTCTTTGCAATCTTTCTTGGAGATGGTCGCTTCACCGTTTGCATTCATGCTTATGGCCAAACAGTTGAAAAGAGAATTTTCATTTAAGGCAACATCTACAAAATGACATTTCCATATGATTTTTTTTTCAAATAAAATACTACTGGTATTTTGATATATTATATAACAGTTCTGTAAGAGTGTCCTAACCGCCCGTCCAGTAGAGGTCACTTCGACGTGAAATCCCGGTCCATGCTACAGTTGTGCTCTGTACATCCATGGAGTAGAGCCCTTGGTGGACAGAGCTAAGCACAACGTCACACTGAAGGACTGCGTCTGCCCAGTCAACAGGCCTAGAGACAAGCTGACCATTACCTAATAATCAGTTATTATATAAGTATGAAAAAAAAAATTTCCCGAGTAGTTTATTAATGTTACTATGTAAATCAAACAATTCAATAAAACAGCTTACAAATGTATGGAAGCTTTGTATCACATGACAATAATTTGTGGGAAGATCTGGAAGACAAAGATTCTCCCGGAACAAGTATGGCTGCTACACAATCTCCGGTACCTGTGCCTTAAAATCACAAAATTTAACAGTCGGTAATACAATGTTTATTTAATTACAATTAATGTTATGAAAGTTTTACGTGTATTTAAGCCATCAGCGATATCTTATTTAATGCTTGTCAAGTTGTGTCTTATTAAAAGACATTTTGATCCAGTTCTGGTCTTTGTATAGGGATACATATATATTAATATATGCATGTATTTACAATTTCATAGCGTTTTATCATTTTTTTTATGATAGATATCGAACTTTATCATTTAAATTATCTTATTTTTATCATTAGGTTGTAGTAATTATTGTTTTTAGTTTATCCCTGTCTGTATTAAGTCATACCATTGTAAGGAAAGGGTCTTGGGTTCAGTGAATTTGTGTCATACTGTAATACAGCGGCCTGGTCGATCCCCGCACTGTTGGAGTATCCATACACATCAAAAGAGGTAGGTGACACTCTTCTATTCTGGCAAAGGTCCCCAGAGATATGTAGTTTGTTGAAACAAAAGCATGCATTTGTCTACAAAATCAATAGTAATTCCCTTCTGAACCATATTGACTTTGGTGGAAAGAAGTAAACCGTTTATAAATTTCAATTTTTTTTATCAATTCTGACCACTATTCTTTACATGTGCATATGCTGAAGTCAATTTTGAAGAATAAATCTTGACAATAGAAACTAACAAGAGGCCCATGGGCCACATCGCTCACCTGAGCACTGTGGCTAGGAAAAAGTAGAAATTGGTTTATTATTGAAAAGTTTAAAATCTAAAAGTAGTCCCATGACCAATCATGGCTTTGCTATTCTTGAGAAGAAGATTTTTAAAGAATTTTCCTATATATTTCTATGTAAAACTTTGGTTAGCCATTTTGGCCCCACTCTACACCTGGGGGTCATGATTTGAACAAACTTCAAACCACACTACCGTAGGATGTTTCCATATAAATATGATCAATTATGGCTTTGTTATTCTTGAGAAGAAGATTTTAAAAGAATTTTCCTATATATTTCTATGTAAAACTTTGGTCGGCCATTGTGGCCCCGCCCTACCCCTGGGGGTCATGATTTGAACAAACTTGAATCTACACTACCTGAGGATGCTTCCATATAAGTTTCATCTTTCCTGGCACAGTGGTTCTTGAGAAGAAGATTTTTAAAACATGCCACCAAATTTTTATTAATACCCAATGATCTCCCCTTGAATGAGGGCGTGGCCCTTCATTTGAACAAACTTGAATCCCTTTTACCCAAGGATGCTTTGTGGCAAGTTTGGTTGAAATTTGCCCAGCGGTTCTTGAGAAGAAGTCGAAAATGTGAAAAGTTTTCAGACAGACAGACAGACAGACGGACGGACGGACAGACGGTCTACAGACAAAATGTGATCAGAAAAGCTAAAAACAGAATCCAAACTATAAATATTAAAAACGGTCCATTTTATGGTTAAATTTTAAATTCCTCATTAGGCTAAGAATTGGACTTTTTTCTTTGACTTTAAGACGTTAAGGAGGGTGTTCGCTCATAAAAACCCAACTTGAAGGTATCTTTGAAGAACTCACAGACAAACCAAACACTCTGTACTGTTCACATTCTTTGAAGCATTGATTTACAGGCCGGTTATTTTCATTCACTTGGATGTTAACTTTTTTTATGAAATCCCTCTGGGTCACTACCTTACATGCTGTAAAAATAATTGATAAAATAAAGATTATTAAATGTACTTGACTGTATGAATACATTAAGAATACATTTAAGCGATTGCCAATAACAATAACAATCTATCATTTAGTCAAATTCTGACTGACATTTTTCATTCTATTTGTTAGACTATTATTTAAAGACTGATTTTAAGATCATGACAAGGAGAACACGGCGGATGTGACCGGTCGGCAGGGGAATTATCATACCTCCATGGCACCTGATCCACCTCTAATGTTTTGAGGCCCGTGTTTCCTTTTCTTCTGGTTTGTATTGTTTAATGGACTTTTGAGCTTCGTTAACCCCATACATGTCATACAGAAAATAACTTTAAAAATATCTGTATACATGAGAAAATAGATAATGAAACTATCTACATTTTTCAGGCATCCTAAATTAGTTTTTAAATATTGGTGTAGACTATACCTTTTGAATATATATATTTTATTAACTACCACAGAGATAAAAGATGAAGGATTTTTTTAAGTTTAAAAAAGAGAATGTATTGTATAAAAGGTCTGTATCATACCATTTTTAAAAAATGCATGATTAAAAACATTATTTTTCTGACATACATGTACCGGGGTACATTGTACTTTATTTCAGTCTGTTTGCACAAGAAATTACAAAAATTAAAGACAACATGTGTCCTCTATGTATAACGATGAGGATATAGATGTCACAAAAAATTCAAATATTACTAACTGAATATCGTACTTTGAAAAGAAAGGTTAAGAAATAATTTTTTTAACAGAGTTATATAATTAACATGTATTGTAGGATACTCTATGATTACTTGAGGATTTCACAACTCAAAAAGTGTATAGGGTACGAAATGCAAATCTTCACGCAGGCAAAAGGCAACAGGTATGTCTAATCATTTAATTATAAAAATTTATTTTCACTCACATCACCTAGATTTTACTAATGACTGACGCATCTACAATTAGTAACTTTTGGACCAAAAAACCGGACCTATTTAATGGAATGAACAAAGGATTGATTCTTGTGTACGACCATAATTAAAGCTTGACTTTTTGACCTTAAGTTAGATCACTATGCGGTTAAAATGTTTACTTATTTGTTCGCCGATTTTTGTGGTATGTTTTCCGGACATTTTGAATGTCAACCCTCGGATATCGTAAAATCTTAATGCTGTTTTACTTCAGGCTTAACACGCACCTATTACACACGTGTGTAAGGTCAGATATAGGAGGAATGTTGTCATTCTTCCTGAAAAAAAAAAACTTATATTCTTCTTTTTGAAGCAAGCTTTATTGCAATTTGTATAATTAAACACATTTTTAAATCATTCAAAGGGTCTCTTACCAAGGCATAGAAATATTTGTTTGGAATTGAATTTGATTTTAATTGTGTATGAACTGTAAAAAAATTTGTATACGAGTTAGAATGTAGTTTGTTAGTTTGTTATCTAAAAAAATGATTAAAACTGAAAAAAATTAAATATTGATACTTATATAGTTAAATATTGTCATATTTACACGTTTTGAAATTCACCAATGGCCTTTAAAACACTAGAAGTCACAATAATTTAAGCCTTTATATTCGAAGTATAAATTTTGAGACATCTTTATTTAAAATTTTAAACTTTCTTAATGTTGAAATTAGCCTGATCAAAATTTTACTCCTTGGTAAATTAATTTTTTTAGTCTACTTGAATGTTGCTGATTTAGTTATTTGAGGCAAGTGATTTTTTCCTGCTGTTAATAAATTCTTTGATACTGTCTCTATGGTTTACAAAGGAAAGAAACCTGGTTAGAATCTACCTTAGTTCAGGCAAGGGTCATTCAGTTTTAAAGGGTTTTCCCCTCGTTTTCTTATATTCTAAGGAGGTTTCCAGGCATTAAAAAAATCCACAAAAGGCTCATCAATTATTAGAATGAAAAAGTGGAAATAACAAACAGCGTTTGACGTAAAAAAAATTAAACAATACAACTCTGTAAAAATGGCACAAGTAACAGCTTTTTAAAAAGCTTGCCTGACTGAATCAATCAAAATCTACATGAGGAGTGATAAACCTTTTGAGCAATATTTTTGTAGGTTTGAAATATGTCCTTACTTTTTATTTTGAAAACCTTGTGTAAATGAAATCCTTGATTTTATCAAACATACAGAAGAATTATCTCTAAACTGCATACTAAAGAGTTGTTATTCTGCTTGTTAGTTGTTTTTAATCTGCCCTTTGATCTAAATTGAAAGCTACATTACACCTATTATTATATAATATCTGTAATGAAATCATGCATTGTAAACGTTTTAAAAGATGGATATAATTAAAGATACACATTTTGTTGGAGTGTATTTATTGCACTGAAGTAAACAGAAGTAATGTGTTCATTAATTTTTCTCTCAAAAAGGAGGGGTGTCACTATCATATATTGAGAATGAAATAAAAAAAGAATTCAATATTTAGGCCTTTGTGGAAAGAAAAATCTAAGATTTTGTACTGGTTTCTGTGTGCATCTGAAACGGGGATGCAAATGTTCATGCATCTGGAGACCATGACTTGTTGAACTGCGCGTTGTTCATTATTGGACTAGTCCATTTATGTAGTAAACAACCACGGGATCGAGAAACAAATTAGAAAAAAATAATTTCTTTAGTGTTGCTTGTCCATATACTGATATAAACGATATTTACTTAAACAATTAAACGAATGAGATAAAATTTGTAGATAGAATTTCTGAAGTATTAGAAGGAGGTTAAAAGGACAAACTTTACATGTATTTAATTCCATAGAAGTTAGCACACCCATTCACACAAAAGAACAATCCAAGGAAAAACACGAGCTTACTAAGTGACATTTGGCGCGAAAAGAGCGATTCACCCCTTTCGTACAACATAAATGGACTGATCAAGTAGTGTAGAAATGCTGTAAAAATGATACACGGACATGTTGAAACAGTGAATCACATGGAATAATTGTTCCATGCAAAAAAAAATTAAAGGAGGTAAACACTAAAGTATTTTGCATCAGTAATATAATTCTTTTTTTCTGAAAACTGTTTCTTTTAAAATGCAGGGAAAGAATTTCAATGTAAATCAGCTTGCACAAAATCTAGCTCTCTAGGTATGATCTATTAGTTTCGGATCTTGCAAATATCAATCCTTATACAGCCTGTTGCCGTGACGTCAGGCAATAAACCGCAGATCTCTGGAAATTCCAATGGTGGAATCAAGTGCCTAGGAAGAGTAAGCATAACCCGTTTATCGGATACATGTACACCTGCCGCGTGTCCTATGTATTGTTCGTTATCTCTTCTTATGTTTCATTGATCAGGTAGACAGAAATTCCGTAGTCAAATCAGTAGAAAACCATAGGACTTACAATAGGTAGGAAACACGTCTGCAAAATACGATCTAAAGATAAGTTTCATACAGTGTATATATTCTCTAACAAGGTCATTAACACGAACATAGAATAAACGAGATGCAGACTTTAAATGTGGGTTAATCCCCTCTATCGTCAACTTATCTGTCAGTAGTAAACCTTTGGTTAAAAATTGACCATATCCTTCAGTATCGCATAAGCTGGAAAATCTAAACATCATATGCAGACTTGTGATTGCAGGATATTGCTTCATAAAATAGGAAAGTTGGCGATGGAAAAATTGAAGTCATCTCGTTTGCCATACAATTAGCTGTTAGTTGTTCTTTATCGTCTATAGTATAAAAAATATCCAAAAAAGAAACAGGTGTGGCAGAGTCTGCGGTGTATTTTATTCCAGGTTCACTGGGATATATCGAATCGACATATGAATGAAAGTTACCATTATCAATTGATTAGACATCGTCAATATTATCTAGATGTTGAGTTGAAGACCACAACAAACGTTTTCTTTTTTGGTTTTGAACAAATTCTACTTCATCGGAATTTAAATACAGAATAAAAAATACTAGTATTCAAAAATACGTTGTCCTTCATAGATAAAAATGACCGCTTTTACATCGCTTCAACTATTTTAATGTTTATAATCTTTCTTTTAAATCTTAAAAATGGTGTATGTTAATTCTTACTGAAAACATCAAACCACGGAGTGTGGAGTGAAACCGCTCCAATCCAGTATGACTGTTCCTCATTGGTGATGTCAGTGATGTCCATTTTTTCTGCTGTTACCTCCCCTGTCAGCATGGAACCTGCCAACTCACACAGGGAATTAGCAGAACTCCACGAAGATTTCCAGTTCACAACTAATAATGAAAGCAAAGTTTGTAAGCTGCATTTGATTATAATTTTGATTATGGAATCGTTTGAACATTTTTGTTTTTTACAGGAGGTTCAAAATAAATTATAAACTAGAAGTAAATGTTATAGCAAAATCACATAGGTATCTTGGATTAAATAAGGCATAAAAATGTTGAACTCTAAAGCAGAATTTCTGAATTTAACTACCATTTTAAAGATTAATACTTCACCTGAAAAAGCTAGTTCAAATGTTACAGTCGATCAATGTTGTTTTTTTTTTTAAGAAAAAAAAATAAAAAGTTCGATTCATTTGAACAATCAAGAGGTACTGATAATTAAAATGTAAAGTTCAAATATATCAAAAATAAAATGTTTGACAAATTCTTACCTTCATTCTGGGTAAAAACTAGAATCAACCGTATAAAGATAACAGCGCAGGGCAATGCTTTTCTCTTGACGAACATCTTCAATGTACCATGAGTATAGTTTGAGGTCAACGGCTCAGTAAAATATATATAAACTAAGGATGGACCAATCTTTTAAGAGGATATTTTATTCCTTTTTCTATTTGCATTTTATTGTTTTTAAAATCTTAAAGACAAGGCATTTGTAAATGAAGTCAAGCAAATCCAAACCATTTAAAGAAAAGTACACTCATGAATTGTAAATTTGTCTTTCTATTTAAGACATAAAAACAAAAGGATACAATTTAGGTAAGCCACATATATGATTAAGGCTTTTAACATGCAATTTTATCGGAAAATCTACATAGGAACCATTTGCTTTGCACACAATCACATATGTATGATAAGAAAAATACGGAATTCTACACATATCCCAGAACAAAGTTTTAAATAATTCTAGTGTACATGTACATTTTTCAATTCACTATGTACAGTTTCATGAGTTTTATGAAGGTACGAATCTGTGAATCAAAATGTAAAAATAAGAACATCTATATATTTAATCAAAAACTTGTGCTAGATAATGAACTATATTTGCGTTTGTAAAAACAGTGTGTATTTCAGCTATATCGTTTGTAAATTGTCGTAATCTTTGTCGCAATTAACATTGTTCACAGAATCATAGAGATCGCCAGGGACCACCAGAGTGCGGCCCATACTCTGTATTTTGGTGTGATCGTAAATATGGTCTGCTGTGCCGTTCTGGTTGCTGGAGGATACGCCACTGTAAATGTTTTGCCTTTCAAGCTCAGCATACACTGGTGGGATAATATCATCCTCCCTCTCGCCTTCATAATTCTGGTTGTGCACAGAAGGTATGCGGGCAATTTTGGATTTTTTGTTATTTTTTCTTAAAGAAATTATAGCAATAAGTTCATTAAATCATTTTACGCTGATACTTAAATCCTAAATGCCGTAAATTACATTTCAATTTTTTGAAATTTCTGAAAACTTACATTTTCCAAAGAACCACACTAAGGAATATTAAAAGCACAATAAATACGCATGTAGCGGTCACACTTATTGCTACGATCATATCTGCAATAATAATTTAATGTAGTAAGATTCATAGCAAAGTTTGTTTATATCAAGGGTTATTTAACATCCTCATTTTTTAAGTTAACTATTTAAATCAATAAAAAGTATTAAAATAGTAATGAATATTATACAATTAATGGACTCTTATCATTGGTGTTGAATATGGTTTGTAAAAACGTTGTTTGAGGTGAATAAAGCCTCAAATCAGATCCGGTGAATATGGAGTGTTATAAACTGTTTTCGGTTGTATAGATTATATAGGAACTATAAGTAGACTGTATGTAATAATTTCGAAGTACTGTATTATGATTGAAGGATTGAAATCGTAAAATCGTTCGGTCATAGTAGAATAGCATTATAAGTTTCTTTCGCCTGGTGCATTATGCTAAAAGCCTGGTGGGAGCAACGAGTAAGTATCCTGGGTAAAATCAGACGTAATACTTACCATCATTTGAGTTTTTTGTTTCTAATTCTTTTGTAATTGATCCTAGAGAAGAAAAAAAAATCTTTTTACAATAAGATTTATTCTTTAAAATCCTTTTATTTATTTGTTTACTTTAGAAAATATATACCTTTTATGCAGAGCGATGACAAATTCGTATGACAGAGTTCCTCCTGCAAGGAATCCACATTTCCTGTTCTATTCAGAGCAAGACACCCAAACAAAGCCACGCCGTTTGACCCTACCAATACGAAAAATTAAACGTGAATTGGTACAAAACTAGTCGGATTAATGCAGCTTCAATCTGGAAATAGTTTTTATGTACACCTTATGGTTACCTTCTGTCCATTGCCTGATACTTCTTCGTGCAATTCCAGTCCACCAGGGTCCTCCTATTGGGATGTTTGGGTATAGCGCATGATAACTTCTCTGAACCCCACTAGGACAATCATTTACTGCTGATGTCCATGAAGAATTAGAATTACCAATCCCAGTCTGACCTATTGAGGTATGTCAGCGTTTTATTGCCTTGTGTGACATATTTACAGGAAATATTACTGTTTAAGGTATTGACATTATATGGCGTAAATTCTGTATAGTAAAACCATAACTTAAGAAATATTGTGACCGTAAATGATACTTTCTTCATCAATGTTCAGCCTCACAACGCCGAAAGATTGTGTAGTTTGTAAAAAGCATACTTGTAAAGGTAATATCAAGTACCCCCCCCCCCCCCATAAATAAAACCATGTGGTTATAAGCTGACAAGTATGGTGATATAACGTAACAGATAAAGGTGCAGCGTAACTGTTCTCAGTAAAAATACCTACCCTTTATTTTTAATGGGTTTCTATTTCTTTCAGCTACAAGGTAATAGGAAGCCTTTGGTAAATAACCGTCCTGGTCACTGGGATCAGAGAGATTACAATAACACGTTTTTTCCTGAAAAAATTAAAGTACTCCAAATTGGTAAATTCCGTACTTAAATTTAAGTATATAAAAATTTGTTTAATATCTATATATCTATATGGATCAACCATGTATAACTCACCAATAACGCAAAGAATTTAGAGTTTTCAGAGTCTCTGCATTTGAAGTAACAATCGTAAATAGTATCATTAGAATTATATAAGGAAGTTCCATTGAGGCCAGTGACATTCAGAGAATAGTTACCTGTGAAATTATACGACAACGATTATGTTACTCCGTTGATCATAAAGTCACTTATGAAAAATGAAGCGAGAAACCTTTTACATAATGTAACAGGATTATCAAAATACTCATTTAACAATTAAAGATCTCATTCAATTTATAGAATATCTTCCATAAATTTTTTCTATATATGCAAATTAACAATACCCCAAAATTCAAACCAGGCTGATTTGACTATTGCTCCTATCCAGTATAAATCGTCCGACAATGTACTGGCAATGTTGATCTTGTCTCTCCGGACATCTCCTGTGTTGTTTGATCCAAAGAGGAGACAATGATCTGCAGCTTCTGACCATGTTCTGGTGACTAAGGAGACTGCAATACCAATTAAAATCATCAACATGGATACTGTAGTGTAACGCTAACACTAACAAGCAATCAATAAATATACACATAAATATCCCTTCCAGTGTACAAATATAGACAGGATATTTTGATATATTTTTGACAAAGTATTTTAAAGGTTTCTTTCAAGTTCAACAATCATCACTGCTGTTGAACATGCATTCAGAATGGTTTTACCAAACATCCATCCAACATCGCTACAGTAGTATGAACCTGATTCAAGTTACTTTCAGTAACATAACAGTATTCATATGCTTTCTGTTACTTGTGTACAGTTGCCATTTCTGCTTGTGTTATAGTGAGTTAAACGTTAAACGGATTTTTTTGGAATTAAAAACAATACATATATTGGTTTAGGAGATATAGCAATTAGAAAATCTGCACTATTATAGTTCAGTGGAGTTAATATAAGTCAGCACACACTGTGATAGAAAGATACTCTCTGAAATTGTATTTGGATACAAAAACGAAACATTCTTTAAAAGAAAACTGCCAATGGAATAAATTAAATACATGTTTTTCAAATTAATCTGTATGTCGTTAAACTAACGTAATCGGGACAACCGGAAGTTGCACATTACAGTCTGATGTCAGTAGTAATTTAAGTAAGCTGAAACTGTTCACGTCTGCTGCTGGGTAACTTGTCAATATGTTTTTGAAACCGTTTAGGGTAAAAACTCAGACAAGCATCAAAGGATCTGATAGGTAGGAAATAACGATTTGACACTTTTTAAAGTTTATTTCAGATTTCTCTCTCAGTTTGTCAGCTGTCATATCACAGATGTCAGCTGTTTAATCAGTAAAGCAATGCGGCATCAGTCAGTGAGCTTTGCGAACAATCGACAGGAAGCAACACGATTTGGGCAAATTTAGATTTAAGTCTGGTGCTTAATTTAGTCAAAACTACCTAATAGCATGTTGCACATTAGTTAGAATAATCTGTGGTTTGTGACTTAGCCCACCGGCACTGAGTCCCTAGGACGGTTCCATGTTCCTTTGCCCTAAAAACTGTTCGCCCGATTTCCCGTTCGCTCGATTTTTTGTTCGCCAAGAGTCCCCTCGCCCTAAAACATGTTTGCACAGGGTCCGTTCGCCGTAATTTAATGTAGAATATAATCTATTTATCTAATGAATTTCTATCCTAATTTTTTTGTACAATCAAAATAAAACAGACCGTCACTGTATCCGTCAGACGTTATGCATATGGTCACACCTGTTTTAGTTTCAGAGGTCACACCTATTAAAGAGTCAGTCCTTTAATTGTTTTCAAAACATAGCGCAATTCGTAAAAATAACACGGATGTATCCCCCTTAATTAACATTGATATTAATCATTTAATTAACTATAGTGCAAACACTTAGTCACTCAAAAAACATTAGAATCAAATCAAAAATTAATTTAGACTAAATAAACATTGCTCTTCATATAAGAATTTGAGAAAAAAAATTCCAAGTTCGTAAGGGAAATAAATGGAAAAATGATATACTTTAATTCATATATATATATATATATATATATATATATATGTAGTACTCCAAAGTGCGATGGGACTCCAAAGTCCGATGGTCACGCCAAACCCCGATGGTCTGCGCCAAACCCCGATGGTTTGACACGCCAAAGTCCGATGGTGCGGAAAACAATTAACGTTTATGACGTCATAGTACTGCTGCGATGCCGTGCCATGCCAAGCCCGATTGTTTCAAATAAAATGCAAATAAATATTGAATGCAAAGACTAACCCTTATCTTTTAGATATAGGTGCGAGACTAACACTTATCAGTCGAAAAATGTGTTAAAACTATAAGCTAGATTAGATAACTAGGATGGGTGCAGGACTGACCCAAATCAGTCCAATAGTATGCGATGACTAACCGTAAAATCTCTCGGTGATACACATTGGTGTTCAAGAACTAACCCTTACCAGTCGAAGAGTCTACAAGAACTAACCCTAATGGCTCTGGTAGGCGAAAACAATAAGCAATATCACTAAAAATGTATGTGAGACGAATACTGAATCAATGGATTTTGAATGCAGAACAGCGTCATGACGTCGGACTATTGTGACGTCATAAACGTTGATTGTTCCTCCGCACCATCGGACTTTGGCGTGTCAGACCATCGCACTTTAGCGTCGCGCGTCTCATAGGAAACCAACCATCGGACTTTGGCGTGACCATCGGACTTTGGCGTCCGTAAAGACCGCGTGCCATCGGGGTTTGGCGCAGACCATCGGGGTTTGGCGAGACCATCGGACTTTGGCGTCACCATCGGACCTTGGAGTCTTACATATATATATAAATATATATATATATATATATATATATATATATATATATATATATATATATATATATATATATATATATATATATATATATATATATATATATATACAAGATTAAATCCAAGATAAACAAACAAATTTACGTTTAATTTTTTACACTAAGCGCTTTTGCTGTTAGGGCTCTTCAGAGTGTAACAATGATATCATTGTTACACTCTGAAGAGCCATAACGGCGAAAGCGCTTAGTGTAAAAAATAAACGTAAACTTGTTTGTTTATCTTGGATTTAATTTTGATTTATGACTTAACCTATACCATGGACTTCTACAACATTTTCCCTATATATACAAGTATATAAGTACTGGGCGAACCACGTATAGGGCGAACAAGATATTGGGCGAAGAATATTTCGGGCAAACGGACTCTGCGCAAACGGACTCCCGTGAACAGGTAGATCGGGCGAACGAACCCGCTAGGACATTTATGATTTTGATGATAGAACATTCTATCCACTCGCACAACAATATATTTGTCCCACCTGATTTCTTGTACAGTATTCCCCGGCCTGTTGGCCATTCACCCTAACAGTAAACTTCAACTTAATATCATGAAAACCAGTTTTCTCCTTTCTTTTAATTGAATGGGCGAGATAACTGCATTTCCTTTCTACAGGTTAAACTTATATCAATATGGCACATTGGCAATTCCTTACATTTGAATTTTCTAATGATCTGTTATTATTGTGTTTCAGGAAGAAAGTCAAATCAACTTTACAGAGCTGTTACCCATCCTTATCACCAAAGGATGCCTCTGATATCGTTCCTAACAAAGCTGAGATGACCATTGCAAAAATTAACACACATTCTGGAGTTAATGTTCTTGTGTACTGTGTGGAAAAGAACCCTGTTCTAATAGATGTGGATGGGGTCATTTTTCCCTCTGTGTACACACTATGGAAATATCCAGATCTTCTGCCGGTGTTTAGAACACATCCACCTGTTTTCACAAAACTAGCGGGTGGTGCAGGTACAATAATATGTTTTGCATAACTAGACACTACATTGGTAGGTTACATGTACATTCAAACCAAGATATAATGTATCGCAGAAATAGGCAGGACTGAAAATATTTGTCTAACAGTATATGATTGAAACTGAATGTATATGCCAACCCTCTTAAACATACATGCATATGCTATAACACTGTATGTGCTGCTAGACATATTTTTGATATTCTGCCTAAGTTTTACAGGATATGTTTATTGTTTGGTTTCAATAATAGGATCTTTTTATTCACCACGGAATGAAATATGAGTAGCACTAAAAATATTAAAAGAAATGTCATAAATGAGTTGCATAAGATTTTCAAATTTTGTTCAATGTTTATGACCTTCAAACATTTTATAAATATTCCTTTTCTTTTATCCTAGATCTAATGTTACCAGGGGTGGTTGTTGAAGGGGAGGTAACTCCAAAAACATTTGCTCACATTGTCAAAGGAACAGTGTGTTCTATCTCACTGGTGGGGAATCGGTAAGTCTTTAAAACTGCAGATATTTCAAGCAATGCTTGTTCTTTAAAATTACCCCTCCTTCTCCCCTCAACAAAAAATAAATTGATAAGATTTTAAAAATATTTATGATTTTTTTTTTCTTTCACTAGGAGCCCAGTGGCCGTTGGTACAGCAGCCATGTCAGGAAGTGACATGTTTGATTCTGCAATGAGAGGGAAGGGAATCCATGTATTGCATATTCTAGGAGATGAATTATGGTAGACATTACAGCTTTTAATTGTTTTATAATTATTAAAGATCTTGAAATACAGTGAAGTATGCAATAGAATGCTTAGCTGCAGATCTGTAGCTGTCCGAAAAAAATATATTGATAGACTGGAGAGCTACAGTGCCATCCATTGAAAAAACTATATATTTATTGCGCACAAAAAAGTGCGCTCGGTTCTTGATTTATTTCTCCATGTTTTAAAACTAATCTCAAAATATTACTAACTATCTGTTCCTAACATATTCTTTCGCTGTTTCCACAACCAAACATTCCTCATAATTGTTGTTAATAGTCCTCCTGACCCTGATATTGTAATCATGGAACATTTCACTTTTTTATACTGCCATTTTGGTTTCAAAGATAATTCGGTCTAATATGCTTCGTTAGGATGTCAACTATGAGAGTACTTGATAGAAGATAAAGAAATTTTTTGAAATCTTTCCTTATTTTCAATTGAGGTAAGAATTATGAAGAATTTATCAAGAACCGAGCGCACTTTTTTGTGCGCATTAAATATACAGTTTTTTCAATGGGTGGCACTGTAGCTCTCTGGTCTATCAACATATTTTTTTCGGAGAGCTACAGATCTGCAGCTAAAGAATGCTTTGCAACTAAGTTGATCAATTGTTGAATTTCAATGCTTCTTGCAGTATATTTACTACTTTATAAGCCAACTCATTTGTGTGCAGGGCCTTTGGAGATAAATCAAAGCCACCTGTGGAACCAGAAGAATCTCAAAATACAGCCATTGACTCAGCTAGATCACACATGGATGAATCTAAAGATAATGACACAGCTCAGGTTACAAACTCTCAGGGGGAGGAAAGTCAGGGGCCTCAACAAGAAACAGCAGTAGAGGGGGACATCCCCGGTGAGAAAGATGATGACGAGGAATTAGTTTTGTCCACAGACAAAATGAGTTTGGAGGAGGAGGACGTGCCAAAACATGAGGCTGAGGAGGAGGAGGAGGTGTCAAAAGAGGAAAATGAGGACCAAGCACCTGCTGGTATCTACAGGGATATTTTATTGCATTTGTAGTTTTAAAAAAATAGTCACCAAGTTTCTTCTGTGAGCAAGAATTCTTTACTATTATATAAATCTGTACATGTACTAAATCAAGGATCAGTAGAGGAAAAAACATATTTTGGAGGTTACTTGGTTGGGTCAAGGTCAAAAGTAAAGAATATCATTATCCTACAAACATGACATTTGTGTTTTCTTGTAGAATCCATGGATGACCTTTTCAAGCTGTGTTTCCAGTGTGCTCTGAAAAAATCTCTCAAACCAGTGGACCTACCCATTCTAACCAGTGCTTTCTACAAAGTACATATGGTCAAATTCTGGTTGGTGTTGCCTTCAGAATCAGAAATAAGCAAATGTGAAAAAAAAATTATTTAAAAAAAACTTCCTGATCTAAATTTTAACTTTTTCATTTCACTAGCCCAGCAGATAAACATTTAGACGTCAAAAAGACAACATTTAAAAAGTTGTCAAAGTTTCTGAAGGAAATGGAGAAACTGGGCTATGTTAACGTGAAGGAATTAACGAAAGGAGTGGAGAGCATAATAGAAATGAAAAAAGATCACCCAGAGTAAGCAAACAACACTTCACATAAAGGTTCCAAAAAATTTCTTATCTTGAATGTATTGGATGAAAAAATATGAGCCATAAAAAATGTGATTTGTACAGAGTTGTCTTCTCTTCAGATTACGGCACATAACTCCACCAGAGGGGGCTGCAGTCCTGAAACCGCCCTCTGAGGGACCCACCAGACAGTATGAACCTCCCCGCATCACTGACATGTTGTCTGTCACAGCAGCAGTTGTTCCCCTTGTCAAAGATTTAGGACTAAAGTTAGTCAATTTTAAAACAGAAAAAAAAGAGATCTTGGCACCCTCGCTAATAATGCCAAAATTAAAGCCTCACTAAAATTTCTGCTTATACGGTATAACACCCCTTTTACCTGTATTTATTTCATGTATCAATTTCACATAATGCTTTGTGACCTCTTTTTTTTTTTGCATTTCATATTTAAAACATTTTTTAAAATTCGTCCACAGAAAAGGAAGTGCAATAACAGGAACAGAGCTTAGGAATATTGTCAATGAATACGTGAGGAAAAACAATCTACAGGACGAAAACAACAAAAGGTAGGTTTGAAAATGGACATTTGTAGACCGACCCAAGTGAGAACGAAGAGTGATAGTTTTCATATAAATTTCAAATTTTAACATCTCTGAAGACTGATTACCTGGTAATATTTTTGTATAATTATTAATCATTTTAATGTTTGTTATGATTGTATAATGATATCCATGTTATCAAAATTTAATTTTTTTAATGGGTAGTAATAATTTTCTTAATATGATCTTTCTGTATTCTGTATTTAGCATGGTCAAACTGGATCCACTGTTAGCTTCCATAGTCTTGGGTAAGGGAGAAAATGATGTCACAAAACTACGATGGGATGATTTAACCTCAAGGTAATTCAGATGAACATTATGGAATATAGAAATCATTGTATTAAACATTTGTCAGATGTATACAAATGGGAGCCGTTTGAAAGAATGAGGTTGATGTATAGTTAATTTTATTGACAGAATTGCAAACAAAATGCAGAATGTATACAAAGTAGAATTCCCTGGACAAACTCCAATTATTAGGAAAGGCAAAATAGAAGAAATAAGTCTTAATGTGTTCCAAAGAGGATCCAATAAAAAGGTAGGGTTTGTAACTGAACAAATTGGAACTCAACTTGGAAACTTGATGATGACTGTTTTGAATAGTATATGTATTTTGTCTTCTTTGTGTTAGATTTATTTGAGAATGTGTATTGATTTCAATTTCCACATATAGACCTTATAGCATTAAAGTGTAAAAGTAAACAAAAAATAAATAGAATATTTTGAAGCAGCAAGATTCTAATTGTGTTGTTGTGTTTTAAGGTGACTACAGTAGATAATCTGGAAGTGTTTGGTCTGGATCTGAAGGAGCTAGCACACGAGATCCAGATAACAATCCAGTGCAGCTGTACTGTGTCCACAAGTAGTTCCAATAAAACTCAAGTGGTCATCCAAGGCAATCAGATAGCCTTTGTAACAGATCTTTTAACAGGTGAGGCCGTCTTTAAAATAATGTTTGCTTGCCTTTTCCCGACTTAGAGTAAAATTATTCGGTTGGTAGGTAGGTGGAAAACAAAAATTCTAGAAAATTTTAAAATATTTGTGGACAGGATAGGAGGAATAAGGAGAAAAATAATATCATATCCTGAAAAAAAAAAAATTGTTGACTCAGGCCATTCTTAGTTGGTCGGGAGAGGGCGACCAAATAAAAATGGTTAAATTTAAAATTTATCAAATTTGGTTCAAATCTATTTGTTCTGCCTGATGTCTGATTTTTAATTTGAATAATGAACTGAAAAGTTTCATTTGTAGGAAAATATAGGATTCCAAAGAAGTACATCAAAGGTTGGGAAAAGGCTCCCAAGGGAAAGCGGAAATGACATGTGATATTAATTATCTATTTAACAAATAAAGTTTTTATAACTAGCATAAATGTAGTTTGTGCTTTGAAAGCCTTATACAGTGTACTTTGAGGCCTAAATTAATCAATGTTTGTCAGCTGATTCATCTAGAAAGTGTATTGCAATTAAAAGTAGGTTGCTTTTAGTTAAGATGACATGGTCATACAGCTAAATTTGACAAAATCATGTCTGGGTCATATTATCAACACAAATGGTCATTGATGCAGTTTTTATAGAATGTGTGCCACAACATCCTACCGAAAGGGACCTGTGACCTTTAAATTAAGGTGAAATTTAAAATATATATTGGGATGGTGGGTATTAAATTACATTTATATAACAAACACAGTGTTTCTTTTGTGTCAATGACAAGCAATCATTATGGTGTTTGGTGGAGCTTTTTGATAGGATCATCCTGTTTTTTTTTCAATAAAATGGAACTCGTAAATTAACTTACCTTGTCATTGAACATTTGCAAAAGTATTTTGTTAAAAAACATTCTAATTGTACACTTAAGTACTCTGAAGTTGACATCAAAAAGATGCTTGAGTTTCTGATTGACAATATCTATGTTGTTTTTGGACACCAGGTCTTCCAACATCTTTTCGAATTTCCATGTGTACCAATTGAACCCTTTCATTAGCGTATTCATACAAATTCTTATGCATGAATAGAAGAAAACACTTGCTGTGGCCTTCAACTGGGCATTTATTTACCAGGTATATTGATGACGTATTTCAATTAACAATTGTAATTTCCATTCTCATGTCAATACGATATATCCTGGTGAGCTTGAGATAAAAGATAATCTAGACTCTGACACATCTGTTTCATATTTGGATATTTTACAAGAAAAAAATTAACAACCAAGCTCTATGATAAATGTGATGACTTTAACTTTTCCATCATCAGCTTCCCTTTCTTGTGCAGCAATATACCTTCAGAACCTACGTACGGAGTTCATACATCTTAATTGATTCGATTCGCAAGAGCATGCTCTAAGTATAAACAATTTCTAAAATGGGGTAAATTATTGGCAAACTAGTTGATGAAACAAGAATATCAACAATCTAGTTTAAAGCCATCGTTTCGTTACAATGACCTTCTCCGCAAATATATTTTATCATTGAGTCTAATAATGATTGACGTTTTTCATTCTAATTCTCAGTCAATTATTTATACAAATTTTTAAATGTATATGGAATAGATGACGGATTTTCCCGTTATTTCCTGCTCATGAAAAGGAGCACATGGCAGATGTATCTGTTCGACAGGGGATGTTCACTCCTCCATGACACCTGATCCCACCTCTGATGTTTTGAAGGTCCGTGTTTGCTCTGCTCCTATTTTGCATTGTTTTATGGACTTTTGATCTCGAATACTGCTTGTTATCTCCATATGTTTCACCGTAAACTTAGGGGTAAATTGATATTTTTGAAGTAAACTTTTTTGTAGAACATCCTTGTTCATACAATAACATTATTTCTACAAATTTGGATTGAAGAATCTGGCCTTTTAAATGGCAATATTGACAGTAATTGTTAAATTGAAATACATGGAGTTCTTATTCAAAATTTACGAAAGTCATTTCTGAGAAGATAAAAAAAAAATTTAACTCGTTATAACGAGTTAATTATCTCGTTATAACGACTTAATTATCTCGTTATAACGACTTAGTTACCTCGTTATAACGAATTAGTTATCTCGTTATAACGAATTAATTTTCTCGTTATAACGAGTTAGTTATCTCGTTATAACGACTTAATTATCTCGTTATAACGAATTAGTTATCTCGTTATAACGAGAAAATTAACTCGTTATAACGAGATAATTTTCTCGTTATAACGAGTTAATTTTTCTCGTTATAACGAGTTAATTTTCTCGTTATAACGAGTTAAAAACTGTTCTTAAGTTGATATATCTAAGTGATAGGAAGTATGGCACACAAAACCGAGTCGATCAAGTTTGTTTAAAGTGTGTATGATAAATATTTCATTGAAAAACAGCAAACTAGTTTTGATTTTTTGTTTTTTTCAAGGGGTTGTGTCTGTGATTGTAGTTTGTTTATTTATAAATTTTACGCGGGCCCATGATCTAATTGCTGATCTCTCCATATCCCTTCTTCAAAACATTTTTGACTCAAAAAATAATATATATCACACTGTAAGTGTATATTGCATTAACGCCTGCGTTAGCTTGCTATTATAATTATTAATTATCATTGTATTAATTAGGAAATTAGACATTGATTATGGAAGCTAATAGGTCATCCAAAACATATAAAAAAAAAATTAGTGTCTTTTATTGGAAAAGTTGTCATACATAAATTGCCAAACTTTGAAGCAAGTACATTTGGCAATATGTTTTTTTTTTTAGACGTCCACGTTTTTAAAAATGTGTTAGATTAAAAGATTTCTATTTTTATAAAATTGTGATTATTGACAGCAAGATAGAAGATTAATATTGATAATTTTTAATTATATCGCAAATTAAATTTGCATCTCTTTATCAATTTGAAAGTAAGTTTTGACAGATAATTATCAAATAAACTTCAATGGCATTAAACCTACAGCCATTTTTAATTTCGATATTGCTATAAATTTAGAAATAAAGAGACAACTTATTATTTCGATATAACGAGATAACTAACTCGTTATAACGAGATAACTAACTCGTTATAACGAGATAATAAACTCGTTATAATGAGATAACTACTTCGTTATAACGAGATAACTTATTCGTAATAACGAGAAAACTAACTCGTTATAACGAGATAATTAACTCGTTATAATGAGATAACTAAGTCGTTATAACGAGATAATTAACTCGTTATAATGAGATAACTAATTCGTTATAACAAGATAACTAATTCGTAATAACGAGATAACTAAGTCGTTATAACGATCGAGATTACTAAGTCGTTATAACGAGATAATTAACTCGTTATAACGAGATAACTAAGTCGTTATAACGAGAAAACTAACTCGTTATAACGAGATACTAACTCGTTATAACGAGATACTAACTCGTTGAAACGAGATAAGTAATTCGTAATAACGAGATAATGCTAAGTCGTTATAACGACATAACTAAGTCTTTATAACGAGATAATTAACTCGTTATAACGAGTTAAATTTTTTTTTTATCTTTTCAGAAATGAGCCTATCCGGCTTTCGTAAAAATTAGCTAGCCATTTCTCTCAGAATTAATTTGATATAAAGTTAGGAGAGACGATGGGTGACATAGGAGAGCAAAATACCTATATATATATACCGGTAATGCGAAAAGTGAAGCTGACAAAATAATTCGATCTCAATTTTAACTAGATTTAAAGTTTACCTTATGTAAAATTTCCACATGTTGCAGAAATCTCACAAGGAATAAACTTATTTGTGAAATAAAATACAGACACTACAAAGGATAGACTCGCTCAAGTTGTTTTAAATATATTTTTTTTAAAGATCCTTTGTTCTTATTTGTATTGCTGTCCTCTGCTCTCTGTTATGGGCGGAGGAAAGGGTAAAAAAGACGTTAATGCAAAACTAACAACTTATTTTTATAAACATACTGAAGTACAAAACAGACGACCTTTAAAATAAAATCAATAGACTCGTTAGCAAAATCAACAGACTCCGATGCAAAACCAATGATCGCCAATGCAAAACTAACGATCGCCAATGCAAAACTAACAATCATTCACTGGATTGATGCTAGATGGTACAAGAACAACTTGCATAGTGAATGTTCAGGTATCAACATATTGTGTAATGCATGAACACAATAAAATAATTTTTAGATTTAAGAGTGTAAAAGGATTTTTTTTTCTTCCAAAATAGAAAAGGAGATATCCAAGGAAAATTTTCGGGGACCTGGCCAGGTTTAGTTCCTTAGGTTGTTTTGTTTTGAACATATTTTATTGTATAATTTATACAAAGGGATTGGTTACAAGTTCTTGCAACTTAAAAAAAAACCGTTCCTTAGGTTGAGGTAGCATAGCCCAAGTGTCTACGATTTCTGGGTGTTCCTCGCCCGTATATCCAGTAATTTAAACAATGGTTTCAGCATTGAAAGGCGGATATTAAATGAATGCATCCTATCAATACCTAGTAAAACGTAAAGAAAAGCTGGCTAGACTTTTTATTTAAAAAAAAATTATGAAAATAAAACACATTATTTGTGAATATTTTTTAAACCTATGGTTAAAAACACCATAAAACTAGTCACAACTGAGGAGAACATGTTTTTAAAAAGAAATTGAGAAATTTTAGAGAAATTAATTTTTTTAATATTTGAACCTAACCCAATCAAAATTAAACTGATCCCGATCAAAATTAACACAAAATGAATAAAATACTGATTTATTGCCTCTTCATGTATTTACAATGAAGAAAACAATTTTATTGTCAAGTTCAATAATGTTTTAACTCTTATTACACCTTATCAGACTAGTGTTCTTGGGGAAATGTTATTTATTTCCAATAATTTTACAATTATGGTTGGGGTCGGTTTAATTTTGATCTGGATTTGCCAAAATAAAAAAAAATAAAAATTTCTCAAAAGTTTGGCCATTTCGTTTCAATTTCTTTTATAAATAGGATTAACGAACATGTTCTCCCCAGTTGTGACTCGTTTTAAGAAGGTTTTAACCACAAGTTTAAAAAATATTCACAAATTATGTGTTTTATTTTCATAAATATCTTTTTGTTTAAAAATTTTTAAAATCTATATGCGACTTTTCTTTACATATTTTATTAGGTATTCATGTGATGCATTCATTTACAGCAAAATTTTTACAAGAAAGCATCTAATTTGGATGTAAATAATTTATGAATTTTCTTTGAAAAAAAAAATCATATAAAGTAATTAAGAGCTAAATGTCGACCTTTCAATGCTGAAACCATTGTTTAAAAAGGTTAACTCAGAGATCTATAAAATAAAAAGTTGGTGTGGCTTACCAACTTAACATGTTTAGTTTTTTAAATGCCACTGAAATCCAAAATTCGGGGGTCAATAGTTTTTTGAACTGTCCGATCGTCTGTCTGTCTGTTTGTCCGCAAAATGTAATAACCTTGTCCATACATTTTGATTGGATGGGACTGTGGCTTTCATATTTTGCTGGTGCATTTCTTGTGACTAGACTTTACTTTGGGTACTACCAAATTTGACCTTTTGATCCTGACCTTATAGTTTGACCTACTTCAAAAAACATTAACATTAACCATATAATTTGAACAGTTGGTAGTTGGGCTTTCATATTTTACATGCATGTTTATCACTTATGGCAAGACCTTCCGTTGGATACCAACAATTTTGACATTTGACCTTAACTTTTGAGTTCGACTTGCATTCAATAAACTTCAAAAACTTATTCAATGTGTTTAAATCAAAAACTCAATGTTATATGTTTTATCTGTCCTTTATAATGATTAAGTTGGTAAACAAGAGGTTCTGTGATCACTGAGCTCACTAAATGATAACCCCCGCCTCCCATATGCTTATAGTAGCAAAATCCATGTTTTGCTCTGGGAGATCCGAAATAAGTGTCAGATCAAAAAGGAAGATTAAAGGTGCACAATGCCAATATGTATAAAGAATCAGTGAAAGTATTATCAATTTTTATTTAGTGGTGTTTGAGGAATTGCGGTTAAGAGATGGGTACTCTTCAATATTAAAGAAAATGGCAGTGTCCATGTTTTGCCATGGGAAACCCGAAATCTATCGTAAGTCCGATAAAAAAGTAAAATACTAAGGACGTGCACAATGGCAATATGTAAAAAAAAATTCTGTGAAATTTTCATTAAATTTCATTTAGTGGAGTTGCGGATAAGAGATGGATACTCCAAAGTGTAAATGATGGAAGGACGTACGTAAATACAGACGGACGGACGTATGCCAATCTCTTATCTGCAACTCCTCTTATACCACTGAATGAAATTTAATGATTTTCTCTTTCAAAGGTTCTTTATTACACAATGAACGCAACTGTGATCTTCTATTTTACTTTTTGATCTGACACTTTCTTGAGTCTAACAGAGCAAACATGGACTTTGCCATTCTCATTTTTAGCTTCATGATTTATCTGTTTAACTTTGGTTTCTATCAGATAAAGTGTTAAATCGTATAATAAAAACTAAAGTTTAAATTTGCACAACAAAGTTTATTTTGGAATAAATCATCAATTTTATCTTAGAATAAAAAATAATGTATCATAATGAAAAAAAATTGTTACAATCATATCACTTTTCATGTTTTTCAGAATGGAAAAGGGAAGGAAAAAAAACTCTCTAGAAACCCTGTTACTACATAATGTTTAAGTTGCACACGCTGCATATAACTAGAATGCACTAAAAAATTATTCAAACACCTGTACTTTCAGAAAGGAAAACTAGTGAAAAAATAAAACTCTAGAAAATGCAACTCTTTAACAGAGTGGAAAATCACTTTGTTGTGAGAAAAACTAGAGAAAAAAATATACAATTCTAGGAAATGTTTCTCTTTTACAACGTAGGCAATTAGACAATAACGGAAAATAACTTTTTATAAAGTAAAACCAGAGAAAAAATTAAACTCTAAAAAAAGATGTTTCTCTTTTACAACGTGGACATTTTTAAAATTACAGTAAATAGAAAAGCCGTTATATGGTAATAAATGAGCACCTAACCTACCAAATTTGCAACAACAAAAAAACTGCTGCATCTATTATAATTATATAAATTCTTTTGAAAAGCATCAGGGCCGGCCAGGAAAAACTAGAGATAAAATAATTTTAAAAACTCTAGAAACCTGTGTCCGTTGCCAAGTGCCGCTGGATGCAAAAAATCGTTGTGACGGACCTCACAACCTATATCTAAACTTTAAAAAATACAATCTTTTTAACTTAATTTATATCTCAAAAATATGAAAACTTTGATGTTATACCCGCTTATGTCAGCGGCTAGAGGTGACCAACCTTTAAAAACAAGTTCTCTACTACACATCAAAATCAATTTGTATTGGTCACTCCCTGACCAATCCATATTACATGCGTATCAACATCTTACAACTTTTCCCCGCTATACTAACGAAACGCGGGAAAATATCAATATAAACAATAATTAAACATATGACAAATTACACGTATAACGAAGCAAAGTTGTCCATCTCTGGCACTTCATTTTAAGCATGTTTTATTGTATGTGACTTATCTATTAAGATCATTATTTTTATTTTGGAAATTGTTCAAAAAGAAAAATTCAGTTTACAACATTTCTTCCACCTTGATAACGAGGCTTCATAAATGTTTCTTTGTTCTCTCAAAATGACAAAAATTTTGCATCGACATATATCTGATTTGCAATGATATTAGATATAGACAGTCTAATAATTAGATGAAGAAAAAATATGGTAAAATATAATTATCTTAACTTTGATGGATGCAAGATTTAAAAAAAAACAACTTCGTATTCAAGACAACCCAAGAAGTCAAGATGCTGCTGAGTTTAAATAACAGAGAAAAAAGTTCAAGGCTTCCGATTCACTTCGAGAGTCTTCTCGAAATAAATCAAATAATTCACAGCATCAATGAGAAATATTGAATACAACTTGTTTGTTTTCGGAAAAAACTAAAATTGCAATTTCAAAATTCACATATAATGGAAAACATAAACAAAAGCAGTACATTCATACAAATACAAAAGCAGGTAGAGGGAGGTATTCAATGTACCTGTATATACAAATTCATTTCTAAAATGTGAAAGTGAATACCGCCAGTGAACATGAAACATATGGATATAAAGAACTATTCAAGATTTTAAGATCTGAAGCAGTCATTTTTAGTCTCTATACAAGTTAACAAAAAGGAGAGTTGATGAGAGAAATATTTTTCCTTTCTATATATATAGAAGTTAATTTTTCAATGTTTACAGCTAACCAGAAGTCTCTGATGAGACTGTAGCTCTACTGGTCTGTACGTATAAGCTAACAAAGGAAAGTAGCTTGGGTTTCAAACTTTGCAACAGGGAGCAATAAATAGAATTATGTATCTTAATGTAGTCTACTTGTTTGCCAAATTTTATTGAAATGAGACCAAAATTGTAGAAGGAGTAGCGTTTCAAAGGAATTTAAAAAAAATTTCTATTATTAGTAACCATGGCAACACCGTTCATCGAAATCAAAAACCAATAAATAGAATTATGTATCTTAGTGTAGTCTAAGTGTGTGCCAAGATATATATTGAAATCAGACCAAAGCTGTATGGAGAATAGCGTTTAAAAGGAATTTCAAAAAAATTTCTATTTTTTGTAACCATGGCAACACCGTTCATCGAAATAAAAAAACCCGATGTTCTAAATTATGTATCTTAGTGTAGTGTACTTGTGTGCAAAGTTATATTGAAATCAGACCAAAACTGTAGGAGGAGTAGCATTTTGAAAAATTGTTTACAAAAAGACGAACAGACAGACGGACGGATGACGGACACCTTACTATCGCATAAGCTCTTCTGGTCTCTGACCAGTTGAAAATAAATTTGATTATGAAAAATACATTAGGAGGTTTATATTGAGAGATTTCTCCTGCCATCTCATTCTAATGAATGTATACAGAGGGGAAGAAAAACAATACCCTTCTTGACTTAACAAAGCAAAGGGAAAGGGACAAAAAAAAACCCAACAATATCTAAAATGGAATTGTAAAAAAAAAAAAAAGAGCATAAAATAGGCCTATATGAGAGAGAAAAAAAACCCAAAAAATTTAACATCTAAAAAATAAACATATACTGCATGATGGTGGCTTCTCTTTTGATAATAAGTATTTCAATCATTTCCATATTTAAGGTGTTTTCACCCTCGCAATTTTAATGATTAAAAGTACAAAAACTGCATTTATTTTCATTTAATATACTTTGAATTTTCCAATTATTGCAAAAAATGTATAGGTCACCATATTATTTAAGATGCGAAGCATAAATAAACAGAAATGTATTTCAACATAAAAAAATCGCACATTTTTTTGTATACAGTATCATGATAGAATGTAAAACTGGTTAAAATGCATAATTCTGATGCTGAATGTTCCTAAATACTTCCTACTTATAAGATACTTTTGAATTGTGAATATCAGGGAAACTATTTTACATTAGATGTACAATAAAGCAAATGACCTTAGAAGGAGTTATTGCCCTTGTCAACAAATATTAAAGATTGAATAATTGATTATATGAAGAAAATATGCATTTTAAAAATTCTTTTACTTAACAATATTTATCATTACAACTATTGTAAAGCATTCTTCCAAAAGATATTTTTCTATGAGGTATGAAGTTAAGCTAATTACAGATTTTCCAAAAACCTATGACATCATAGGAGGGTGGAATTACCTTAAAAAGAATTCAGACTTCTCAGTGTGTATAGCTATCAATCAACAAAAATATAAATGTCGTATAAAAAGAGGCTATAGCCTGACAGGTATCTCCTACAAACTTATTCCTTCGAATGTAAACAGAGAGGAATAGGACTGATCAGTTGTTTGTATTAAACATTCCTAAAGGGAAAACAGTAACTCGCTTGATAAAAGAAAGTACGCAATCAATTCACGCTAAACAATATGATAAGGAGAGAAGGAAGACAAATTAACATTTAATCAATTTGAAAGCATAAAATATCATAGATGGATGTAACAGACTTGGAGATATCAGATATGTCATTGTTTTCCTCTGAATGTTGAAAAAAAAAAGGAAGAGACTGATCAGTACTCTTAAAATCTTTCTTGAGAGCAATTGTAAAAAACAATTTTAAAAAAAAATTCTTCAGAAATGCTTCTGTAAATCTTACAAACAAATAGAAAGGAAAGTTAAGGATCAACTTACATTTAAAAAAGAAAGACAGAAGATAAAGAAAACATTTTAAATTTCATTAATGAAAAAAAATGAAATAAGAGAAAGTGAGAAAAAAGATAGAATACATAAAAAAGAAAGAAGGATAAAGAAAACATTTAAATTTCATTAAAAAAAAGAAAATAAGAGAAAGAGAGAAGAAAGATAGAATACCTAAATGTTACAATAAAAAAAATAGACAGAATGATAAAAAAAAAATATTTTCCAATCTAAAAGAATGAAAGCTTTTCAAAAAAAACAAGTTAAAAAGTATAATGGAGAATTTCTGTGTTTATTCCATACTTGCAGAATTTTTCAGATATTGGGGGTGTTGTTTTTTTTAAAAATCTAATTGCAAAATGAAAAAAATGCTTTTTATATTTAATTGACGATGCAGAAAATCAGGACAAAAAGAACACAGTCCAGTCCACAGGGGGTGCTTGGACTTCTATGGCACCTGATCCCACCTCTAATATTTTCAGAGCTCCATGTTCAATGGAATTTTTGATTACTGTTCGTTATCTCCATATTTTATAGCAAACAATTGGAGACACAGAAATTATCCAATATACAATTAGACTTTGAAAAAAATAATTTACGAAAAGTGTGTTCCCTATGTTAAATTTGACGAGTCAGGGAAACCTTTTCATTAAAAAGAATTTAGACTCTCAGTGTGTATAGCTATCAATCAACAAAGATATAAATGTCATATAAAAAGAGGATATAGCCTGACAGGTATCTCCTACAAACTTATTCCTCCGAATGTAAACAAAGAGGAATAGGACTGATCAGTCCTTTGTACTAAACATCCTAAAGGGAAAACAGTAACTCGCTTGATAAAAGAGAGTACACAATCAATTCACGCTAAACAATATGATAGGGAGAGAAAGAAGACAAATTTACATTAAATCAATTTGAAAGCATAAAATATCACATGGATGTAACAGACTTGGAGATATCAGATGTCACTGTTTTCCTCTGAATGTTGAAAAAAAAAAAAGAGACTGATCAGTACTCTTAAAATCTTTCTTGAGAGGAAATGAAAAAAAAAATTTAAAAAAAGAAAAATAATCAGAAATGCTTCTGTAAATCTTACAAAAAAATAGAAAGGAAAGTTAAGGAACAACTTACATTTAAAAAAGAAAGACAGAAGATAAAGAAAACATTTTAAATTTCATTAATGAAAAAAATAAAATAAGAGAAAGTGATAAAAAGATAGAATACATAAAAAAAAGAAAGACAGAAGGATAAAGCAAACATTTAAATTTCATCCCAAAAAAAATAAGAGAAAGAAAGAAGAAAGATAGAATACCTAACAATTAAAAAAGAAAGACAGAAGGATAAAGAAAACATTTAAATTTCATAAAAAAAAAGAAAATAAGAGAAAGAGAGAAGAAAGATAGAATACCTAACAATTAAAAAAGAAAGACAGAAGGATAAAGAAAACATTTAAATTTCATAAAAAAAAGAAAATAAGAGAAAGAGAGAAGAAAGATAGAATACCTAAATGTTACAATTAAAAAAAAATAGACAGAATTATAAAAAAATTATTTTCTACTTAAAGAATGATAGCTTTTAAAAAAAACTTTTTAAAAAAGTATAATGGATAATTTCTGTGTTTATTCCATACTTGCAGAATTTTTCAGATATTGGGGGTGTTGTTTTTTTATTAATGTAATTCAATATTTAAAAAAAAAAAAGATTTTGATATATAATTGACGATGCAGAAAATCAGGACAAAAAGAACACAGTCCAGTCCACAGGGGATGCTTGGACTTCTATGGCACCTAATCCCACCTCTAATATTTTCAGAGCTCCATGTTCAATGGAATTTTTGATTACTGTTCGTTATCTCCATATTTTATAGCAAACAATAGAAGACATAGAAATTATCCATTATACAATTAGACTTAAAAAATAATTTCATACAAGTGTTTTCCCTATGTTAAATTTGATGAGTTAGGGAAACCTTTTCATTAATAAGAATTTAGACTCTCAGTGTGTAAAGCTATCATTCAACAAAAAAAATATAAATGTCGTATAAAAAGAGGCTATAGCCTGACAGGTATCTCCTACAAACTTATTCCTCTGAATGTAAACAGAGAGGAATAGGACTGATCAGTTGTTTGTATTAAACAATCCTAAAGGGAAAACAGTAACTCGCTTGATAAACGAAAGAACACAATCAATTAACGCTTAATAATATAATAAGGGGGGAAAGAAGACAAATTAACTTTATATCAATTTGAAAGCATAAAATATCATAGATGTATGTAACAGACTTGGAGATATCAGATGTCTTGTTTTCCTCTGAATGTTGAAAAAAAAAGGGAGAGACTGATCAGTACTCTTAAAATCTTTCTTGAGAGCAATTGTAAAACAATAAAAATAAAGTCTTCAGAAATGCTTCTGTAAATCTTACAAAAAAAAAATAGAAAGGAAAGTTAAGGATCAACTTACATTTAAAAAAAAAAAAGACAGAAGATAAAGAAAACATTTTAAATTTCATTAATGAAAAAAATGAAATAAGAGAAAGTGAGAAAAAAGATCGATTACATAAAAAAGAAAGACAGAAGGATAAAGAAAACATTTAAATTTCATAAAAAAAAAAAAAAAAAATAAGAGAAAGAGAGAAGAAAGATAGAATACCTAAATGTTACAATTTAAAAAAAAATAGACAGAATGATTAAAAAAAAAAATTCCAATTTAAGAATGATAGCTTTTCAAAAAAAAAAAAATTTAAAAAGTATAATGGAGAATTTCTGTGTTTATTCCATACTTGCAGAATTTTTCAGATATTGGGGGTGTTGTTTTTTTTAAAAATCTAATTGCAAACTTAAAAAAAATGCTTTTTATATATAATTGATGATGCAGGACAAAATAAACACAGTCCAGTCCACAGGGGATGCTTGGACTTCTATGGCACCTAATCCCACCTCTAATATTTTCAGAGCTCCATGTTCAATGGAATTTTTGATTACTGTTCGTTATCTCAATATTTTATAGCAAACAAGTGGAGACACAGAAATTATCCATTATACAATTAGACTTCTCAGCGTGTATAACTATTAATCAACAAAAATATAAATGTTGTATAAAAAGAGGCTGTAGCCTGACATGTATCTCCTACAAACTTATTCCTCTGAATGTAAACAGAGAGGAATGGAACTGATCAGTCCTTTGTACTAAACATCCTTAAAGGGAAAACGGTAACTCACTTTATCATAGAAAGTACACAATCAACTCTTAACGATATGATAAGAAGAGAAGGAAGGAAAATTAACATCAAATCAATTTGAAAGCATAAAATATCATAGATGTACGTAAAAGACTTGGAGATATCAGATGTCATTGTTTTCCTCTGAATGTTGAAAAAAACAGGAAGAGACTGATCAATACTCTTAAAATATTTTTAAATAGAGGAAATGAAAAACAAAAGGAAAAAACCTTTAAAAATACTTCTATAAATCTTACAAAAAAGAGAAAGGAAAGTTAAGAATTAACAAGCACTTAAAAAAGAAAGACAGAAGGATAAAGAAAACACTTAAATTTCATTAATTAAAAAAAATAAAAATAAGAAAAAGCGAGAAGGAAGATAGAAAACCTCACAATTAAAAAAAACAGGATAAGAATTTTTTTTTGTATTGCAAGAATTATAGCTTTTAAAAAAAATAAAAATTGTAAAATGGATAATTAACAAAAAATATAAATAACATATCGACAGAGGCTATAGCCTGGCAGATATCTCCTACAAACTTATTCCTCTGAATGTAAACAGGGAGGAATAGGGCTGATCAGTCCTTTGTATTAAACATTTCTAAAGGGAAAACAGCAACTCGAGTTTTAAAAGAAGGTACATTTACAATTAACTCTCAACAATGTGATAAGCAGAGAAAAAAAATCCATTTGAAAGCATGAAAAACATGAATGTTACAGACTTTGAGATATTAGATGTCATTGTTTTCTTCTGAATGTTGAAAAAGGAAGAGGATGAAACTGATCAAAAAACTTCATTGAATGGAAATACAAAACAATAGAAAAAAATCTAATTTACCGGGAAACACTTCAGTAAATCTTATGAGACAAAACAAAAAAAGAAGGATAAAGACTTATTTTCTTCTCTACATAACCAAAAAAAAAAAAGATTTTATGAGGAAGGGCGACTCTCTTTTTATCCAAAAGTATTCAGACTTTTCAATGTTTCATAAAAAAATAAATGCCCTATAAAGAGAGGCTATAATCTGGCAGATATCCTCTACAAACTTATAACAGAGAGGAATGGGACTGCTCAGTCCTTAGTCCTAAACATCCATAAAGGGAAAACAGCAACTCACTTTATTTTGAAAGTTCACATTCAATCATTTTTAGATTGATGTACCAAAATTATTGAAAATACGAGAAAGATAGAGATGTTAGAATGTCTATAACAATTAAAAACAATTATCATACAACGAAGTTTTTTTGTTCACTCGTGCAAAATTTTTTTCTAAGTTCATAAAAAAGAACTAGTAAAGAAGTTTTGCTGTGGGAATGAAATTGTTAAAGTAGAAAAGATAAAAATGCAGTTATCTTAAATCTCATAGATAGTCCATTTTGTGATTATGCATTTTAAAATGTAAAAAGTAAAAAGAATCTTAATATCAGGATGGTCTCTTCTATTATTTGGGAAGTCAAACATTTCTAAATCTAAATCAATATGAAAGTAAAATGTGGCATAGAAAGGGGCTACAGACTTGGAGATATCTCCCATTCTCTTATTACTCTGTGTTACGAGAAGAAGAAGAACTGATCAGTGAATCTGAATGGGGAATAAAGAGGAAAATTACTGGGTAATAAAGAGGAAAACAGTAAATTTAGATTTTATAAAAATCACAGAAAAAATATTTCTTAATTATAATTTTTTTTAAGGGAGGGGGGAGACAGACTATTATTGAAAAAAAATAAATTAAGAAGTTAATTTAATCAATAATTACATTAAAAAATGAAAGAAGAAAAAAGTATCGAACTGAAAAAGTAATGGTTGATATACACATTCTCTGCTTTAATATTGTGTGCTGGAGAATCTGGCATGTTTGGTTATTTCTTTTAAATATATCAAAATAGCATAACTTTTAAAATAGAAATAAATTTACAGAAAAAAATCTTGGTAATGTATGTGCTTATTGAAGGTTTTAGAAAGTTCTATTGTTTGAAGAAAAAAGAAAAAAAATGTTATATTCTTACTTGGAAAGGATATTTTATAGATTATATTTAGATAAACATTGACTGAAATACCTCCCTCTTAAGCTTTAATTAATGTATAAATATGTTCAAAGAAAGATGAAGAAAAACACAACAATGCAATGAAACTTAATTGTAAAAATAATCTTACTTTAGTTCTAAATCAAGTCATTTAATTTTCGTAATACGACACCAGCTTCAAACATTAAAATGAAAAAATAATATGACTGATTCATATAAGTAGAAAAAAATTGTTTAAAAAAAAATTTAAAAAATAATCAAGAAAAAAATATTTTCTAAAGAGAGTATAATACAAGTTTTCTAAATCTGGGCATCACATGTTAATAATTGATCATGTCTTGTTCTTTAATGAACGGTGCCAATAAAAGTTGTAAAAAAAAATTTAACTGTCTTAATTTTTCAAGACACTTTCCAATTAGCAGTATAAAATGTGTCAGCTTAAAAAGCTATGGCAAGAACCTTACAAAGTGAAGCCAGGCCTCTCTTTTCTCAAAAGTTAGTGCATGCATGATCTTTGTACCTCAGTCATTCGTCCTGTGGTGTGCTGTCAGGGGATTAATTCTTATATCAACATAAAGAACAGATTGGTGATTCTTCTTAACATAATCGTGTTTGATACTATCACAGAATTCCATGATTTTAGTGTTTCCAGAAGAAAAGCTGTACACCTCCCTGGTTCTCTGACTTCTGTTGCCTCCCAAGATGATGTATCCGCTTTTCTTGATAGGTGTCCAGTATCCCCTTCTCTTGATAGGTGTCCAGAATCCCCTTCTCTTGATAGGTGTCCAGTATCCCCTTCTCTTGATAGGTGTCCAGGATTCCCTTCTTTTGATAGGTGTCCAGGATTCCTTTCTTTTGATAGATGTTCAGTATCCTCTTCTTTTGAAAGGTGTTTAACTAAGTTCTTTTCCATTAATGATCTGTTTTTTGAATAAAAAAATACAGTAAGAATCTGAGTTAACAAAAAGCACAAAAAATAAGTCAAAAGAATGTTAACTATAGGAGGTAATCGATACCTAATTGGTCCTATTAAGTGGGAATAGTTTACCCATTCTTCTGTTAAGGTTACTATCGGCTGTTTTCATTTGGTATCACCTATATGTCTACAAAATAAAATTTAGATGTCAGAATAACTACACCCCAAATAACATGCTGTGGGCTAAAGCACAGACTAACAGTCTCCTCCCCAACAAGAACATATACCACCCCAAACATGCATTTACCTAGTCAAAGCAATCAATCTCTCAGAAGTGAAACATCCTGCTTTGTTGTTTTTTATAAGAATATGTTGCTAAATCCATCAAGCGTCCATCAAGATGCAGCAACTTGTCCTCGTCTTCAAAGTATATTAATGGTCAACAGCAATCAAGCATCTTCTTCCTATTCCTATCATTTTAAAATACAAGGTCAATTACATGTAACTGCCTCCAGCTCATATGAAAAATGATAGTTCAAAATGGCAACAATTAAACATTTTCTCACCTCCATGTTCTGCATGCACATTAAGATTAAGATTGGTATTATCTTGATCCTTTGCATAGATTGTCATCCTAGTGCCATGAATGGGAGAGGAAAAGGGGGGGGGGTCACTGTTCCTGGTTAGGCTTATTGCTGACTGTCATCCTCTACTTTCTAATATCAATTTATTCATCTTCTCTCATTGACTGTCCACCAAATCAATTAAATATTCCATGACTGCATCTGACGTTTTTAGGGTCTGTAAGACAATATACAGAAAATACATCTTCTTCTATTGCTCTCAATATTCTATAAATGTATAAATAAAATTCAGGACAGTTTCAAGATGAACTAATGCACCCCTTGCCCTAAACCAAATAAAGAAAAAAAAATTAAGTTCAGAAAGGTAAGTTATCCAGATCTTAACCCTCCCATTCCCCATGCAACACCATACACAAAATTAAGAATAGTTTCCCACTAGGATATGAGGTTACTACTGCCTGATTTCATTAATAAGGGAAAATTTTCTTTCATCCTTTAATATAGAAAGTAAGATGTCAGAGCCATTGGTAATCTTGCTTCCTTATAGAAAGAGTAGCTGTAAATATGTTTTGCTATAGGAAACACTATTTATATACTCATTCAAAAAAAATTAAAGAGCACAATAAGTCCCCCCTTTGATGTTTATATACAGAAAGACCTAGGAAAGAACAGACAATCCAAACACTTTATTTACCTCCCACTTTTAAAGAAATTAAAGGGCTAAAGGAGAGACTTTGCTAACTGGAACAATCTCCTTACCAAATCAATGAAGACCCAAAAATGTACCTGGTCAGAGCAAAAAGTCTTTTGTTGGTAGGTCCATCAGGGTTCCATCTGGGTCCATCAAGGCTCCATACAGGTCCATCAAGGCTCCGTCCGGGTCCATCAAGGCTCCGTCCGGGTCCATCAAGGCTCCGTCCGGGTCCATCAAGGCTCCGTCTGGGTCCATCAAGGCTCCGTTGGGGTCCATCAGTGTTCCATCTGGGTCCATCAAGGCTCCATCTGGGTCCATCAAGGTACCTTCTGGGTCCATCAAGGCTCCGTCCGGGTCCATCAAGGTTCAATCTGGGTGCAGCAAACTTGTCTTCCTCTTTTAGACTGAGTTAACCCTCTTCAGATAGAGTAATTGGATAGTCATCAGGCTTCAATCATCTTCTTCCTATCTTTTTAAGACACAAGTTAACAGTGCTGTCTCTGGCTCATGTGAAAAATCAAAGAAATTCAAGAAGTCAGTAACTAGAAAATTCCAATTTCTTACTAGTGTTTTACATACATATCAAGACAAACATACCTGTAGATCTATTCATTGCCTGACTGTCATCTTCTCATACACTCTGTTGTCTACACTGGAGAGGGTTGTCCACAAAATCATCTCAATATGCTTTTGCTATCAAATAGAAACTAATAAAGCTGGTGAGCAGGAGAAAATTAATGTTATTTACAATACATCAAATGCAGAAAATTCAAATTTGTAATTAAAAGAAATGAACCACAAGACCTTACTGTTTTGCAATCATGTTAGCTAGTCTTAGAAATGGAAATTAAAAACCTGGCTCCAAACATTTTTTTAAAAATCCCAACTTCTGTAGGCTCTGTAAGCTAATGGACCCCTTCGTTCTTGATGTTTGGCCACCTTAGTTCAATTTTTTAAAGCGCTATCTATAATTCAAAAACAAATAAATAAATTTCAGCATTTAACTACCCCCCCCCCCCCTACTTGGAAAAAATTGTCACTACAGCATGTTATCCATACCTGAATTTTTAATCCCCTTTACAACATTTGGTAAGACTATAAGGCTCCAATTGCCTGCAAGTTTCTTCTTTCTACCAACCATTTTCTTCTATCTTCAGCATGTCTTCTTTCTTTCTGTTGTCTTCTTCTTTCTCTCTGCTGTCTTCTTTCTCTCTGCTGTCTTCTTTCTTTCTGTTTTTTCTTTCTTCCAGTTATCTTCTTTTTTCTTCTACTAACCATTTTCTTCTTTCTTCCATTTGTCTTCTTTCTTCAATCCAGTTTTCTTCTGTCTTCTTTTTCCTTCCAGCTATCTTCTTTCTTCATTCCAGTTGTGTTCTTTCTTTATTCAAGTAGTGTTCTTTCTTCCTTACAATTGTCTTCTTTCTTTCAGTTGTCTTCTTTCTTCCTAACAGTTGTCTTTTTTCTTCCTAATAGTTGTCTTTTTTCTTCATAACAGTTGTCTTCTCTTCTTCAATCCAATTGTTTTCTTGCTGTACCAAAGAAACTAACATATGATTAGTAAGCAGTCAGAAAAACAAAAGAATCTGAGAGACAGGACTTGGTTTGCACGAGAGCAGAGGAGGTAATTGGGTAGAAAACTTGCCTCATAGGCAGAAAGCTGTGGTTGGCCATATGGCAAATGCAAATCAATACATGTAGCAACCTACCATTTCTCTGCCCCATCCTCAGCATTACGAAAGTCAATGTTGTGTGTCTTTCCAAAAGACCTTAATAACTGAGGTACATCAACCATATAGGGCAGTCTTGGCGCACCAAAAAACACGAAATGGTTGCAGACTGAGTACTGAGAAAACGTTTTAATTTGAAGCGCTTCACGACGTCCCCAATTAGTAGAAATAATCATGCATGGAAGTAAAACAAAAGCAAGACAGGATTAGTATATTAGTTTTGTCAATACGTAGATAACTTTTGTAAATATAAACAGGGAAGAACAATGAAAGGAAAGGATATTGAAATACCGCCTACTTCATGTTTTATTTAACATTTCTCTTAGGATGAATACTACCAATAGTACCAATCCTTGGTAAGAGCCACTTGGTTGCTGTTCCTTGTCTTTGGCAGTCATCCTCTTCTCTTCTTTTCCATCAAATTTCATGCAGACGAACTCCATGGTGATTGTGGCCCAGACATGTGCAGCTGCTGCCCACAGGAAAAAATGACATGCTGTCAGAGTTCTTAAATTCAAACAACCAGAAGAAGCAGTTGGGACTTGAAACTTTACAACAGCAATAAATAGTATAATGGTCATTGATTAAGTCTCTTTTGGAGGCAATAAAATGCAATAAGACTACAACTGTAGGAGTAGCTTTTGATATAATTTTACAGTATTTAAAATTTTAGTTACCATGGCAACATCATTCATCAAAATAAAAAAAAAACACAATAAAGCCAATTATGTACTTAGTGTAGTCTACTTGCATGCAGCATTATATTATATTTAGACTGAAATTGTATTTGGAGTAGCATTTTGAGAGTATTTCACAGAAATTTCTATTTTAGCAACCATGGCAACACCGTTCATTGAAATCAAAAACCGATAATCAGAATTATGTATCTTAGTGTTGTCTATTTGTGTGCCAAGTTATATTGAAATCAGACCAAAACTGTAGGAGGAGTAGCATTTTTAAAGATTTTCACAAAAAATTCTATTTTTAGTAACCACGGCAACATTGTTCATCAAAATCAAAAACCAATTTACATAATTATGCATCTTAGTATTATCTACTTGTGTGCCAAGTTATATTATCTTACAGACTTCTTTCTTTCAGTTGTCTTGTTTACTCTTCCATTTGTCTTCTTCTTTCTTCAGTTGTCTTCTTCTTTCTTTTTTCTTCCAGTTGTCTTTTTCTTTCTTCTATTTGTCCTCTTCTTTCTTCCTGTTGGACGGCAATTGATTTTGTCCTATAAAACTAACAAATGATCAGTAACCTTTGAGAAAACCATAAATATTCATTCAAAACTTCCAAGTCTGGAAGAAGGTAGGAGAGTGCAAGAAGGGTTTTTATGTTAGTATTGTTGGTATGATCAGGGAGAATTATAAAAAGGGAACTTAAAAATTCCCCTTGTTTTTTAATTTTATCTTTGTCCATGTGAAAACCTAGTACCCCTTCTTGCTTCAAAGTTCTTGGACAATAATCCCTGCCTTGGTGGTTATTGGCTGTTACTATTTCCTCATCCATCTGCATTGGAGTAGATGGACACTCCAAAGCAACTACTGTCTGCAACAGATACTTTTAATGTTACGGCATTTTCTCATATCAAAATATAAAACAATACTATGGGAGTCATTTGAAGCCTGCCATAAGTCTGATATTGCTTTTATACAGAAATTGCTAATCCTTACCTAATTAATTGTCTTGTTGCAACTTTGCCTCCGGATAAATAGTAAACCAAGGCTCTCAATGGGAAGTTCATTTCCTGTGGATTGCTTGTTTTCTTTCTACCAATCATGTTCCTCTTTCTTCTTGTAAGGCATCTCAACAAAAATTATATGATTAGTAAACATTCAACAACAAAAAAATAAAAAAAACATAACAGGCATGATGGGAGGGAAGGGTGTGCAAGAGGGGGTTAGTATCAAGTTAGCTTTATTCATATGATTGGGAGGAATTCCTGATAGAAATAATGTTGATTCAATAAAAAACTGTCAAGTCCTCATCTGAATTAGGGCCACCTTCTTTTTACAGTATTACCTCAGAATAAATACAGTTATCCATCCTTGGTCTGAGATTCTTGATGTCTGGGATTAACCTTCCTGGTGATGGCTTGTCTCTTCTCTTCCAGTCATCTTCTCTCTTCCTGTTGGGAAGCATCTTCATGCTGTCCAATAGAAATGTACATGTGGTTATGTTAAAAACAACTCAAGATAAAAAAAAAAAGAGAAATCTCGTGATTTTGAGGGAGTTTATAACTATATGTTGCCTAATGATTGATAACATGAACTCCTAATATAATGTAAAAGATAAAACATGAAGCAATGCTATTGAAGTGATTTGAAGCCACCTCTGAGATTGCTTTCATAAAGAATTTGTAAAACCTTACCTGGTTAGTTGTCTCATTACAATAATGCTCTAGATGCACAGTTTATTTTGTTGTTGATTGTTTGTCTTCTTTCTACCAATCATGTCCCTTTTCTTCTTTCTTGTTAGGCATCAACTGCCTGCTGCCCAACAAAAATCGATATATGATTAGTAAACAGTCAAAAATATTCAGCAAAGCATACAGGCATGAAGGGAGGGGAGGTGTGCAAGAGGGGGTTAGTACAATATGTTAGCTTTATCCATATGATTCACTGATTGAGAGGAATTCCTGATAGAAATAATGTTGCATTCAATTAAAATATGTCAAGTCCTCACCTGAATTAGGGCCACCTTCTGTTTACAGTGTTACCTCAGAATAAATACAGTTACCCATCCTTGGTCTGAGATTCTTGATGTCTGGGATTAACCTTCCTGGTGATGGCTTGTTTCTTCTCTTCGAGTCGTCTTCTTTCTTCCTGTTGGGAAGCAACTTCATGCTGTCCAATAGAAATGTACATGTGGTTATGTTAAAAACAGACCAAGATAAAAAAAAAGAAGAGATTTTGAGGGATTTTATAACTATATGTTGCCTTATGAATAATAACATGAACTCCTTAAAAAATTTAAAAAGATAAAACGTAAAGCATTGCTATGGAAGTGATTTGAAGCCATCTCTGAGACTGCTTTCATAAAGAATTTGTAAAACCTTACCTGGTTAGTTGTCTCATTACAAAAAGGCTTTAGATGTATAGTTCATTTTGTTGTTGATGGTTTGTCTTCTTTCTACCAATCATGTCCCTTTTCTTCTTTCTTGTTAGGCATCAACTGCCTGCTGCCCGACAAAAATCAACATATGATTAGTAAACAGTCATAAATATTCAGTAAAGCATACAGGCATGAAGGGAGGGGAGGTGTGCAAGAGGGGGTTAGTACAATATGCTAGCTTTATCCATATGATTCATTGATTAGGAGCAACTCCTGATAGAAATAATGTTGATTCAATTAAAAACTGTCAAGTCCTCACCTGAATTAGGGCCATCTTCTGTTTACAGTGTTACCTCAAAATAAATACAGTTACCCATCCTTGGTCTGAGATTCTTGATGTCTGGGATTAACCTTCCTGGTGATGGCTTGTCTCTTCTCTTCCAGTCATCTTCTCTCTTTCTGTTGGGAAGCAACTTCATGCTGTCCAGTAAAATGTACATGTGGTTATGTTAAAAACAGATCAAGAAAAAGAGAGAAATCATATGATTTTGAGGGAGTTTATAACTATATGTTGCCTAATGATTAATAACATGAACTCCTAATATAATGTAAAAGATAAAACATGAAGCAATGCTATGGAAGTGATTTGAAGCCATCTCTGAGACTGCTTTCATAAAGAATTTGTAAAACCTTACCTGATTAGTTGTCTCATTACAACAAAGCTCTAGATGCACAGTTCATTTTGTTGTTGATGGTTTTGTCTTCTTTCTATCAATCATGTCCATCTTCCTCTTTCTTGTTAGGCATCAACTGCATACTGCCCGACAAAAATCAACATATGTTTAGTAAACAGTCATAAATATTCAACAAAACATACAGGCATGAAGGGAGGGGAGGGTGTGCAAGAGGGGGTTAGTACAATATGTTAGCTTTATCCATATGATTGGGAGGAATTCCTGAAGGAAATGATTTTGAATTCATTAAAAAATACAGTAAGGTCCTCACCTGAGTTGGGGCCATCTTTTAACATTGTTACCTCAAATATACACAAGTTGTAACCCAAGTCTAAGGCTCTTGATGTCTGGGATTGACCTTCCTGGTGATGGCTTGTCTTCTTTATTCATCTACTCCTCGTCTCTCTTCCTGCTGTACAACAATCACAAGCTGTCCAGTAGAAAAAATACTTATAGTTAATGAACAGAGCAAAAAATTAAAACAAGAAATATCTCAAGGTATTGGGGGGAAGGGAAGGTGTGTGCAAGAGGAAGTTAGTCTATGTTAGTGATGGTTTAATAACTACTGAGAAATGAAACAATAGTACTCACCTAGCTTGAGGGTTTTATTCTATATCAGAAAAATAAAGTACCTATCCTTTTGTGTTGTTTTGTGTTGCTGTACATCACCTTATGTGGGCCTCAGATACCATGCAGGCATTTGCAGTGATTGGTCTCATGTCAATGGTGCTCTTGAACCTCTGCACCTCCTCTGAACAATGTGGTGAGTTTCTGTAAGTCTTTAAGTCTGAGGAAGAAATGAAAATGTCAAAACTTTACTTTGTAGACTCATATTTACCCTTGAATAATGTAATTTGAAGACAACATTAATGTAATGCTGATATCAATTCAGGAAAAAATATAAGTGTACAGGGCAATCAGAGATTGCAGAGATTTTGTCAAGCAATGAAGTTTTTAAGTAATGTAGTCACACATACACTTAACTAATAACCTAGTATTGTGCATCCCTTAGATGCAACTATATTAATGCAATATTGGTCTGATAGAATTTTCAGTTACATGTATTTAGGAATGGACTTATTTGGATACTCGAAACTAGTCCCTCATTCAGAAAATATATCAAGTAAAATCAAGCATCTAAAGCAAGTTTGGGAGTGTTAGTCCATTGATGCATCTCTTTGCAAGTTTGATTCATACAGGCACTACAGTTTCTTGGCAATGGACTGTCAAAAGAGTTTAACCTAGTGATCACTCATCGGGAAAATCTAGGAGAAATTCTACATCCAAAACTTTTGCATCTCTGGTAAGCATATGCCTTATAGTCACTTAAAACAAATGTTTTAAAAATTTAAACTAGTTGCTCATCTGGAAAATGAAGGTCAAATTCAGCATCCAAAGCAAGTCAAGTTGAGAGCATCCTTAGATGTATCACCCATGCAAATTATTTTCATGTAGGGCAAATAGTATAGATAACATTTTAGAATGAATCTGATACAAAAACTTAACTTAGCGAGTGGTCATTCATTTGAAATATATGTAGGTCACAACCAGGATCTGAATTAAGAAAGTACAGTAATATACATCTTTAGATGTTTAGTTCATACAGTTTTGTCATCATAGGGCTTAAAAGACATCCTCCAAAAATTCCTACCTGGTCACTTATTAAGTATATCAAATCCAGTATACAAAGCAAGCCTGGCAGTGTGCAACCGTGCATGCATGTATCCTTCATGCAAGTCTTTAGTCTAGTCAATGTAGGGCTCATACTAGTAGTTACTTGGAAAGGAAACTTGCTTCAAACAAGATGTGTTTGTGAAACACTATGCACCCGGCGACGACAAAGTTTTAAACATAGGTAATCAGAGATTATACAGAGCTCACCTCAACGAATGTTGTCTTTAAGTAAGGCAAAGTCACACAATTAACCAACAAAAAGTGTACATTCCAAAAATGAAAATATTTAAGCAATTTTGATCTGATACTTTGAAATAGACCTACATAAAATATTTAGACTAGTTCTTCTTCATGAAAATGTAATTAAAATCCAGCATCTGAAGCAAATTTGAGAGTTTTCATCTCTTGATGCAACATTTGTGCAAGTTTGGTTTATACAATGTTATATAAGCCTTATAGTTTTTTTGCAATAGACCTGCACCCATAACTTTTACCAGGTTTATTATCTGAAAAATGTAGGTCAGATTCAGCATCCGAAGCAAGTCCATTAGTGTGCATCCTTAGATGTATCATCCATGCAAGTTTGATCAACATAGGGCATATAATTACTTGGAAATGAAACCTGCACCAAAAACTTTAACCTGTTCACTCAACCAGAAAAATGTAGGTCAGATTCAGCATCTGAGGCAAGTCCGGTAGTATGAATCCTTAGATGTATCATCCATGCAAGTTTGGTCAACATAGGCTTATAGTTATTTGGAAATGAAACCTGCACCAAAAACTTTAACCTGTTTACTCAACCGGAAAAAGGAAGGTCAGATTTAGCATCTGAAGCAAGCCTGGTAGTATGCATCCTTAGATGTATCATCCATGCAAGTTTGGTCAATATAGAGCTTATAGTTACTTGGAAATGAATCATGCACCAAAAACTTTAACCTGTTCACTCAACCAGAGAATGTAGGTCAGATTCAGCATCCAAAGCAAGCCCAGTAGTGTGCATCTTTAGATGTATCATCCTTGCAAGTTTGGTTAACACAGGGCTTATAGTTATTTGGAAATTAAACCTGCACCAAAAACTTTAACCTGTTCACTCAACCAGAAAATGTAGGTCAGAATCAGCATCCGAAGGAAGCCTGGTAGTATGCATCCTTAGATGTATCATCCATGCAAGTTTGGTCAACATAGGGCTTATAGTTACTTGGAAATGAAACCTACACCAAAAACTGCAAAATGTTAACCTGCTCCAAAAACATTATCCTGGTCATTCCTTTGCTGAAATTGCAGCATCTGAAACTTTGACTGGTACAATGAAACACACTAGAAGCATCTTCCATGCATGTCTAATCAATATTGGACATAGAAGTACTTAAAAAGAAAACTGCTTCAAAAACCATAACCTGGGACGCCGACACCGAAGCCGACGCCGAGGGTATTACATAAGCTCCCCAAACTTCGTTGAGGTGAGCTAAAAAGGAATTTTTAGCATATAGGTCACAGTCAAGGTCTCATGATCTTTGTCCTTGGTGTCATTTGAAAGCACTTTATTATCGGAATATGCATACCAAATATTAAGTCTATATCTCCTATGGTTCAAAAGTAATGGCAAAAGTTCGAGAAAGCTATTTTTAGCATAAAGGGTCACAGTCAAGGTCACAAGGTAATTAATTAGTGGAGTATGCATACCAAATATGAAGCATCTATCTCCTATGGTTAAAAAATAATGGAGAAAGTTTGAAATAATTATTTCTAGCATATAGGTCACAGTCAAGGTCACAAGGTCATTGACCTTGGCATTATTTGTAAGAGTTTAATTATCGGAGTATGCATACCAAATACGTAGACTCTAACACCTATGGTTCAAAAGTAATGGCAAAAATTCGAAAAGCTATTTTTAGCATATAGGTCACAGTCAAGGTCACAAGGTCATTGATCTTGGTGTCAATTGAAAGTGCTTAATTAGTCGAGTATGCATATTAAATATGAGGTCTCTAACTCTCAGGGTTCAAAAGTTATGGTGAAGGTTAAAGTTGACAAACAGACAGACAAAACAAACACAATATATACGCCCCGAATCAATCGATTCGGGCGCATAAAAAATTAACCTCTTTCCAAAATAATAAATGGCTCATTCTTTAGATGAAATTGCAGTGCATAGCATCGGAGGGGGGAGGGGGGCTCCCCCTTTTTTTCAAGCATAACTTTTTACCATAGAAAATGTTCATTGAAAGGCCGGTTGGCCCCCTTCCCCCTCCCCACTTTTTGTTATAGTTAGATGAAATAAGGGTTATGTGTTATTGTCTTAATAAAATTTGGTGCTGGCTGAAAGAAGTCGGAAACTAACACACACCTTGTTGATAGCTTTATCAAGCTATTTTGAATAGTTTGAAAACTCCTAGGATTTATAACTACCGACATGGGACAGGGTGAAATACTCCGTGGACTTCAGGACTTGTCGCCTCTCACTCTCAGAGAACATAAATGAAATTTATGGAGAATTTTTTGCTTGTTGTTCGATAAACTTAAAATATTTACAGTAAAATGATCATATACTAGTATACGTGCATTAAAAAATAACTTACCCTCGTGTCCTCTTAAATTCTGCACCAACCGCTACAGGTTTGATGACCATGACTTCGTACCTCTGCGTCTTACCCCATCAACAGTGTTTGAATAGTCTTCACGCCGCGCATGACGCGGGAAGTGTGTACCCAAGAAATCCATGGCACGCATTCAAAGATCACGTGATAAACAATTCAAGTCCTTACCTAAAATGTCTCAGATAATCCAATGTTTTAAGACTACTCTTTTAATTTCTTTTTATCCAAGATTCAGACTTAAAATAAAATATTTAAAATTTTTACTTTTTTATTTTTTTTTTATTAAGACGCGGATCCAAGATTTTCTAGTGGCAGCACGGGTAAGAATAGGATTGGTAAGAAAACAAGAAATGATTTTCAATTTTAGTGAATGTTGCGTGTTTTAAGATGGTTAATGCTACAAGGGAGCTAAAAAATGTTATTAATGCATGTGGTATCAGAGACTGTCTCCTTTTAACCAAACATTTTGCTGAAAATTTTCTTTGAAAGATCCCCCTTCTCCACTTATATTTTGTTACACTATAATGTAGTAAAGTCGGGGTAATGTTGAATTGTGCGAATAAAATTTGGTTCTGAAAGTACATGTACGGTAGTTGGTCCTTAACACGCACACACACCCTCCCCACATACACACACATCCTCACACACATCCTATCACACACACTCACTCAAATGATCGTAAAAATGTTATTTACAATGAAAAAAAAAATCAACAGATTTTCAATCGTGTTCTCAATAACTCAAACCTATAAACATCTTGCCAGTATTGTTTACATCAATACGAAAGTTCTCACCATTCGGATCAACTCTATCCTCCAAACCCCCGGGGCTGTAGTCCTAGGATGTGGTTGGAACTAAAGCTGTTCACAAGTACAAACGATTCCCGAGTCTAAGTCATAGACTGATAGATATCATCATCGACATCGTCTTCATCAACATCATTATCATTAATATCATCGTCATCGACAACATCATCGATATCATCGTCGCCATCATCACAGAATCGTTAACATGAACACCTCAGCATGGTGCTAAAAATATTAATTCTCCTTTAGCAGTAAATAATTATTTACTCTACATATGGCAATACTATAATACAATTATATTGGCTTTAATTGTTAACCATGTCGTTATGTTTGAGTTCAATATAATATAAACACTAAGATACTTTCAATATCAACAGTTTGTTTACAGCTGACATGGATAAAAATGGTTGACAATACTTCCGGTCACTTACTTCCGCTCAGACATTTAAATGAAAAAGTAATACAGCGAAAAAAATTACAATAAAATAAGAAATAGGCTGTTCTTCAAAAGTTTTGGATTTCTCTAACAGCGACAAAACTTCTGACAAGATAGCCTATTCAAACACTCTCACTAACGTCACACATGAACGCACAAACAGGTTAGTCACTGATGAATGCCTGCCAAGGTGAATTAGAAGTTTTAAAAGTACATAAAACATAACTAAAAATACTGCAAATTATACTCACCACTGTCTGTTTTCCGTGCAAACTGTCACAGTAACCTTGCTGTAAATTTAAGGCACATGCTGGTGCAAAAAATTAACCAAATATGTCCTGTCCCATTACAATTTGTCATACACACTGGACGGCTCTGCCGGGAATTCCTAAAAGCTATAATTTGTTACCTGTCGGCCAGAATTTTTGCAGAGAATACTGTGTGCTAACAAAGGTGTTTGAAGGGTAAATCTTGCAAACAAAACAAGGGATACCCAAAGAGTTAAAGTAATACACGCTATATGAACGCCGAATTTCGAGTGAAACAAAATGATTAATGATTTGAAACACATGAAGGGGGGGGGGGGCTAAACCTACGAAGCAATGTTCAATGTCTATACTAAGTATATATATTTGGCTAAGCCCCCCCCCCCTAGCCCCCACGGTTCCGACGCCTATGAAAACTGTATTTATTTTTTTACTTTTATAGGATACACATTTTAACTTTCTACGTGACCCATTTCTAAGACGTTAGAAAAATTAATGATGGCGTTTACCAGGTTTCAGAAAACAGAAAGAAAATTTTATGAAGTATAATAATTACGTTAAATAAAAAATTGTTCTAAATGGATAAAATAAGCAAGTTTTAAACCTAAATGAATTGTAAAATTTAATTTTTTTTTTATTTAAAGAAAATATACAGGAACAAAAGTCAATGTATGGTAGTGCAGAGGAAAATTCGGACTAAATCTTTCATTTTTGTCAAAAATTTTTATTTCTTATCATATTAATCACAAAGTAAAGGTTACATGTATTTTTAAACATCATTTTGCGAATATTTTATGTGTTAAAGCTCATAAATTATTTCAAATAATTAAATACTTTGAAATTTAAAGAAATTTAAAAATATGTACAAAAACCATTCAAGACAACATAATATCAATAATTTGATCATTGACCCCATATAATATTAATACCGTGAGAATAAGGGCAACAAAAGTAATTTGAGGCTTTGAATAATTTAGAGTTCTTATCAGTCAGTATTTTAATATTCTATTAAAATGGGGAGAAAAATATAAAAATGACAAAGGAAATTCGGACTGTAATAATTATCACATTTATGGCCCAAACTCCAATCATTTCTATATAAAAAGCAACGTTGTTCCATTGCTATAATATTTCATTATTTAAAGAGTTTGGTTGCTTGTAATATTTTGTTTTTGAAGAAAAAATTGATCATAGTGTGAAAAATTGAGGTATTTCCCGAGAAATACTCAGTGGCTGCTAGCATGAAAAGTAGGTCATTGACTTAGTTATTTGAAAATGAAATTTAACACAAGAATCATAGGTGTACAATGTGCAATAAGTGGTTTTTCGTTCTTATCAGTGGAATTTTCTGGTCATCTGAGTAAAGGTACGTATACCTTAAGAAGAAGCATAAAAAATAGAAATTGCTGCATGCTTTTCTCTTTAGTCTGGTGGTACTAATACAAAGAATTAAGACAGAGAAGGGAAAACGTCTTCACTATAATTAATACTATAATTAAAGGAACTCCTTCAAAGTACCTGCAGTATGTGGAAAGCTCAATTTTAGATACAGGATATCTGTCCGTACAGGTCCCTAACATCCTTCGCCGCATTCATGCATTTTAACGCATACTCAGTATACCATTTCCTATTTCTAACGCGAAATCACGAATATTTATCCTTTCCCTGCAATCTCGCAATCATAAAATAAGAATTTATTTTTTTAATTAAAATATTAGGTCATAATATTTTTTACGCTAGACTTTAGGGAAACTTGTACCGCGCTATAAAGTGCTTGCGGACTCGTTTGCAAAATCAACACACTCCGATGCAAAACCAACGATTATTCACTGAAGAAACACTAGATGGCTTGCAAAAAACATACACTAATCGTTGGTTTTGCATTGGTGATCGTTGGTTTTGCCATCGGAGTCTGTTGATTTTGCAAACTAGTCTGTTGACTTTGTTTTTAAAGTTGTCTGTTTTGTATTTCATTATGTTTATAAAATAATTTGTTAGTTTTGCATAAACGTCTTTTTTACCCTTTCCGCCCCCCATACTCTGTAATAGTTAAATGTTATCAAACATAGACTATGTTTGACATTATCCAAAAGTATGAAAGAGAGCACTAAAACATCGAGACCTGAGCAACTCTATACAGAGGGCAGACAAGATCATTTTCTCATTTTACAGCACTTTTTTTCTCGATATAAGTAATAGTTATTGTATATTTATTATGGTGAATATTCAATAACTTTCTTGTATCATGGCCAATCAAACGTCATGTCACAGATTTTCAGCATGATTTTTAATTACACCAATAGAAAATGTAGTTTTGTCAGGTGACCGCATGGGTAATCTCTCCTTCCTGTCAGTATTTTTAATAAACATTTTACGTGCGTGTGTTCAATCATTTTCCTTTGATACTAACACGCTATAACCACTATGCTACACAGCTCTTGATGGCATTTAAATAATGTATGTGACATGAACCTTAACTAAATTGACTCGTATTCGTTGGAAAGATGCAAATTGTTGTTTCATAAAGGTATATTTTAAGAAAAATGTGTCTGTGCCGTGTAAATAAATTATTGAACACCAAGGCGATTTCATCATTTTAAATTACATGTATATTGAATTTGAATAACAGAATGAATGGGCTTTGTAATATACAAATGCAAAATTTTTGCAAGTGAAATAAAAGTATTTCACATAAATTACAGTACTTATATATCCCAAACTACGAAATGATTTTACGGAGCTCTTCAAATATTCAATCCACAAAAACGAGAAATCAAATTCTCGACGTGAATCCCACACAGAAACAGACGGACGGAATTAACGATTACTATATACCATCCCGCTTTTCAAGCGAGGGGTATAAATATATTAGATATTCCACCTATTGTTATATAGACTTAAGCTGTACTGCATTCACAGATGAAGAGTAATTGACCCTGACACAGCGTTTTCGTGAATACAACAGCTCTCGAATATGTCAAATGATCAAGGAGTATCTTTTTTTCTTGATTTTCGAATAACACTTGAATTTACCTTCTTCAACTTCGAATTTTTCTTCTTTGATATCCAAAGGTTTTCTTGTGAATTTCATTAACAATCAAGGGGCGGATCCAGCAGGATCCTTGGGGGGGAGGGGGGGGGGGGGGGGGGGGGGGTGCTGGGATGCTTCAATCCGACGTCCTTTCTCATGAACACACGCACGTAAAATGTTTATTAAAAATACTGACAGGAAGGAGAGATTATCCATGCGGTCACCTGACAAAACTACATTTTCTATTGGTGTAATTAAAAACCATGCCGAAAATCTGTGACATGACGTTTGATTGGCCATGATACAAGAAAGTTATTGAATATTTATTATGGTGTATCCTGATTTATTTGGACGAAGGGCGGAGACTCGTGCTTCGCACTCGTCACCGCCCTTCGTCCAAATAACTCAGGATACACCATAATAAATATACAATAACTAATACTTATATCGAGAAAAAAAGTGCTGTAAAATGAGAAAATGATCTTGTCTGCCCTCTGTATAGAGTTGCTCAAGTCTCGATGTTTTAGTGCTCTCTTTCATACTTTTGGATAATGTCAAACATAGTCTATGTTTAATAACATTTAACTATTACAGAGTATGGGCGGCGGAAAGGGTAAAAAAGACGTTTATGCAAAACTAACAAATTATTTTATAAACATAATGAAATACAAAACAGACAACTTTAAAAACAAAGTCAACAGACTAGTTTGCAAAATCAACAGACTCCGATGGCAAAACCAACGATCACCAATGCAAAACCAACGATTAGTGTATGTTTTTTGCAAGCCATCTAGTGTTTCTTCAGTGAATAATCGTTGGTTTTGCATCGGAGTGTGTTGATTTTGCAAACGAGTCCGCAAGCACTTTATAGCGCGGTACAAGTTTCCCTAAAGTCTAGCGTAAAAAATATTATGACCTAATATTTTAATTAAAAAAATAAATTCTTATTTTATGATTGCGTGATTGCAGGGAAACGGTAAATATTCGTGATTTCGCGTTAGAAATAGGAAATGGTATACTGAGTATGCGTTAAAATGCATGAATGCGGCGAAGGATGTTAGGGACCTGTACGGACAGATATCCTGTATCTAAAATTGAGCTTTCCACATACTGTAGGTACTTTGAAGGAGTTCCTTTAATTATAGTATTAATTATAGTGAAGACGTTTTCCCTTCTCTGTCTTAATTCTTTGTATTAGTACCACCAGACTAAAGAGAAAAGCATGCAGCAATTTCTATTTTTTATGCTTCTTCTTATCAAGGTATACGTACCTTTACTCAGATGACCAAAAAATTCCACTGATAAGAACGAAAAACCACCTATTGCACATTGTACACCTATGATTGTATATTACAAAGCCCATTCATTCTGTTATTCAAATTCAATATACATGTAATTTAAAATGATGAAATCGCCTTGGTGTTCAATAATTTATTTACACGGCACAGTTTTTGCTGGCTCCGCCCATCGGTGTATCTCCAGTTATTGTACACTTGACATTTTTTCTTAAAATATACCTTTATGAAACAACAATTTGCATCTTTCCAACGAATACGAGTCAATTTAGTTAATTAAGGTTCATGTCACATACATTATTTAAATGCCATCAAGAGCTGTGTAGCATAGTGGTTATAGCGTGTTAGTATCAAAGGAAAATGATACTCATGATTTTTTTTTTCAATTTTTATTTTATAAAGGCATCATGCACGCATAATTCACCTTTAATTTGATATTGTGTACTCTAAGATGACGATTTATAGTCTATTAAGAGTAAAATATGTTGTTTATTAATATTATGGCTGTAGCATCATAGTTCAGTATCCATAAAAACACAACGAAACGGCAGATGGGCATTTGTAAATGGTGTACGTATTATTTGGCTCTAATTACATCAGTACACCACAAGAGATGCACTTCTCAGAAGTATTTCTCATGTGCATGTCAAGATGGTGCACCTTTATTTAAGATAATTCCCATGGGCCACATCTTTCACTTGATCACATTGGCTAGGAAAAGACAGAAATTAGTTCAGTATTGAAAATTGGGGGAGGGGGTAAAACTTTGACCCTTTGTTGTTCCCCTCCCCCTAACAACCACGGGAAGCTTCCACGTGCATGGGTTTCATTTTTTCTGGTCCAGTGGGTCTTGAGGGGGGAGGATTTAAAAGGATTTTTCCTTTATATTTTATTGTAAAATTTGGATCCCCTAATGTGGCCCCACCTTACTTCCACGGGTCATAATTTGAAAAATACAAAATCTACACTAGCTGCCCTACCCAATAAGTTTCTGCTTTTCTGGCCCACAGGTTCTCGAGGAGTTCTATGATTTTTAATGATCCAAACCTATTTTGTCTGTTCTCGATTACCTCTTCTTGTATTGGTGCTTGAATTTATATTTTTACAAATATTAAACCCCTCCTCCTCAAAGGATACTCTGTACCAATTACCCATTAGATTAATTAGTTTGTACTTTAGTGTTCGGTTAACCCTTTCAACACTTTAGACCGATATATCGGTCTTATAAAAGTTTGTCTTGGAAGATGGTAGACCGATACAGCGGTCTAAGCATCGTCGTCATACCCACGAGTGATCTCATTTTCACCCGTGGGTTTCCGACAATGAGGTCTCAGACACAAAACTGAAAGTGAAAAGTTTATACTTAGAAATAGTGGGTTCTTGAGAAGAATTTGAAAAGGTGAAAAGTTTACAGGTGGGCAGACTGACGACCGAACGACGAACAACAAATGATCAAAAAAGCTCGTTGAGCTTTCAGCTCAGGCGAGCTAATAACAATATAGGCTATATCAGTATTGCAATTAATTTTTTTTCGCATGTGTCGACCACTTTCCTACAACAGTACGTAGTAAAATTTAAAAAAAAATCCATATATCAACCAATACTTTCAGGTGTTTTGTACTGCATATTATATGATTTAATAATAGGAAAATCTCTCTCTCTCACTCTTTCTCTCTCTCTCGGCAAAAAAAAAAGGAAGATTCAGCTCCTTTCCTTCTGGATTTTCCACGAACCATGTATATAGTTTTTCTGCGAAATTATTGAAATGTGACCATAGCATGGGGTTATATTCTGCGCCGGTAAATCACTGCGTATGATCATGAATTTAACTGAAATCTGACATTGTTATACAATGACGTTATGATAAATGCTGCATTTGTGCACACCAATCTTGGAAAATGTCATGTTTATCTGAATATACAGAATTGAAATTAATTGGACGGACACGTTTTACATTAGTGTTTACTACGTTTAAAGGACACGAAAGATAAGGTTTGTACATGAAGCATGGTTTAGTATTTCAGGTGACGCACGCCTTTTTTTGTCGGGTATATACTTTAAAAGTTTCCGCGAACTAAAATGAACGCATTGTAAAAATTCATAATTTATAATGATATTAAGAAAACCAAACATGTCTTTGATAAATTCCTAAGTATGATTTTTAATAATTACCTTTATATTGAGATGACAGGACGGCCTTCTGATTCAGAAGGGGGGAATCTTTGATTCAGATTATTTATTTTTGTACAAGTTTAGGGCAGATTCATTTTCAGGATCCAGGACAGGTCATTTATCTTCTTCTTTCTGAAAAAGTGTTTGAATTCCAAAAAATAGGGACACCAAAACTGCCTTCAGTCCAGGCACGTAGAAACCGGGGGGCCAGGGGGGGGGGGGGATCCGGACAGGTTATTTATTTTCTTGCCGGTGTCGAAAACATGAATTATAACCCCACCCCCACCCCTGACACATGTATAATATGATCATACTAGCAAATGTTTAAGTTGTGACGAAGTTTAATTTTTATGCCCCTGCAATCTAAGATTCGGGGTATGTAATTTTTGTTGTGTCTCACCGTCTGTCTGTCCCTGTGTCCGCCAAAACCTTATAACTTTTGATGTAGCGGAGCTATGACTTTGACTTTCATATTTCACATGTATATTCCTTGTGACAAGACCTTTATTTGGTTGCTACTAAATTTGACCTTGGGGTTTCACAAAAAGAGTAAGTTTTTACCTTGGCCATAACTTTTTAACAGTAAGGGCAAGGGCTTCCCTATTTTACATCTGTAATCCTTGTGACAAGATCTATCGTTGAATGCCAACAACTTTAACAATGATCTTTGAGTTTGACCTATCTTTTTTTAAAGGAGATGGGTGAACCATAGCGCAATAAACATGAAGGTGAAAAAAGTAAATTTCAATTACATTAAAATTTCCCTTAATATTTCATCTAACATTTAAGTATACTTTATGTAAAATCTCTACAACTTGCAGAAATCTCATGAAGATTGAAGTTATTTGCTTATGAAATATTATACACACACGAAAGAGGACAAAACGAGTCATTTTTTTCACACTATAACCACTATTTTTCAATATGAGTGGGTCTTCTCTCCATTTTTTTGAAAGTGAATCCTCAAAGTTTGCATACAAACATACATATTTTCGTTTCCTAAATTATGGAGCAAAGACCCACTATACCTTAAAAACATAATTTTATAACATAACTTTCGTATCTTTTCAAGAAATACTTGAAGCCCTAGCCCTTGAGTCAATGGTAATATCACAAACATGATTTAAATACCACATTTTATACGCATTCTCAATTTATAGTGCCAAATCGACTTTGGGAAAAGTAAAAAAAAATTGTGAACTGAAACTAACACTTTTATATGTCATTTGAAACATGAAGGTGTATAGTTATTAAAAATCATAATTTGTTTTACATACTTCATGCTGTGTTTTGATGACCTCCTTCGAAATGAATGCGGTTGGAGGTCTAATTTTACACCAAGATATTTACGTGATATTGAAAAGCCATATGTGGAAACGAAATATTTATTTTGAAAAATACAAAATTATGACAATACACATCAAATTTTGTTAACTCTTAACATGTATGAAACCATTTAAGCACATTTGTAAAAGGGTGTGAAATCTTTGATTCAATTATTAGTAAAAACAAAACAGGCATAATTTTCATTCAAATGAAATTATTTTCTTTTTATTTTAAAAAGCTTTTATCAAATCTGACGATAAGCTAAATAATGACAATATTCCCTAAAATGCCTCATTATTTGATTCTTTATAAATCTGTTCAGAGAAACGCACATTTTTTAAAATATCAGAAGGTAAAATATTTCGCCATTACCTGATTACGAAGTGTTTGTTAAATATCACGTAAATATCGCACATAGATATCATACAAAAATAAAAGTATATTCGGGGAAAAATGAATATATTATTTCAAATTATTGAATTTTATGAATTTTCTTATTTGTGTTCTTGACAATGGGTTGCATTGAATATTCAAGTTATGACTTATCTATAGAGAATTCATTCAATTTATGACACCCCCCCCTTCCACCATTTATCTGTTGTTTATTTCAAATTTAATTGCTTGTGAAAACTAACTTTGTCGTAAAATCTCAAAAACAAAAACAAAGTTACCCCCACCACCCTTAAAAAGGTTTGTTAATAATTACAGTTGCACTATTGAGCAATATATACGTACATTCTACATTAATATAACGTAAATTGAATTTTCAGTACCATTAAATTTTCTGAAATTATATTTCCTACGAAAAATGATATTTTCTTCTCTCAAAATGTTTAGTTTGGTATACAATTTAGGTGTATATAACCATTGTTTAAGTTGACGATACACTATCAGTTCAAACAAACAGCAAAATACCAACTTTAAGAAAGTTTTGTTTCAGATTTACGTTCCGAATGATAACGTGCATTACACTTGAAACTATGCAATATTAACCAATTGCTCAAAATGAAAACATTCGATCATTAAACCACAATTCTACTTGTGAATAATATAATGTCAATTCAATTTTCAAATCACACGGATGCACTAGATATTGTGTAAAATATGTTCACCCTTGCATGTGCACTTCCATTTGCATTTCTGCACTCTTGTTACAAAAAAAAATGTCATTTTAAGAAACAGTGTATTTCTTCATGTTTTTAGTTTTTAAATCATTAAGATTCACTCGCAAATCTGTTCAAACAGCGTAAGAATTTAATTCTAATTTACTTTAAAATATGGTAACATAAATATTGAATGGTAACGTAAATATCGGTAACGTAAATATCTTTCTGAGATTTATCGTAACTTTTAATGCTGTTGTTTAATTATTCCACTGTTAATAAAATGCATATTTTAGTGCTTGAGTGTAAGGCAATTTGACCCATAGGAAACAGTGTAGTTCTCTTACTTTATTTGTGAATAAATACTAACACGTAAATATCGATGAATTTTTTAACCATTGGACTCATAAGAAAAGGGGGGCTATTTTCTATAAATACAGATAAACTGTGTCTTTTTTACCATTCCATGCAATGGAACAGGTGTTCATGATGTTAAAAAGTTACAGCTTAATCTTATTGAGTCAGTTAAGCCAACCTTCAAGTCTTTTTGAATTTCCAAATAGATAAGTAATAAGTTTGCGGTGACATCAAAATTTGATAAATATATTAAAATTTTTAAAAATTTGTGACAGACATATGTGTGAAGGGTGTGATATTCAGAAAATATAACTCAAATGTAGGACAATCTTACTAAGAAAAAGATATGTAAGTGATTTAAAACTTCTTTTTGGTTTAAAATAAAAACTACACTATGATCGGCGACAGTAACGTAAATATCGATTTCTGCTATAAAATGCGATTTTCGCTTAAGACAGTCATTCATGTTACAACAAACAATTGTTGTATTTTAATCAACGACCAACAATGGTTCAAATGACTGACAGAAAATAAAATTTATTAGAAATATTATGATACTTAAAACACGGTACATTATTTCAAGCGAATTGAGACTATAATTTGAGAATCAGTGTTTAACAGGATTTGTGTAATTTAGTGGTTAGCATGCTAGTCTCAAGAGAGAATGCAACTCAGGATTTTTATTGCCAGGGTTCGAACCCAATGGATACCAGATTATTTTTTTATATAAAAGAATGAATTTTTAATAACGAAGAATTTTCCTCAAAACTTTTTGTTTATCATGATTTCATAAAATTCAGTTATGAGAACTTTACTCTAAATACTAAGTTCACAATATATTTGAATGCGATTTTTATATATCTGAAGCTAGTGGGTTTTCTGCAGGCTAAGTTCACCCATCTCCTTTATCTTGTCCATAACTTTTGAACGTTTTCATACTTAACATAGGTAATCATTGTGACAAGACCCTATTTAGAAAACAATACCTTTAACCCTTTGATCTTGACCCTGGAGTTTGACATACCTTTCAAAAAAACTAATCCTTGGCCTATCAGAAAAGTTTGATCTTTGCTATGTTGCCATATGGAGACATCAGTGTTTCAAATCCACATCTTGTTTTATTATAATAAAAATGTCAAAATGTTGGAATTGTCACAAGAAATACACTGTGGAATATGAAAGCCTTAGTACTAATTGTTCAGTAGTTAAGATCAATGTTGAAGTGTTATCTAAAGTCAAGGTAAAAATATTTACATCCCCCAAAATACCTTGTCATAATAAATACAGGTGTGAAGCATAAGAGCCCTAGCACTTACTGTAGAAAAGTTATAGTCAGGTTTATAAAGTGATATAAAGGTACAGAATATCTTTAACTAATTGCAGATGGCTTTATCCAAAATGAGTGCACTAGGCACAGCCCAGCACATCTTAGAGTGTGGCATTGAGGACTGTAAGAGAAACTGTGAATTCTACTGCAATTTTTGCTACCAACAGATGTGTGAACAATGCAAAGAAGAACATCTTAGAAGTCCGGAAACAAAAAACCATGAGGTGGTCCTATATCAACTACGGAAAAGACAACTGCCCACAGAAAAATGCAAGATCCACCCCACCAAGGATATAGAACTTCTTTGTAAGGAATGCCAAGCTCTTATATGTTCAAGTTGCACAACTACATCTGAACACCGAGGTCACATCTTTACAAATTCCAGACCAATTTTGGAGGAGATGTTTTCAAAATGTCAAGAGGAAATTCCAAAAATTTACGAATATTTTCTTCCAACATCAAAAGATTTACAAAAGGAAATTCATGAAGATCTCTCGGAAATAAAATCTCTCATGGACAGCATAAGATCATCCACCAAAGCTGAGGCAGAGTCGCTGAAAGAAATGGTGGACACAGTGACATCAGAAAAAGTCAGAGAAATAGATCAAATGGAAGAACTTTTACTGAAAAAAATAAAAACTGATGATGAAACAATAAACAATTACATCGCCTATCTCAAAGATCTTGTGGACGAGTTCACCATCCAAATGTCCCCAACAAAATTATTTTCAGCATTCTCCTCGGAGGAACTGCAAATCCAACCCATACCAGAGACCACGAAACCAGTCGCACCAGAGTTTACCACTGGTCAGTGCAACAAAGAGGATGTGGTCAAATTGCTCGGATATATGAATGTCCCAAACAAAGAGGAAAAGAAGAGAGAAATAAGGCCAATGATAGCAGAGCCTCAGCTCACCACTTCAAATCCTGCCAGTGATCAGTTAGAGGAAAACATTCATCAGAAATCTGAATCTCCCTCAGTCACCAAGGTCAGGGATTTAGTTATCCCAGGCCTAAAGAATGCATGCCATTTATCCATAGGTAAATCAAGTAGACTCTGGATCAGTGATGAATTTGGTAACCTTGTCCAAACACATCTACAGGGGAATCAGCTACAAACAAGAAAGACCTGTGGGGGGTATGGCTACCATACATTCTCACTGGAGGGGGATCTGTTGCTTACAGACAAAGACAAGAAAGTCATTAGAAAGATTACACCAGAAAATGATGTCACTGAGATCATTAAAACAGAAGACTGGAAACCAATCAGTATACACTCCTCCCACATCAATGGGGACATACTGGTGGGAATGATACATCATGGAGAGGCTAGAGTCACCAGGTACAACAAGACAGGGAAACAACTACAGAACATACAAAGGACTGCTGCGGGACAGAATCTCTACAGTTATCCCCACTATATCACAGAAAACGTCAATGGAGATATCTGTACATCAGACCGCAACATGGGAGTGGTTGTGCTGGATCAATCTAGACAGCTCCGGTTCACCTACACAGGTCAGGGGTCAAAATTCAGTCCCCTTGGAATATGCACCGATGCCTCTGGTCACATCCTGGTGTGTGATGATATCGGTCACACGGTTCACCTCCTTGAACAAGATGGCCAGTTCTTGTCTCTTCTCATCTCACCGAAACAAGAGGTTTCCATCTTCAAGCCTTTTGGTATGTGTATGGATGATGAAAACAATCTTTATATCGGGCAAGAATACCATAAGGTGACAGTGTATAAATATCTCCAGTGATGCTTGCTCTCTTATAGTGTATATCTTGAAGACAAGTTCTCACCTGTTGGTAAGGTGAATATTATATAAGAATCTTGACACCTGTTTGACTTTCAGAAATAAAGGAGTACTTTTTGAGGGTGTCAAGAAAGTATACACTTTTTGTTCAATTATGTTTTCAATTTTACAATATTAGTACAACTTATAATTTGTAATTACTTTGGAAATAGTATTTTGTTATACAGCTGTACTTCATAATCCACACAACAAATAAAGATATACAATAGATGTGTCCTTTATTGTTATTTTCTGTATCGATAAAAACAGACAGAACATTATCTATTCCAGAAGAAATCATGAGTTCCTGTGACTATTTACAAATGATAAATGAATTTAGAGTCCACATTAATTCGAATTATTGTCCTCCATCTTCTTATGAATTTCTGCATCTCCAATCTAATGATATATGAATTTAAAGTCCAAATTAACTTGAATTGTCTTCCACCATCTTTTTAGGAATTTCCTGTGTTTCCATTGGTTGTTCACTCTTAGGGGGCTCCTCTAGGGGTTCATCCTGAAAAAAAATCCATAAATCATGAATAATTCTCTGCCACAATTACATGTTTGATATTGTAATTGCTACCTAATGTATACATGTAGCACAACCACTTTCTTAATAAAAGAATTACCATTAAAGACCCAAACATCAGTCTGTTCTGATTACTATAGATGTTTACAAAAAATAAATAGGCTGTTACCTATGGTTGTCTGCCTTCTCTGACTGAGACATGAGTCTGTTGTTTTTCTGATTGATATACATATGTTGTGTAAAATAGATAGGCTGTTACCTTTGGCTGCCTGCCTCCCTCTGACTGAGACATTAGTCTGTTGATTTTCTGATTAATATACATATGTTGTGTAAAATAGATAAGCTGTTACCTTTGGTTGCCTGCCTCCCTCTGGTTGAGACATTAGTCTGTTGATTTTCTGGTTGTAGAAATCAAATACAAACTGAGCCATGTGTGGCATGTTTTTCATGACCATTGCTTCACCCCTGATTTGTTCATGCATCTGCAAAATAACATGAATTCATTTATACCATGAAATGAAAGAAAATATTTTAAAAATCCTCACAAAAAGTGATTTTAGAGTAAAATACATGTATCAGTAAAATCTTTCAAATGTAAACAGGAGTTAGGATAAGGGGAAATATGATACAAGAATAAATGTAACTCCTAAAAACCTGTAAAAAACATACTTTTAAAAACCCTTGAATCACATTATAGTCCCTCTCCCTTTTAAGTCAATCTTTTAATTAAAATTGAAGTTTCTGTATTGAACACAAAGGGACAATGTTTTACCTTCCTTGTTGGAGGATACACTTCTGACGGGAGGATATGGAGCTGTAGAGGTCTGGACATCAACTGTAATGATACAGAAATAAATAATACAAATGCTATGGACTAAAAGAACCAACAATACATGTACTCACAATGTGGCCATTTGTTAAAGTTATATCCAAAAACATAATTAATATGCCCACATTACTTTTATAAATTTTTCTAATATAATTGCTATTTAATGAGGTGTGCAAACTGTACATGAAACACAGATTCTTAAAATACTTCTTCATGATCATAAAATAAAATTCTTAACATAATAATCTCATAAAACTCACAAAAGAATGTAGACTTAGACAAAAAAACCACCCTCTTACCTTGTTAAATGTAGGAGTTAACTCGAAACAATTGCTGAATAGAGAGACCCTGGCAAAGACGTAGAGACCTAGCCTAGCCCTGGACATGGCAACCACCAGTCTCCGGACATCTCTATGGAATACAATCGAAGTGGTTTTTAAGTTATATTAAAGATCTTCCCTTCTAGTTTGTTACATTTAGGAATTTTCCAACAAAATATCGTAAATATGTGATATTTGATGTAAAAATTGTATTTTGTTCTTTGAAGAATTACCTATATAAAATATTAATCTAATTATTTCATAGATTTCTAATCCAGCATTACTTTTTTAATGAGAGTGTTAAATACCTTAGATGACCGACTGTTTTAGTTCTGACAAGGGAGAGAAGTATGTAATCGTTCTGTTGACCCTGATACCGATCTACAGTGGTAACCTAAAAATAAACCGAAATGTAGGTATATATTTAGAAATATAAAATATATGAACCCAAATATTTGTAAAAATTTATTTATAAACAAATAAAATGATATAATCTGTTTAAAATAGCAAAATGGTATCATTTAACAACTTCCATAATTTATTTCAAAGAGACGCAATCGAAATTTGATTGTCACAGAGGACACAGACAGACAAATATAAAACATTGTTAAAGAAGATATTCTACATTTTATTGCTCATGAAAAGATAATTTTTTCCCAAAAAAAAACAATAACAAAGGATTCAAAGTCATAAAATTATTCTTACAAGTCATTACCTTGTGGGGTGTACCTATGAACTGATTTCGTCCACATCTTTGTTTGATAACATCCCTAATAAGATGTTTCTGTCCATTGTATGTTGTCAAGATGGAGATTTTTTCGGCAGGGTATCCCAGAAGTCTCATGTACATAAATGTCGCAACCACATACTCTGCTTCTGCCAGGTTCTGATAGAAGAAGGGATTGGGCTCCGACTCTCCGACACCGTTAAAATCCTGGACGTCAATCAGCTGATATTCAAACACAAACCCAGCGTTGGCCTTTTTGTACTCAGGGTTGACCATGACGTGGGACAGACTTCCCAGTTTCTTGTATCTCCAGTTGTACAGACTTGCAATCCTGAAAAAAAAATCCCATAAAAACATACATGTATTTCTGTTATTTAAATAATGATAATAGAGTTTCACAACTTTTTCCTTTGAACTACAGGTAAATATCAGTATCTCGAACAGGGGATATCTCGAATACCCCGCTTATGTCGAAGTCGGTCTCCGGTCCCGGCCGTTTTCTCTATATATATGATTTAAAAAACACCTGATATCTCGAACACGGTAATCTCGAATACCCCGCTTATGTCGAAGTATATTCAAAGTCCCAAGCCCTACTTTTACCTGGCTTATCTCGAAGTGCAGTGATTTTTTCGGTCTAGTGAACACACCTGGCGTCGTGACTTCACACTTTCTAGCCAGTGGCTATTAATTTACACCTTCAAACCAGGGGAATCTTAATTGATCCCAAGCTCATGTTGGGTATCTGTGACACGGTAATTGGTATGACAGCTTGGGTGTTGGTGCAGTCTACGACCGATAAGAAATTAAATACAGACAGTATATTACCGATATTGCATTTAATAATATGCTCTGTATAATTAAAATCGCAAATTCATAAAACACAAAAGATTTTTCAATATAAGCAGTTAAGTTGCAGTGCGTAAAGCAAAGTGCAGTGATTGATTACATCTATGTTCATCTGCGTATAAATAGATAACCTTGACCGCCATTTGCATTCTTAGTTTCATAAACTGTTCCTCAGTAGTACATGTACTTCGTAATGCAATACATGTAAGCTATTAATAGTATTCAAGTTCACAGTTTAAATACTGATTATTTTTTTAGTGCTCTAAACAAATTTTGCACTAAATTTCATCAAAAAAGTTTTTTAAAAATTTGTCTTTTTCTTTTCTTATGGAGAAGGTTCTTCAGCTATAACGCTAATGATACATCCCGTTTGACCACGTAAGCATGGCCTGGAAAATGTAAAATCGCTGTATATGCAATAAGGCATGTATAATAAATTGTTTTACAATTATACACGATAAAGAAAACACCAACATTGTTTTTCTTAATATTTATTGCGAGTATGCTTGAATCTTTGCCGTAAAGACTACATGTTGGGTGATACAAGATAGTGTTATGCATGAATATATAAGAAAAAACGGGATATTTTTTAATCGACTTTGGAAAATAACTTCGGATATCTCGAACCCCCGGATATCTCGAAGTCGTGTCCAGGTCCCCTAAACTTCGAGATACTGATATTTCACTGTAACTTAATATACTTGCCAAAATTATACTTTCAATTAAATTTAAAAAAAAATTTCTCCAATGATATTTGAATTTTCTTACCCTGGTCTTGCTCGACCTTGAGCATCAAGGTCAATGGTTGGAACCCCAAGCCTGACTAGTCGAGTGAATAAAGACTGCTCCATGTTACAGAATTTCTGGAAGGCCATATTCTTGATGACAGGTGGCAGTTGATGATGATCTCCAATCATGATCCATCTTTTCAAGCGATTGTTGTTGTCTTCAGGATTCTGTATGTTCAAAGTAAATGTAACAATAAAATTCCTTAATCTTCAAGAGGCAATCCATCTACAGTGGAACTTTGTCTCAAAAACTGATATTAATACATGTATGTCAAAGTGATTTGATCAGCAGTCCTAAGAACTTTTTCTTAATCTGTTAACCCTTGTTATCTTGAATTCTAATATATCTTGGTTCTGTAGAATCAAGATAGTAAGGTTTGACTGTAGTATTTTTGACTATTAATAGATAATTTGCATCAAAAAAGTTTAATTTAGTACTGCTACTTACATTAAATAAAAGCATGAAATATTAAAATAATTGAAATACACACTCAAAGAGTTTTTATTGGTACAATACCTGAAGCAATAATGGAATAAATGTTTCTATTTCAAGAATTTGTGCTGACTCTTCCATCAAGATGTTGTCAAACTATAAAAAGAAATCAACATTCATAAAAAAAATGAACTTATATTATGAAAATGAGAAATACCTATGTGGAATTACATTTTTTCTGTAAATCTGTTACATTTGTACCATATATACTCGCCTAAAAGTCGGTATTTTGGCAGTTAAATATTGGTCTAAAACTCTATGTCTGACTTATAGGCGAGTCATAAAGAGATTGGTATTTTTCTGGAGGCTGTAATGTAGTAATTTATTGCATTTCCGACAATTATCAAAAAAAAAAATGTCTGGATATACATGTCTATGATCATTTATGTATTCTTGGATTATACATATAAAGTACAAGTACACTGTATTTACATATTTTAATGATTTTATTTTAAGTGAGCATTGCCTTTTTGTTTTATTAATAATTTAAGATTAAATATCAGTGTCATTTCGGAAAATATTAATTGAAATCAGGTTAAAACATTCATGGATTTACTTGAAATTGTCACCCGATTTGGCAAAAAATTGTACCGACTTATAAGCAGGTCAATAACAAATCCCACCAAAATAACATCAAAAAATACAACCGACTTATAGGCGGACTAACTTATAGGTGAGTATATACGGTACCTTAAAACCAATGGAGACTAGATCTCTCCTCTTCAGTGCTGCGTGGGTACAGGTCATGGCAATAATCTTGGCTTCTTTGATCAATAAGTACTCAGCTCTATCTGCCCCACTTCTCAACAATTCAAAGGCTCGGAACTCCTGTATCAGGAAATACAACACAAGAAATAAAGATTTCTATACCTGTACATAAAAATATCCTGGATCTGCCTCAAAATCAAACAAGATTTGATTATATTTGATTTCTTTACTGACCTCTAACTGTGTGAAGATTTTCTTGATGTGTCTGAAGCAACCCTCTGCCATATCTATGTCCTCAGTGTATGACTTTCCCTTAAATATAGGCTGAGGGGCGTTCTCAAAATACTTGGTGAATGGGAATTCATCTTTGATTATGTCAGCAGTCTTTTCCTACAATTGAGTTTGAAGATTAATATATCAGCACAAAATAGAGACCATTAATCCTACATGATTTTCTAAAAATACATCATGTAATTTTTTTCTGGAATCTCTTTAATAAGAACAAAATGACAGTAAATTGTAAATATAAAATCATTGATTTATTAATGTATCCCATCATAAATATTTATTCATATTATATAATTGCATACAAGTACTTTATTTATCATTACTTACCTTTTGATTCCTGAGTTTACTCTGATACTCTTCCCATCTGGCCAACACCTGAAAGAGAAAGCACACATATTGCAAACTGATTTTTCTGTAAATCTGTTATTCATTGTGCTACATTATTCTTTTTACAAATATTGTAAAGTTTTGCTTTAATACATGTACATGTACATGCACGAACCAAAGAATTTTGCAGTTTGCATTATACATCTCTGTACTACAATAGCAGTGACTTCTCTAATGGTACATTTTGATACTGTATACAGGGAAAATTTTGCCCATATATTATTTTTATCCATTTTGCCCTTGCTGTCATGAGGCAAAATCAAAATGCAGCACATTCAACAGAGACAGTTATCTCCCTTTTAACACAACTGTTGCGTTGGAGAATTTAGAACTGGGAAATTTTTCCAAATGGCAAATAAATGGATTAGAAAAAACATTAGGTGAAAATAATCCTGTTTCCAGTAAATATTTTTAAATTTGAATAAAAAATGTTGACCTGATAGAGATAGAAGTAACTAGCTGTTTCACACGTGTAAGACATGTCTCCCTTGACGTCCAGACTGTTCTGTAACCTGCCCACCTCCTCTAGGAGCTCTAGTCGCTGGGCCAGGACGTAATTCACTCGACCATATCTACAGGGGAGGAAAATACATGTCATTTATATGTATAGCTAAAAAATAATCTAATACATCTCAGGTAAATTGTTTAACCCGAAAGAGTACTATCGAGAAGATACATAGTATGACTGAACTTTAATATCTTGAAAACAGATATATTGAATTCCATGGATATCCATTGGAAGCAATTTGGAAGTCACAATTCTTTGTTATTTCAGTATTTTTTGCTGAAAATTTTGAATCTTTGGAAATCTCTTTTTTCTTGGCCTCCATCAAAATCGTGATAATGAGTTTTGACTGTACATCAACAGCATTCTTACCTGCTGAAATCTTTCTCTGTCTCCAGGGCTTCCTCTCCATGACCCAAACGCAGAAGATGTCGCTCGTCAATATCCAGAGCCATGATCTTCTCAAACAGCTGGTTCAGGGCCTGTCAAAAATAATTGTTATAGGTACACATACATTTTAAGTATCAATCAAACACTACTACTGTGAACAAGTCATGCCTATAAAATGGCATATAAATGTAAATATTGTTTTGTTCAACTTTCAAACAATGCTACAAGATGCACAATTAACTTTAAGTAGTTGTACACCCTGAAAATATTGTAATCTCTTTGACACTTTGATATTGGAGTGAATTAATCCCCTTTACCTGATAAAAATGTGTAACAATCAGTGTATGTTACTTTGAGAATTTATAGTAGCTCCATAATCTGATTAGAATGGGTATCAATATGTGTAAGTATCTATGGAAATTTGCGGTAGTCCTTTTATACCTGATTAGAGTGTGTGACAATCAGTGTCCGCTGCTCTGGGAAGTTGTGGTAGATATTGGAGATGATCTGTACGGCTACGTCAGTCTTTCCTGTCCCCGGGGGTCCCACCACCATGGTCAGTCCGGGCTGCATGCCTGACCGCACAGCCTCAATTTGAGTGGGAGTGAATGGTATCTGGTTTCTACAATGCATTATCATTTGACATTACTCTGAACAAAAAAGATTTTAATAATCTGTTGATTTTAACAAACAGGGTAAGCTGGTGCACTTAGAAAAAGAATTTCAAATTATCAACAGTGTCAATGAATTTCTTCCATTTTAATCAAGTTGATTTATCAATTTAGTAAATTTAATTTATAAAGTAGATATAATTTTGACTCCTTTTCAGACTTTAACACTATTCTCTGAAGTTTACTTTTTGGGTTGATTGTATGGATAAGGGCCCCTGTTTTCGATGACGTGGGGTTGCACGATGATTTTCTTTGGAGCAGACGGTTCTTCCTCTGCTGCCTTCCTCTTCCCTGTAGAGCTCTCCTGTTGCTTGGGAAATGTCAATCTGTCAAAAAAAACAATATATTAAATTTGGAATATCATGTTTGGGTGAATATTTTGGAGAAAATAGGTCCTAGATTGGGAAAATTCCTTTTCATTTTTAATAAATCTGATCTTAACTTGTCATGAAGCTACATGTATGACTGTTAATTCAACCTAGAAGCAAATACTGAAGTCGTTTTAATTCCAAGGTGTTAAAATTTCTCAATTTCCTAAAAAATATCAATTGCCATGGTTTTAATTTCATGCTGCAAGAAATTGATCTAAATTTTGTAAAAGCATTGAAACGTATTTAAAAACTACCGTAAAATCTCGAGTATTGTGCGCATTGTTGTAAAAGACGCACCCCCAACTTTGGGGGTAAAAATCCTGAAAAAAACGCTGGTCCTATGTAAAAAGCGCATCCCAAAAACGCAGAAATCGGATGTGACATTACTTTTTCTAGTACAGTAACTTAAAATAAAATAAAGAAAAATTTACGAATCACAAACGAAAGTAGAACGTCAGTTTTTTTCACTTTACATATTCAAGTGTGCATGTATGAACATTTTAATTTAATCTTTGTAATAGTTATCTAACAAGAGGTAATAATTCTTGATTATTTTCTTTTTAATTATTTCCAATCCAAGCGTGTTATGAACTTATGCTTACCGGTAGAATGCATCTGTACCAAGCACGTGTCAGTACGTACGTAAACAAAACTGGGTCATACCCAAGCGATATTAATGTCGAAAATTTGGCTTTTAGTAATTAAACAGTTCTTGGTATCCATTGATAATTTTCTTGGTTGAAATTGACTGTTTTTACAAATACGTTTATATGTGCTTCCACTGCCTAGCTAGTGTTTTAATAACGCAGGTGTTGAAGTGATAATTGTTATATAAACAATGGTCATGCCACTCATGGTCTACGTGACAACTTAGACTGAAGTTAAATATAGCAATGACGCGGCAATAGAATCCCTAACAATTTGTAACTCGAATTACATATCTTAAATTTAAAAACATAAAAATAAGTTATAGAAATAAGAATTAATCAGAAAACATCAAAAAATTTATAGCTGTTGACTCATTTATAGGTATTAATTAAATACATCTATGTCTTAAGCGACATGCTGTTCGTTGATGATACAAGCGACGATAGTTCAAAATGGCGGAATATGCAATGGAAATAAAATATAAACAAAGATCGTTTTTCATCAGAATTTTATTTCTGAAACGGTTTTCTTTCTTTCAACATTTAGGGTATATGTATATTTCTACAACAGGTAGGACTTACGTATATAATCTCTAAAATTCGATTAACTTTGACGTAATTGGTTACAAAAGGGTAATCAATTCAAATGGATCAGGAAAATGGTCCTCGGCACTGAGAAAGTGACCTGAAAAAAAGGGGGATGAATTTTGTTCCGATGTATTGAGCGCATCCCTACTTTTGAACAATTTTCTGACGAAAAAAAGTGCGCCCAATACTCGGGATTTTACGGTAATAATAGCATTCACGGTGGGTTTAATTTCGTGGAAAAATGATGAATCGTGAAATTAAAATCATCATGATTATTTGTCAATTTACAGTATATAGAGCAAAACTTAACATGACTAACAATTAGTTTTTCAAAAGAAAATAAAAACACATCCTTTCATTCTGTCTTAGAAAAAGGACCAGAAAAAAAATGTGACTAAACACACCTGAATGGAGGAATCTGCTTGCTGACA